>JAMPIV010011171.1:0-329426 GCA_024509875.1 Oreohelix idahoensis
TCCGTGTTGCCATAGGACCTTTCGGAACCGTCTATGCAATACTCCAAACAGTTTAACAATTTGTCTTAGGGATTCGAATCAATGAAGAGACCATTCCTAGAATAATAATTTCCGAGAAAATCAGATTTAAACATTAGATTTATCAGTAATGTTAAGAACATGTCATTTCTTGAAACACGATGTAAATGCATTGTATTTAATTTTCACTCTTCTGACGGCACATAAACTAAATACTCGTACATCCCGTTTAATTCAGCTTACCCTAGCGTTGTATATTTGTTGTTTCAAATCTTTGACGCTCAAAATATCTTATGTTCCGCTCATCGTCGAAAGCTGAAACTTTTCACGCAGCTTCACTTTTGATACATTTTAATGTTTTAAGTTGTGTTTGGTATTGACCCAATCTATTTCATATAATAAGTAAAACAATTTAAAATAAAGTGAAGTAAGTATTTCGTTTTTGAAGGGACGGCGTCGGACAGAGAACGGTGATGTGCCGATTTAATCAAAGTGTTTCTCAAAAAAAAAAAAAGTAGGTCAGCGAGTCGTATTATTATTTTCTAATTAACAAGGCTGTACCCTTTCCCCTTACCTGTTTAACATTTATGCCGAGAATATCATGAGAAACGTAAGAGATGACCAAGAACACACAGAGTTTGACTCATTTAACATCGGCGGGTACCAGATCCCGGAAATCAGATATGCTGACGATACAGTCCTCCTATCGACCAACCCAGAAGGACTTGAACAATTAATTCTGTCAACCAAAAAAACACAGCGAGGCCCAGAATCTATACCTAAACACCAAGAAGACCAAAGTATTGACAACAGACAAAGTAAAGACCAAACCAGAAATTGAAATTGATAAAGAAGAACTGGAAAGTGTTAATGAATTCGAATACTTAGGATCAATCATCAACAGCTCTGACGACTGTGCAGTAGAAATTAAAAGAAGACTTGCAATTGCTTCACATAAACTAATACACATGAAAAACCTATGGCAAGGCACAAGCAAAGAAACAAAGTTACAACTGATCAGAGCATGAATATTCCCAGTAGCAACATACGGCTGCGAGACTTGGACACTCAATAAAACAGTTGCAAAAAAGATTACATCATTCGAAATGAAATGCTACAGAAGGATGTTGAGAATACCCTGGACAGAAAAAAAGACCAACAGAGAAGTACTGCACTCACTAAACGTACAGGAACATTGGCTCCTAAATACCATCGCAATAAGGAAGCTGAAATTATTCGGTCATATAAAAAGACATAATAGTCTGGAAAAAACAGTGATGGAAAGCATGGTCCCTGGAAAAAGGGGAAGGGGTGGACCTAGACGACGGTGAACCCAGGACATCACAGAGAGTCTGAACTTGTCTTTGGCTGATGCAGGTCGACTTGCCCAGAATCGGGATGCGTTCAGAGCAGCTGTAATGGAGACAACGTTCTGGAAAGAATACGTCACATGATGAATTAACAATAAATTTTATATAGCGTTGCGGTGCCTTTGTCTTAGACAAATTCGCACGGCTCATCACGAATTTATGGTTTAAGTTTGCTCTTCTCAATATCATTTTCTCATGATAGTATTTTAGTTACTTGACTCATAAGGCTAATTGCAGAGTTGTCTTCAAGTCTGTCCTAACGAGTCTTATGGCGAGTCTTAAGTCTCTTAGTACGTGTCTAATGTTGAGTCGGAAGTTTCTTTGTGCAAGTTTCAAGTCGAGTCCCTAGCAATAGATTTCAAATCGAGTCCACAATCGAGTCTCATTAAAAAAAAAAAAAAAAATCTAAAACTGTTAATGGCCACAATCGCACTTTATCGAACTTTCACATCGGTCACTAAAAATAATAATGAAAAATAATAATATCTAGTTTTAGAAATGTTACTATCTTATTTATTGGCTGCTTTTATTCGATCAAAGTTGCTATTCAGTATTACGCTTTAGAAATATTATCTTCTCCACCATACCCCCCCCCCCCCCCCCACCCCCCCCCCCCACCCCCACCCCCCCCCCCCCCCCCACCCCCCCCCCCCCCCTTTTTCCAAAAAAAAGGCTTCAACGGTAAAAATGGGCAAGTCTCGAGTCGAGTCGAATAGCTAATGTCTACATCTTGAGTTGAGGCCCGAGTCGAGTCGCCGTGGTGACTTAAGTCCGACTCGAGTCCGAATCGATTGACTACAGTCGACAACACATTGACTATGTGTACGGTATTCGATGGCTGAAGGTATCTTTGGCAAACGAATATGCATTTTAGGAGATCGTGAAGTATATGTCCACGTTTATAGATGTAATTCAACTTAAAAAAAAATATCTTCCATTACAAATTCGACAATAGTCTCAATTCCCCTTTACTTTAATATTATCTGGTCAAGACGCCTTGCCATTTTTGTGTGTGGCGTACCTATCTGTGTTTAGTTGTGTGCGTTCACCATGCGTTCATTTATCTATCTACTGTACTTGCTTCAAACTCATGTTTGCGCCATAGCTTATCTCACCTGCACAACGCCGTAGCATGGTGTCTGTCAATATTTAATAACACAACAATAATCCTCGCCAGGGACAAAGAAACATACTAACTGCAGCAGGTTAGGTACGAATAAAAAAAAGTCTAGAGAATGTTCTCAGCAGTATCGTTCTTCCAAGGATCGCATGCGATGAATTAAGACGCTGCGATATTTCATTGTTCGAGAAGGTTACATTCTGGTGAGACAGCTGAGATATAGTAGTTGTATAGCCCCCTTCAGTCATAACTATAGGAATGCGTCACTGAGGTGATAGCCTTCAGCTTTTTTTTTTCCATGGGTGTTTCGTTTGGCATGTTCTTTTCTCTTCTGCTTGCTGTGAGAGCTTCTTTTCGTCCAATCTGACGTGACACCGTAAGGAGCGTCACCACTTGGTACGATCGGCAGTTTTATCCTCCCAGATTTATGTGTCCAGTGCTTTCATGTGTGTCTAAGATATATAAGCTATTATAATGCAATAAGCCCAGTAGAGTTCCTGGGAGATTTTTGGTTTGGTTTTTTAACTCCGCACTTGAAAACTGGTGTTTTTGTGTGTGCAATGGATACCCGGTTCAACCCCATGTGGGTTATAATTTGGGTATATAGTGTTCATCATTCCAAATAGTGTACTACTTTGTTGTTTTACTTGTGTGTTGGCTCTTCCAGGCTGTAATTTATCTGCCGTTTGTTGTGGCAATGTTTAATGTCTATGGTGTTTGTAATGTATCTTCTTCCATGATACCATATTGCTCTCGCTCGCTATTGACACCTTTCTATCTGCTAGGCTTTTGTTGGTTTTATATTGGTGGTTTTGGATTGTTTGTTTTTTTAATTATTTATTTCTTTATTTAATTCTTCTACTGATACTTAATGGACTTTTTTCTTTTTTTTCCTTGTCATTCTAATTTGTTCTAGTTGTATATGTTGGTTCTTGTTTTGATAATATAAAATTGTATTATGTTGTGTAGCTCCCTCGGTAGGTCCTTTTATGAGACAACGAAAGAAGGGGATTATTGCTAACTTAGGCATGTCGTACAGGGCCACTAATATAAGGTTTTGTGTAGCAGCTGGCATCTTCATCGTGCACATTAAATTTCTACATAAACCACGGTTGCAAGTGCATATGACTGTTTTGTACAGGTTCCTACAAGAGATGGCTGCAGTTGTAGCTTCATGCTCCATAGGGAGCGAAAAGAAGTAATGATGCTGAAATAGTAATGTGGTTGTCAAAATGTGAAACAGTAATGTGGTTGTCAAAACTTGAAACAGTAATGTAGTTGTCAAAACTTGAAACAGTAATGTGGTTGTCAAAACTAGGATAATATTCTGTTGTTATTAATTAGTCGTTCAAATTGAAATAATTAGTCTGACATGACTTCTTTTCTTCTTTGATCCTTAGTCGCCGACTGTCAATGCAGTCAGTGGCCACCACGCCTGGTGGCGTCCTGTAGGGCAGCAACAAACGGCCTCCACTTTGCTCGGTTGGCGGCCATCTTTCATGCAGTGCCCCAGCTCTGGCTCATTCTTTGCATCTCAGCCTCCACAGTTCTCCGCCAGGTTGTTTTTGGTCGGCCTCTCTTTTACTTTCCTTCAGGGGTCCATAACACAGCTGTTCTTGTGATGGCATCAAGGTCTCTTCTGAGGACGTGGCCAACCCAACTCCAGCGTCTGCTGATATAACTTGAAGACCATATAAATGTTTGTTCTTCACACTGTCATAACTAATATAACAGAATAACAGAGACAACAACATGTTATCTTGTACATTTCATTTACCTGACCAAATTCTAAAATGCTGATGCAAGATAAGTGAGTAAAGAAATCAGCTTTAGGCAGTTGGATCATACAAGTTTATACATCATTATCATCATATTGCACAAGTATATGCAGTATCTTCATCATCATATTACAACAGGACTATGCAGTATCTTTATCATCATATTGCACAAGTAGATACATTCTCATCATCATCGTAATTTTCATATGCGCTCCTCACGGAGTATGGAACCACCAATGCAGGTGGTTCCCTTGCATCAAGAAATCACATGCTCACGCGGCAGTGGTCTCTATGACAATTTGTGTCACATGATGAGATTGCCAGTCTCATGTATAGCCTCGTATTAGTTGTCTTGTACGAGGTGCCTGAGGATGCAATGGTTTCTTTTCTTTCTTTGTCCCCTCAGAGACCACCGGAAGCAGTATCTGTGTAATAAAATTAGTTTTTCAAACTCATGTACACTAAGGGCGGTGACGTTGACAGTCTTGTATGACGACCTTGCACACTGCCCAAGACAATGTCTCTTTATTAAAAAATTAAGAGCTGTCTTCTGTGAACGCAATTATTTGATGGAACAAATAATGCATACTTGTTTTAAATTTGAACAAGGCTTGTATTTAATTAAACGCCCGTGAAGGATGTAACTTATTAAATGAAGACATGAAACACGCCTAGTTTAATATGAAGACACAGAATGCAAAGACAATTGTGTCAAGATATGGCATGTTCACTAAATGTTGATTTCTTAAAAATAGAGACATTAGATTACACACATCAAAGTAATACAATATGCTATTTAAAAAAAAAAAGTTTAAATTGTCTCAAGGCCTGTCTTCTTTTGCTTCACCTCCCCCTTTCCTGTCACTTAAAGCTGGACTAGGCCTAGTTAAATTAAGTACAAACGTGGGCGTGAGTCTGTGCCAACAGCAGCAGGTTGAGGCATTTATAAGCCGAGGCAGTGCGTGCGCAATGTTGCATTTCTGATGTTCGCGCAGTGGACAGTTTTACGTTACTCCTACTCATGAGAATGCTCCGTGATGTCACTGTATTGTACTAGTATTCTAAACTCGTTATTTCTTGAATTTATCACATCCAGGTGACACAGTAAAGTTGCAAGTAGCCAAGCATTTCAAATCGGGTTTCGGAACAACACAGATCTCCCACAGACCTCAGGAGATATTTTACACTGCACCAAGATGCTCAGTGTAGGCACTTTCTTCAAGTCAGCATTAACTCAGATCTATCATAATACGATCTGCAGTTGTAGCTATGCTGCATCATCTCGAACTGTGTTGTTATTCATTTTTGTATTTTCGCTATCAGACGTGTTCATTCCTGGGGCAGCAATAGAACTATGTGGTGGCATCCGAAACAGGTTTGTTTGTGATGATCAGGATCCGACGGTGTTTCACATATGCTTAGGTAACAATCAATACACAATGGTATGCCCTGGCACTCTGCATTTCAACGTGAGAACTCAAAATTGTGACTGGCCGAAGTATGTCAACTGTGTTGAGGAGGCTAGGTCCAGACAGACAGCCGGAACCTTCCTACCCGAACTCACTCCATCTCCTACACTACCAAAAGGACAACGTAAGGTAACTCATCCCCGTGATTTCCCTCCTAAGGCCAGACCTTTGCCTTCCTCGACCAATTCTCCTGTACCCACCACGTCTGAACTAAACAGTACTGAACGCAACATGCAGGCATCCCACGTGCCGACAAAAGAAACGACAAGCACCGAGGCACCACATTCAAGATATCGACTGATTCCTTAACTAATTTAGTTTCACCCCGTCATTACTGGAACCAGGATTCAAACAAGTCGGTAAAGTCAGATGAAGAAAGAAAATCTGCAAGATTCCATTATACGAGTAGTAGTACTACTTCTCATCAACCAATCAAATACAGGCAATTAGATACTCACGTAACACAACCCTCCTCGCAGTTGCCAAAGAGTAGGGAGTTCCCGAGAGCTAGGCATGCCACTTTTAAATCCCGCTTGCCTTCAAGAGACACAACTTGGTGGTCTACAGCCCGATCAACCGCTTCATCTGCCTCTACTACCGCACACAGGGCCTTTAAATCTACAGCTACCACATCTCCAGTAAAGTATACACAAGCAACACATAAATTGCACAAATCGGTTACTGATAACGTTTCTGCTTCTTCTACGTCTTATGCTTCGCCATGGTGGTCTTCTGCCAAGTTGGACTATACATCTACTAACGACCCACAGATGTCCAGGCATTTTAACAGAAGAAAGTATAAACCTAGACATGACCTTCCAAGACCTAACTACAACACAAGAATTCCTAACGTAGACTTCGCCTTGGTACCGGTCAACGACAGATCAACATCATACATGTCCAACATGAAACAGAACGGACAGATGGACCGGTACATCATCGCCCCGGCAGCTGTTGAAAGGAACTTTGCTTTACATAACTCTGCCAGAGCCCCAACAGCCGAAGAACGTAACTTCTCTTTACACAAAATCAACGCTGCGGCTTCTGCTGATAGATTCGCTTTACACAAACCACATCATAATCCTCAAGGCAAGATAGACGCTGCATCGGAGATTAACAAGGTATTTGCCTTACATAAACCTGATGAAAACTCTAAAGAAAAGGAGATCAGTGCTTACAAGTCGCCAGTGGAGAAATATGAGACAAAGAGAGGTAAGAAGAATCTATATTTGCTGTTTCGTTCTTCGCTGTAAACTTTTCAGTGTTAACTTTGAAAGTACTGGTAATATTTGGCGCATAAATGAAATAAGAAGTTCAACGGAGTGATACGAACAGAGCATAACAGCGTTTCAGCTAAGAAAGCATTTCTTAGGGGGGGGGGGGGGGGGGAACACGGGAAGGGATAAGCAGACAGAAAAACAAATTAACCAACTCTTATAATCATTGTAATAGAATCTGGCTGTTTGGTGAAGAATTATATACATCCTTCCACTAAAAGGTAAATATAGTCCTGTAACAGATACTACCTAAGGGGAATGAGTTGTTAGTGATGTTATTATAATAGTTCTCAGTTTTATGAGGCGGGGTGAATGGTTCCCTTCCTTGCTCACTTTGCCTTCCCTAACTCACGAGCAGACAGTGAATTGCGAAATACATACCATGTTTTTAAAAACAATGACGATATCATATAATCTCTATTCCCTGCCCTACTCTACTCTACTCGAGAGAACAGTGAACGAGAACAAAAGTTGACTTAAAATAATTGCACGTTTCATCCTTCAGTGTTATTGACGACCGGCGTGCGTCTGCTATTTTCCCGGGTCAACATAAGTTTGCCAGGATCCGTCGTAACGATAAGATATCGCTACAGTAATTGAAAATTGAAATTTAATCGAAATGAAAAATTAATGGGTCTTATGAGCTAATTCGTATCGGCAGGTTGCTGTAAGCCAAAACCGCCATAACCAGAGACCTTACTCTTGTATTTACACCGCATTTGATAGTTCATATTTTATGCAGAATATTGTCCGCTGTGATCTATTTTTCCCTGTATTGATAACGTAATACTTTATTTAAAACCGTGTAAATGCCATTTCATTGATGACTACGATAAAGACAGTTTGATCTTTTTGAAAACCCTAATCCTAACCCTAATCCTAACCCTAATTCTAACAATAATCCTAACCCTAAGCGCTACGAAACAACACTTGACTATAAACATTCACTGCGGAGCAAAAAGGTACGAAAGATAGGAAATTACCGTTTTTTTAATACTCTCATTTTTCCTGTAGTTTTTTTTTTAGTATTCTCATTTTTGTTATAGTATTTTAGTATTCTCATTTTTGTTATAGTTTTTTTAGTATTCTCATTTTTGTTATAGTTTTTTAGTATTCTCATTTTTGTTATAGTTTTTTAGTATTCTCATTTTTGTTATAGTTTTTTAGTATTCTTATTTTTGTTGCAGTTTTTTAGTATTCTCATTTTTGCGGTTTATACGGTTCATCATCATCATCATCATAATCATCATATTTCTGTTCTCTCCTTATGGAACATACAACCACCATTTTAGTTGACCCCTTGCAAGAAGCCTGCACCAAGCATTCACGTGCTCTTGAAACAGTGGTCAGTGATGAGGTTGCAAGTCCCTTATACAACCTCATATTAGTTGCCTTGTCCGATATGCCTGAGGGCGCAGTAGTCATATTTTTTCTTTGTCTCTTAAGGTTCTTCATTATACTTTAATTGTTATAAATGAGCGTAGCTGGCTTCTCTTGCTGTCAGACAATGTAGAACGGATCGTCATGGCAATCACTGAGATATCTAAATTGAACTGTAGCAATTTCAACCCAACACCACATAGTAACCAACACGTCCTCACTTCTTCTCAGAACAAAATGAATCCCGGAGTCCTAAGATTGATACTAGAAGTAAGGCAGCAGACAGACTAACTGACAGGGAAACCCAGTTTAATGGTTCCCTAAGTGAACTGGTGATGCTTAGCAAGTGAGATTGATCAACTTGTCCTTGACTTTCAGTGTGTAGAAGTCTTGCTGATATACCAGCTATATGACAAAGTGTGTATGGGAAAGAGATATAGTACTTCCATACACCGAAGAGCAGTCCAAGAGGAATAAGATGGACTACATTTTCTACATTGGAAGATCTGGAATATGCAGATGACATTGCACTAATAGCACTGTCGTGAAACGAATGTGTGTAACCCCACTACTTTGTTAAATCATTATGTCGGGATACAAATTTGCCCCAGCCAATCAATGCACAGTTGCTGAGCCGGAATAAATTACCTGAAGTTACGCCAGGAAAAACTTAAGCCCTGTTTTTTTTCGGATGTGGGTCGTGGCCATCTTGTTCACGCAAGATGGCGGAAGAAAACTGAATAAAATTAGGCTGTACGAGCAAAAGACGAAACTGCAGGAAACCAATCAGCTTGCTCCGCCAGGAACCAACCAAACGCTTTCCTTTACCAGTAGAAGTTATTTTACCTGCCTATATAATCGGGCGAGATTTTATGCTAAATCACGCAACACCGAACACGAAGCCAGAGACGACCGACTGAAGAGAGGAGCTGTCAGCTTTGATTTATAGCTTACCTGAGAGCATTGACCTGCAGCCTGCTTCGCTAAGTCGAGTCAAAATCTGGCCTGTTTAAATCTTGGAGGGTTTTATTCGTGTCATAAAACCTGAGGTCGTATGTTCGAGTCAATCCAGCTGCCTGGAACTTCGCAGGAGCATAGAGATTGTACAGAAGCTACATCTTTAGTCCCCCTCAGTCTTGGGTGGGCTAAAGTAACGAGCCTCAGCAGGAGTTGTGTGACCCAAACTAAGGAGAACAGAACGTTTTAAGAGATGAGTACCCAGTAGTCCCATTTCTGTCGGCATTGTGAGCAAAAGCTAATGTCAGTGACGAGAAAGTGAATTAGCGTAGCAAGAGACAATAATAAGATTATAGCTGATAAATTAAATAAATAATAAGAAAATTGTATTTTAAGACTTGTCAATTTTATCATTGTTAAGTAAAATCTGTTTCCTTGTCTTAATATCACAGTTAGTTACACAGCGAAGGTGGCAAGTTATGTCGGTCTCCTCTCTACTAATTTTTCGAGATCAGAACATTCACAGCCGTAACTAATTTGTGATACCAGTAGTTCTCTCAGACACTGGGACTTCACCATTTTCTGCAGAAATTCTATTTCTGTAATTGTCAGTACTATACTGATCCTAGAGCCAAATAAAACCTCACGCCACACTGGGGGCTCGTTCCTGGGATATTTCGGTATATCTTGAGCCATACTTAGTCTATTCATCTATCTACACTCTATCTTGTGCCACCCATAGATAACATAAGAACATTTTTTTTTGAGAAAATCATAATAGGATTTTTTAAAATTATTTTCTTAGGAGGAGTACCAGTTAGTACTCAGTAAATAGTTGATGCTCACAAGGTTGCACGGAAATTGTTTTGTTCATTTAAATTAATTAAGTTTAATTACAATAATTTGGCTATAGTAAATTTACATACCCTATCTAAGTAACGCCATGGCTGATCTAGTGAAGTTCAGGACTGCGGTCATGCAGATGGGTAAGGAATTAAATATTACAGGTGATGCTCTCACTCAGTATGTCACAACAGAAGTGGACAAACATATGTATAGGGAAGAAAGAAAGTTGCAATTATAGACTGAAGCAAAGAAATTAGAGGCTGATAGATAAGCAAAGAAATTAGAAGCTGAAGAAAGGCGGTTGCAAGCAGAAGCTGAAAGAGAAGCTAAAAGACTGGAAGCTGAGAGAGAAGACAAAAGACTGGAAGCTGAACGAGAAGACAAAAGACTGGAAGCTGAGAGAGAAGACAAAAGACTGGAAGCTGAGAGAGAAACCAAAAGATTAGAAATTGAAGCCAAGAAATGGGAGGCTGAAAATGAGGAAAGGAAATTACAAGCAGAGAGAGACCATCAGTTGAGATTAAAAGAGCTTGAAATTCAGGCAAATACTGGCAATAATGGTGGTAGCTCACCTCACTCTGAGAGTAGCTCCAGCCAGAGCACCTCAAGTGGGGCCATGAATTTTCATCTGGACCCATTTGTTGAGAAAGAAGACGCCATTGAGTCGTACCTGGATAGATACGAAAGACTTGCCACTACCTATGGCTTAGGGAAAGAAAAGTGGAGTCTTAAACTATCTCAGGGATTGAGAGGTGTGGCCTACGATGTATATTTGAAGCTCTCAAGAGATGACCAGGAAGATTACGAAATCCTGAATCAGGCACTGCTTGTGAGATATGAAAAGAACTCAGAATCATATAGAAAGAAATTCCGAACAGCTAAACTTCTTCCAGGAGAAAACTATCACCAATTCTCTGCTAGATTGGAAACCTATTTGGAAAAATGGAGTAGTTTTAGGAAAGTGTCAGGATCTGAAAGAAATGATAATGATGGAGCAAGTGAAAGAGTCCATGCCTCAAGAAATGAGGAAGTTTATCATGGAACAAGGAGCAGAGAGATTGGAAGATATTGTAACTGTTGCTGAGAGATATCAAGCAGCTCAGGCAGAATTATTAGGAAATAAGAAGAAGCAGGGTGAAAACTTCAAATCATCACAAAACTATACCAAATATGAACAAAAGGACCATACCACAAGGAACAAACAAAGATTTGACCAAAAGGACAAAAACCCTCTAAGATCGGATAAGACACCTTACCGGAAGGAAGGAAAGTGGTGTAAAACTTGTCTAATGAGTAACCACAATACTGCGGATTGCAGAAGAAAGAATCCTCCTCATCATGCTGCATGTCTTACAACAGGGAATCAGGGAAGGAAGGAAATGGCAGTAAGTCAGAAAGACTTCCATCATCCCCCTGTCTGCGAGGAAGTGACCGTGAATGGCACTCAAGTACTGTGTTTATATGACACAGGATTGGACTTTGATTCAGTTGTGTGCTCTTCTCTAGTGAGTCCTGACCAGATAACCACAGAAACAGTGGAAATCAGAGGACCGATCAAGGGAGCAAGAACCATGACACTACCCATAGCTCGAATCAACATAAGATCTCGCTATGTGGAAGGAGAAATCAAAGCAGCAGTGATGGACGACCCTATTTACCCTTTGATTTTGGGGTGTAGGTATGTTTTCCTTGGAGAACCTATAAAACCTGTAGTTATGGCAACAGTCCAGACCAGGGAAAGCTCCAGGAAAATGGAGGAGAATCCTATCAATACTCATCCAGAAGAGATGAAAAAGGCTCAAGCAGCAGACAGCACGTTGAAGCCTTGTTTTGGCAAATTGCCTAAAGCACATAACCCTCCAGAGAAAGGAGACTTGTATATGAAGAATGGCCTACTATACAGAAAAGCTGGAACAGGACCTAAAGGGCATGGACAGCTTGTAGTGCCAAAATCTTACAGGGAGAAGGTTATGACGCTAGGACATGCTATACCCTTCAGTGGACATATGGGAATAGGGGCCACTGGACAAAGAATAGCCTGTCACTACTTCTGGCCAGGAATTACAGAGGACATAAAAAGATATGTAAGATCCTGTCCAGAATGCCAAAGAGTAGCTCCTAAGCATAGGACTGCACCAGCAACACTGGGAGAAATGCCTATTATGGGAACCCCTTTTGAACGTGTTGCAGTAGATATTGTTGGACCCCTCACTAGGACCAAGAAGAGAAATGCTTACATCTTAACCTTGGTTGATACTTGCTCTATGTGGGGAGAAGCAGTGGCCATGCCAGCTATAGATTCAAAGCACGTGGCAGAGGCCCTGTTGACAATATTTACCCGATTAGGTTTCCCGCATCAGATATTGACTGACAATGGGTCTCAGTTTAAGGGAAAGCTAACGCAAGAAGTATTCAGGATATTTCAAGCCAGGCACTATCATTGTAGTCCCTACCATGCCCAAGGGAACGGTCAAGTAGAGCGGTTCAATGGTACGCTAATTTCAATCCTTAGAAAGCTGGCGAGTGAAAAACCTGATACTTGGGATACATACTTACCCGCTGCACTATTTGCATATAGGGAAGTACCCCACAATTCAACTGGATTGGCTCCAGCTACATTGTTGCTTGGAAGACCAATAAAAGGTCCACTGGAAGCATTGCTGCGGACATGGACTGATGAAAAGGCAGAGGAAACAGTGACTTCCTCATACCAGTACGTCAACGAGTTGACATCTCGATTGAAAGCAGGTTGGAAACTGGCCAATGATAACTTAAGACAGGCCAGGAGGAAGCATGCTGCGTACTACAACAAAAAAGCAAAGGATAGGGAACTGGAGGTGGGTGAAAAGGTGTTATTACTGTTGCCAAGCAGCAATAATAAATTGCAGATTGGATGGCAGGGAACCTATGTCATACTGGAAAAACTTTCCAGGACCAACTATAAGATTGACAAGAAAGGAAAGGAGAAGGTATATCATGTCAATCTTCTTAAAAAATACTATGACAAGGAATCATCAGAAGTTGCACATATCATGACCCTAGCCATTGCAACAGAAATGCACGGTGAACCACTTCACTCTATGGAGTATCCACTCACAACTACAGAGGATTATGTTCAAGTAAATATTAGTGAACATTTAACTCCAGAGCAGAATAAGAGGGTTCAGAAAGTGTTGGAAACCCATGCTGATGTGCTCACAGATAAGCCAGGTCGTACGAATCTGTTAGAGTACGACATGAAGGTTACAGACCCTACGCCAGTATGCATGAGAACATACCCTATACCCTATGCGAAAGCCCAAGCACTAAGGGAGGAAGTTGATTATCTGTTGAAGGAGAAAATTATCTCGAAGTCAGACTCTCCCTATAGCTCAAGTGTGGTGCTATTGAGAAAACCGAGTGGTGAACACAGGTTATGTATTGACTACCGGAAGCTTAATGCGATCACAGAATCTCAGGTGGACCCATTACCTGACATCAACCAGCTGTTCTCTACACTGAGTAAGGCTAGGTATTTATCGAAGGTAGATCTAAGCAAGGGATACTACCAAATACCAGTGAAACCAGAAGTTAGGAAAATGCTGGCATTTAGTACATCAGACGGACACTACGAGTTTAATGTACTACCCTTTGGGCTGAAAAATGCTCCAAGTATCTTTTCAAGAATGATGAGGAAATTATTGGAACCTCTACAAAATCCCCATATCACTAACTTTATGGATGACATTTTTGTTGCTACAAACCCATTTGAAGAGCATATAGTAGCGCTCTCCATGTTGTTTGACAGACTGAGAGCCACTGGATTGACTGCACGTCCAACCAAGTGCTATATCGGTTGTAAGGAGTTGGAATTCCTAGGTCACACTATTTCTACAGGTCATATGTCTCCTGACCCAAAGAATATAGAGAAGTTAAAGAAGGCACCCAGACCTCAAACGAAGAAAGATGTGAGATCATTCGTGTCATTATGTGGGTTCTATCAGAAGTACATACCCCACTTTAACTCTCTGTGTGCACCCTTAACTAACTTAACGAAGAAAGGACAGCCTGATAAAATCCAATGGAATGCTGATTGTGAAAAAGCTTACACAGAGCTAAAAGCAAAACTCACCAGCAAACCAATCCTTACGCTACCCGATATCACACAGGAATTTGTATTAAGGACGGACGCTAGCAGTATAGGTATTGGTGCAACTCTCTTGCAGAAATCAAAAGCCCTGCCGGAGGAACTTTTACCAGTCGCCTACGCCAGTAGGAAGCTGAATGCAGCTGAGTTGAACTACTCGACCATAGAGAAAGAATGTTTGGCTCTAATTTGGTCCATCGACAAATTTTCACCTTACCTGTATGGGACACACTTCATTGTCCAAAGCGATCACCAGCCTTTAACTTTCTTGGCTGCATCTAAAAAGTTAAATTCGAGATTTTTAAGGTGGAGTCTGCTTCTGGCGCCTTATTCCTTTACCGTGAATTACATTCCGGGAAGAGACAATGTAGGAGCTGATTTTTTAAGTCGACACCCTATTACTCTGGAAGGACAGACGCAAAATGATTAACTACAGCAGGTGTTTACACTTCAGCTATGACAGGTCACAGCTAGGAAATGATGGGGTTATGTCGTGAAACGAATGTGTGTAACCCCACTACTTTGTTAAATCATTATGTCGGGATACAAATTTGCCCCAGCCAATCAACGCACAGTTGCTGAGCCGGAATAAATTACCCGAAGTTACGCCAGGAAAAACTTAAGCCCTGTTTTTTTTCGGATGTGGGTCGTGGCCATCTTGTTCACGCAAGATGGCGGAAGAAAACTGAATAAAATTAGGCTGTACGAGCAAAAGACGAAACTGCAGGAAACCAATCAGCTCGCTCCGCCAGGAACCAACCAAACGCTTTCCTTTACCAGTAGAAGTTATTTTACCTGCCTATATAATCGGGCGAGATTTTATGCTAAATCTCGCAACACCGAACACGAAGCCAGAGACGACCGACTGAAGAGAGGAGCTGTCAGCTTTGATTTATAGCTTACCTGAGAGCATTGACCTGCAGCCTGCTTCGCTAAGTCGAGTCAAAATCTGGCCTGTTTAAATCTTGGAGGGTTTTATTCGTGTCATAAAACCTGAGGTCGTATGTTCAAGTCAATCCAGCTGCCTGGAACTTCGCAGGAGCATAGAAATTGTACAGAAGCTACATCTTTAGTCCCCCTCAGTCTTGGGTGGGCTAAAGTAACGAGCCTCAGCAGGAGTTGTGTGACCCAAACTAAGGAGAACAGAACGTTTTAAGAGATGAGTACCCAGTAGTACCATTTCTGTCGGCATTGTGAGCAAAAGCTAGTGTCAGTGACGAGAAAGTGAATTAGCGTAGCAAGAGACAATAATAAGATTATAGCTGATAAATTATACGTAATTAACAGCACAGCTGATACATGTACTATAATTGAATAACAGCACAGCTGATATAATTTTTGTTCCTATAATTGGAAAACTTGTTGTACTATATTTACATATCTATATAAATATAAATATTTGTAAATCATATGTAAACTTACAAATTCATTACGTTCCATTTTTCAACATTCACCCTTCAGCACAAGAGTAAATAGTGTATGTACTAAATAAATAATAAAGAAATTGTATTTGAAGACTTGTCAATTTTATCATTGTTAAGTAAAATCTGTTTCCTTGTCTTAATATCACAGTTAGTTACACAGCGGAGGTGGCAAGTTATGTCGGTCTCCTCTCTACTAATTTTTCGAGATCAGAACATTCACAGCCGTAACTAATTTGTGATACCAGTAGTTCTCTCAGACACTGGGACTTCACCATTTTTTGCAGAAATTCTATTTCTGTAATTGTCAGTACTATACTGATCCTAGAGCCAAATAAACCTCACGCCACAAGCACATTCACATCAACACATCCAGGAAAAAACGGATAGACTTAATAAGTATAGCCAGCAGGTGGGCTTGAACATCAATCTAAAGAAGACAGAGGTCATAGGTGTAGAGGTTTGGAAGAGAGAGCGCCAGACCATTCTATCAGCTGTCTTCTTCCTGGCCTGGTTCCATTCTAGTCCTCGGTCCTTCAAAGATTGTCTAATGTTGTCCTCCCAGCGAACTCTGGGTCGTCCTGGAGGTCTGGATCCCTGGCTCTTTGTTTCCCATGCTTGTCGTGGTAGCCGATCTTCTCCCATTCTGCAGACATGGCCAAACCATCTTAGTTGGGACTGTTCTATTTGGGTCTGCAGCGGATGGGATTTCAGGCCTTGACGTATCGTCTGGTTGCGGACCATGTCTCTTCTTGTTACTTCAACCACTTTCCTCAGATACCTCATTTCTGAGGTTTGGATCTGGCTTTTGTGGGTTGTAGTCATTGCCCACGACTCGCATCCATATGTCAAAACTGGGACATAGGTGGAGCGGTATACAGCCATCTTCGTTTTCTTACCAACCTCTTTCTTGCTGAGGAATCCACGATTTATGGCCTGAAAAAGTCTCCCAGCCGCTGCTTTTCGAGTGGCCAACTCTTCTTTGATGCCTCCCTTTCGGTCTATAATAGCTCCGAGATATTTAAAGTGGTCGACCTGCTCCAGGACCTGTTCTCCCAACTTAATCTGATGTTTTCTTTCTTCTCGTGATATCACCATGGATTTTGTTTTAGAGCTGCTTATGACCATCCCTCTCTTCTCCAGCTCTTCCTTCCAGACTTGCAGGTTGGATTGGAGATGTGCCTCTGATTTAGCAATCAGGGCAACATCATCAGCAAATGCCAGCTCCGAAATATAGACCTGTCTCATCTTCCAGTACCCCACTGAATACTTTCTTGTTCTCTCCTTACATGCCTTGATGACATCGTCCATGAGGAGTATGAAAAGATAAGGTGACAGGATATCACCTTGTCTTACACCAGTGGTGGTCCTGAACTCTTCTGACTTATGGTTTGCTGTCCTCACATAATTTCTGCAAGACTTGTAGAAGCTCTGTATAGCATGAATCAGAGGTGCTGGAATATTCTTCCTTGCCAAACAGTCCCAAAGTTTGCTCCAGGGGACTCTGTCAAACGCCTTTTCCAGATCTATGAAACAAAGATGGATCTCACTCTTATACTCAAGGGCCTTTTCACTCAGCTGTCTGAGTGTGAAGATTAGGTCTTGAGTACTTCGGTTTGTTCGGAATCCGCACTGGACCTCATCCAATTGTGGCTCAGCTAGGCGTCGGAGTCTCTGCTCTAGGATTCTAGAGTAGATTTTACCAGGGACACTGAGAAGGGATATGCCTCTATGGTTTCCACATTGTCGATTGTCATCCTTTTTGAAAATTGGTGTTATGATGGCAATCTCCCAATCCTTTGGTATGGTCTTGTTGCACCATGCTGCCTGTAGGACCTTTAAGAGTAATAGGTCGCCTGATGCTCCCATGTACTTAACCATTACTGGTGTTATACCATCATGCCCTGCTGCTTTGCCCATCTTGATTTTCTCTAGTGCTGCCCTCAGTTCTTCCATCTTTATGTCATCTTCACCATCATTGGTTTTCTCTTCTGTGCTAGTGGTTATCATTTCTGTTGCTTCACCATGCTCACCATCCAGGAGTTCTGAGAAATATTCTTTCCATCTTTCCATTACTTCCTTCGGGGCAGTAAGCAATTTGCCTTGCTTGTCCTTTATAAATTTGAGAGGGCATTGTTTTTCCTTCCTCATGTTCTTTAGGGTCTTATAGAACAATTTCTGGTTTTCTTGTGCATCTTTTTCTAGCTTTTCTCCAAATTCTTCCCAGGACTTCTGTTTTGCTGCTAGCACTTTGTTCTTTGCTTCTGTTCTGAGTATCACATATTCTCTATATTTTTCCATTTGTCCTGTTGTGTTTTTAGCTCCTAAGTATTGTTTCCATGCCATTTTCTTCTCTCTTATTTTCTCTTTGACTTCCTCTGTCCACCAAGGTGTCCTCTTTCTCTGGTTCCCAAGTCGGACTTCACCGCATGCTTCTGCAGCAGCTGTCTTTATGATATCCTTGAATTTATTCCAGAGGGTTTCCAAGTCATCAGGTCGTTCTTCTGTGTTGCTCACTGCTGTAGCAATAAGCCCCTGATATCTGGTCTTAATTTCTGGCTCTCTCAGCTTGTAGGTCCTAATGCTCATTTCTCCTGCTCGTTTACTTGGTTTCTTGCGTGATGTTGGGCAGTTCCTAGGCTGAGCAACTCTTTCAGTTGTTCGTTTGATTGTTAGCAGGTAGTGATCACTTCCAATCTCTGGCCCCCTCCAGACTCTTGCATCTCGGACATATCTGAATGAGCTTCTCCGAACAATGGCATAGTCGATCACTGACTTCTCATTTTTGGTTGGTTCACATCTAGTGTATGCATGTATGCGCTTATGGGGGAACTTTGTGTTTGTAATGATCAGATTCTGCTCACTGCAGAATCTAAGGAGTCGCTTTCCATTGTCATTGAGAGTATCTTCTCCATATCTTCCGATAACGCCACCCCATCTAGCATGGTCATTTCCAACTCTGGCATTAAAATCTCCGAGCATGATAACTTCATCTAGGCAGTCATCCACTGTCCTTTGAAGCAGCTCGAAGAATTCCTCCTTGACCTCTGCTCTCTCATCCTCATTTGGCCCATACACTATGACCAGGTTGACTATGGTTTCTCCTTCTTTTAGTTTTACAACCATAATGCGCTCCGAGACAAAGTTCCATCCCTTGATACTATCTTTTTGATTTTGGGCCACAATGCAACCCACGCCCCCTTTAGCTCTTTCAGATATGGGTACACCACTGTAGAGCAACGTGTTGCCATCGAGATCCATGACTCCTTGTCCTTTTTTTCTTCGTTTCCGTTATAGCCAGGATTTCTAGTTTTGCTTTCCTCATCTCTTCCACCAGCTCCTCTTCCTTCCCATTTATACTTCTTGTGTTCCAAGTTCCATAAGTCGTAGTCCGTAGTCCGTTCCAGTTCGTCGCCTTTAGAATCAGTCCGGTTTTCTCTCTTGTATTTCTCGTAATCATAGTTTAAGACAAACAGGTGATTGGCCTGTTGTGCCTTTGCATGGTGGAGGGGCTGCCTCCTTACGGCCTCCATGCAGGCCGCCCTGCTCCTTTTTCATCCGGGCTTGGGACCGGCATGGGCGGAGTTCAGCACCTAAGAGAAATTCTCCGAATCTTTTGGCCGAATACCATCACCAACCAAGATCTGCTTACTCGGAGCAAGCAAGAGGACATGCAGCACACCATCATAGCTGGTAGACGCTGGAGCTGAGTTGGTCACGTCCTCAGAAGAGACCCCGACGCCATCACAAGAACAGCTATGCTATGGACCCCTGAAGGAAAACGAAAGAGAGGCCGACCAAAAACAACCTGGCGGAGGACAGTGGAGGCTGAGATGCAAAGAATGAACCAGAGTTGGGGCACTGTACGAAGGATGGCCACCGACCGAGCAAAGTGGAATCAATTTGTTGTTGCCCTACAAGACTCCACCAGGCGTGATGGCCACTGACTGCTTTGACGGTCGTCGGCTAAGGATCAAAGAAGAAAAAGAAAATACACCGAAGAGATCTCGTATATTCATACATTGAGGAG
Source organism: Oreohelix idahoensis (assembly GCA_024509875.1). Classification (NCBI taxonomy): domain Eukaryota; kingdom Metazoa; phylum Mollusca; class Gastropoda; order Stylommatophora; family Oreohelicidae; genus Oreohelix; species Oreohelix idahoensis. Next base: position 19,793 of record JAMPIV010011171.1, read on the forward strand.
ATCTCGTACATCCATACACTGAAGAGATCTCGTACATCCACACACTAAGGAGATCTCGTACATGCACACACTGAGGAGATCTCGTACATCCACACACTGAAGAGATATCGAACATCCACACACTGAAGAGATCTTGTACATTCATACATCGAGTAGATCTTGTACATCCACACACTGAGGAGATCTGGTGCATCCATACATTGAAGAGATCTCGTACATCCACACACTGAGGAGATCTCGTACATCCACACACTGAGGAGATCTCGTACATCCACACACCGAAGAGATCTCGTACATCCACACATCTAGTAGATCTTGTACATCCACACACTGAGGAAATCTCGTACATCCATACACTAAAGAGATCTCGTACATCCACACAATGAAGAGATCTCGTACATCCACACACTAAAGATATCTCGTACATCCACGCATTAAAGAGCTCTCGTACATCCATACACTAAAGATATCTCATACATCCACACACTAAATAGGTCTCGTACATCCACACACTGAGGAGGTCTCGTACATCCACACACTGAAGAGATCTCGTACATCCATTCACTGTAGACATCTCGTACAATCACACACTGAAGAGATCTCGTACATCCACACACTAAAGAGATCTCGTAATCCAGACACTGAAGAGATCTCGTACATCCATACACTGAAGAGATCTCGTACATCCATACACTGAAGAGATCTCGTATAAACATACACTGAAGAGATCTCGTATAAACATACACTGAAGAGATCTCTCGTACATCTATACATCGAGGAGATCTTGTACTACTTGAATTGTAGAGATCTAGTTAAGTTTTGGATATTTGACAAAACTGTAACCAGATCCAGTGATTATAATTGACCGAACAGTGATTAGTAATTAGACTGCTGTTTAAAAACAAAAAGTATTATTGTATGTTTTACAACTTTAAAGTTTCAGCGAAAAAGTAACTACTGTTTTTCTCTTTAAAATTTGTCTCGGTGTCTGGTTGCAGTAAGAATTTATTAGTGCTGTTTGCTCATCATGTAGCATGTCCTTTGCAGAACGTCGCTCTCACCACAGCCCGCCTGAAAGACTCTCGATCTCTAGCCAGCCTTCCCGCCTCCTCCATTGTCGTATTCTGTTTGCTAGAATAATAATAATATTGCCAAATTAAATTACATTTTTGTTGTTAGGTAAGGAAATTATTTTAAGGGGCGTAACGTAAAAGAGTGCGATTTGTGGGTCGTGTCGTGAATACTTACTTACTTAGTCGTTCCCCTTCTACCGTGAGGTGTAGAGGTTTGGAAGAGAGAGCGTCAGACTATCCTATCGGCTGTCTTCCTCCTGGCCTGGTTCCATTCTAGTCCTCGATCCTTCAAAGATTGTCTAATGTTGTCCTCCCAGCGGACTCTGGGTCGTGAATATATTAAATTAATTATAATCTTCGCAAAGTCTCGAAGACTGCAGCTATAATGATTTGTCGACTTACTCAGGCAGCTCACACGCAATCAGTCGTTGCCAAATTGCCATTTCATTATATTCATTACAAGCGTTTAAACAAATAAATAAATGAATGCAGCTGGATATATAGCGGTGGGTATGTACTGACCATTTGGCAAGTCGATTTCTTTTCAATAATGAAATGTTATTGGTAAAATCTCTGGTGAACCTTATTCTCTTTGCATTTCAGTCCCATGTAGATTGTACAATTTCAACCTGTTCTTTAAGCTCCCCTGTTTTCGGTAGTCTGTTCAAGCTTGTTCTGTCTTCTGTATCATTCTCACGTCTGTCGACAGTTCTTTTCTTCATGCGTTGATGGAGTCTCGTTCTATTTTTTTTTTTCCTGCGGCTTTGGATTTCAAAACAAGAACTGCTTGTAACGCAGGAAAGGAGGTTGTCTCGCTAAAAATATCCTAAACACTTCCAACGTCCTTCTTTTCGTCTTTCTTGTTCAATTCCTATTAGTTTGTATACTTCCGCCAATTTCATACTGATAGCCGCATCTTGCCGTTTTAATCCGCATGTTCTCTATAGTCGTTACGGAAGTCTTTTTTTTGTCTTCTGCGTTATCAGTCCTGGTATCCTCCATGTTTTTAAAGCAACACAGTATGACTAACTTCCTAAACCTAGATACGCTAGTTGAGGATACCCAAGTCCCTCGCCACGTACGCGTAAAAGAGTGACAATATTAGTAATAATAATAATATAGCACACAATTTAAGATAAAATTACACGAAATACTTCACATATAACCAGTGGCATACTAAGGGGAGTGCGAGGGTGGCGGTCCGCCCCGGGTGGCAGCCAGGAAGGGGGTGCCATCGGAGACTATTAATATAGTACTTACAGTTAAAATGTTACTTACTTTTGTGTTTCTTTACTGGGGGAGGGGGTGTCAAAGGTAAAATCCGCCCCTGGTGCCAAGTACTTTAGGGACGCCTGTGCATATAACCGACAATTAGGTTGAACATGGTGGACAAAATGGTAGATGTACGGAAGCAAATGAAGATCACCTGAAACTAGTCCTCTCTCCGCCCATTTCCTTAAAAAAAAAGAACTTCATAAAGGTAAATGTAGTGCCCAGCATATACTGCAGTAGGCGACTACAAGTGTTAGAGAATTCACTATACTAGGTCTCAGATTTATGATGTAGGCTGACCGGTTCCCTATCCGTGCTGTCTTTGCCTTCCCTAACTAAAAAGCAGAGTCAGAATCGCATTTACAGCTGGGTAGGCTGGAGAGTAAAGCTCCAGGGTTTCGAACAAGGTAACTTTCCCCGAGAAGCAACTGCTCTTATCACTGCCACTTTTCGCTCACTAAAAAAAATGTCCTCCTTTTGCGCAGCCTTTGTTTCTCATCCTTGTGTTGATTAACTACTTTTATCTATTTATATATGGTGTAATGGTTACCACACTGCGCTAGCAATCAGGTGTTCAAGGTTCAAGCCCGAGCGGGGGCATTTTTAAGAGTGTCATCGACCGGGATTTTGACTGAATAACCTGATCGGCTCCTGAGATAAACCGGGTTGGAAGGAAAGTCCATAGGCTCCCCAGCCTCGCAATGACATGTCATTGGGCCGAACGGCTGAAAGCCCAAGTGCCGCTGGTTAAGAAACAAAAATTAAAAAAAAATCAGAATTCATTTTAGCTGCTTATGTCTGAATCTGCAGCATTGGATTTCATTATTATTATTATTATTTTTAATGTCTTGTCTTTGATCTACCATCGCTGGGTCCCTCGGTTATATTAAGGTGCATGTCTAAATATTAAAGACTTTGCTGTCAGAAATAAGTCTGGCTATCAGTTGTTTCCTCAGTGTGTGTCCAATCCATCGACTTCGTCTTGTTTTCTCATCTTTTGCTGCGTAGGCACTTGTCATCAGTTGCACATTGGTCGATGCTTCACAATTTTTGGGTCGCGGCCCATAGATTGAGAAACACTGTTCTACAGAGAATTAGAATATGGACTTTCTTGATGTTTTATTATTAATACAGCGATGAAAACTATCTTTCCGTTTCTTTTCAGCAACATTTTTTGTCTCCGGCGATAATAGCGACTATGACATGGTGAAAAGAATCTACAAACAAGGACACGAGATAGCTTCCCACACCCTCAGTCACAGGAATCCAACCACCTGGTGGGCCTACGCTGGCTACCAAAACTGGGAGCATGAGGTCGTGGGCATGAGAGACCGGCTCAATGAAAAATCCGGCGTACCCGTGAAGGAAATTATTGGCATGAGAGCTCCGTTCTTGCAGGTAAGACAACTTGACTCATCTGTTTAAAGCGAGCTAGTAACTCGCGAAAACAATACGTGGGGGATGGGGGAAGGGAGGGGGGAAGCAGAGGCATCCCTCAAGTTCTTGGCACCCGGGGCGGATCGTACCCTTGACATCCCCTTCCCCAATAAAAAAGCACTTGCGAGTACATTTTCAACAATAAGTACTATAATAATAGTGTCCGATGGCATCCCCTTTCTGGCTGTCACCCGGGGCGGTCCGCCCCCTAGCACCCCCATTAGTACGCCACTGGTGGGGAGATAATTATGTTGCGCTTTCTGCTGCATGCCGTGATGATGGCACTAATTCTCTTTATTTAATAAATTCCTTTATTTTACAGGTGGGTGGGGATGCGCAATACGCCATGCTGAAGGAAAATAAATTTCGATACGACTCATCCATGGTGACTGGCAATCTATATCTCAATAGTCAACCACCAGTCTGGCCATTTACACTGGATACGCCCCCTGACGGCACCACGTGCAGCCTGACACCTTGCCCAACCCGCTCCTACCCTGGATTATGGGAAGTACCACTTATTCGGTGGTACGGTTCTAACAAGATGGCTTGCGCAATGCCTGATGCCTGCACGATTGGTCAGTATGAAGAATACATTTACTATTTCCGAATCATCACATGTCCTTTGTAGGTCTATACACATATATTCATCCAGTTTTACTGTAGTTCATCAGCTAGGAGCGTTTTAAGAGAATTTAAGATATTGTTTTTATTTTGCTATTGATTTAGTGTTTTTAGTGTTATTATTTGCTTAATATATCGTCTTTTTTATGTTGTCTTCTAGTGTTAAGATGAAGTTGTTTTGCCAAAAGCGTCGATTCTTTCCTTTTTTTTTTCTTCTCATAAGGTTTATGAAGTTCATAATAGGTCGATTACTTGTATACTTTTAGAATTTGTTATTCATTGTTGTATTTTTATTTATTGCAGTCATTGGCGTTCTGAAGTAACTTGCTTCTTGGGGCTGGTGATTTATGTTGCCTCCTCTTCTTAGTCCATTTTGATTTTTCTTCTTAGCTGAAATAACTTCGTAGAATTAGGTTAATTAATTACCCCTTAGTACAGATGCGCCCCTACAATATGTGGCACCCGGGGCGAATCCTACCTTTGGTACCCTCCCCCCATAAAGAAAAACACTTGCATGTATATTTTTAACAGTAAGTACTATCAAATTCCTGTCCAATGGCACCCCTTTCCTGGCTGTCACCCGGGGCGGACCGCCCCCCTCGCACTCCCCTTAGTACGCCACTGCCTTAGTAGCAAAATCCTCAAAACCAAAATATCCTTATTGTTGTTGTTCTTTTTTTTTTCTTCAAACAGTCCCTACCCGGGAACCTGCCGCCCGGGTGAAATGCTAGTTATGCCACTGCCTGCAGTACCAATTACACTGTTAGTTAGTTCTTAACAGAAATTGACAACGAGCAATGCCAGTAAGCCCCGTTTAGTTCCCAGGGGTCTCTGATGAAACCATGAAAGAGTTTAACTACTGTTCCCCTAGGCATGTCGTAGAAGGCGACTAACATGAAGTTGTGCATGAGGTTGGCAACCTCAACATGTAAAACAAATTGCTACAGAAACCACCAATGATACAGCATGTCGCGTTGTGCAGGCTTCCTGCATGGGGGATAAGCTGCAGTGGCGGATACATGCTTGGTGTGGGACGAAAAGGAAAATGAATGAATAGAAGTAGCTCTTAACAGAAAATGATAAAGCATAATATCAGTGATACATAAGACATAAAACGCCCTGGCCTGGAAAGTGTAAACACTGTTAGGGACCCCAAGATGCAGCAATAGTGAATGCAGTCAGCGACCCATAGCTTGACTGCTTGCATACGGATCGAAATGGGAAGGCAAACCCGGTCCCTAAAAATGCCTTGCAGAAGTCGGATGTGTCGACCGAAAGGTGCAGATATCACAGCTTAGGCGCAAACAGACACAAGGCAACCACCGTCCTTTTCAGGGCGAACGAGGAAGAAGAAGAAGAAAACACTGTTATCGTGAAAAAGTTTTAACTCTGTTATCGTGGACAGTTTCAATACTGCTTTTGTGTAACGTTTCAATACTGTTATTGTGGAAAGTTTTAACACTGTTATCATGTAAAGTTTCAATACTGTTATCGTATAAAGTTTCCACACTGTTATCGTGTAGTTTCAATATTGTTATTGTGGAAAGTTTCAATACTGATATTGTGTAAAATTTCTATACTGTTTTGGGGAGAATATAATGTGGTTTTTGTGTATGTGTATTCTTTCCTCTTCTTACATTCAATAACTTCTTCAATAGGTCTTGATCGTTTTGTAAGTCTTTAACGAGAATTATATTCAATCATTAGCGCAAATAAAAAAAATAAAAATAAAAAAGGCATTTCAATTGCATCATACTTGTACAAATCTTTAACATCTTCGTCAATTTCAGATCTAGGAACTAAGGGCAGCCGAAAATTTATGGAGGAGAATTTCAACAGACACTACACGACAAACAGAGCTCCGTTTGGCATCTTCATTCACGCTTCATGGTTCGGTAGAAAAGATGGAAACTTTCAAGGTTTGTATGAGTTTCTAGCATCACTAGCCGAAAAAGAAGACGTCTGGGTCGTCACGTTGAATCAAATGCTTGACTGGGTTCAACGTCCAGTGAGATTGTCGGCTCTGAACGCACTTGAGAGTTGGGCATGTTAGGATTTCTTTTAAAAACTGGACATAATGTAGGTTGTACTGCACATATTTCTTATGTTATTCTTGTTTTATTATGTTGTAACAAGCTCACGGTAACATTTTGTTAAAAGCAGTGAGCTGATTACGTTAGCGGTTTTAATGAATAGGACATATTAATATGTTAGCTGTTTTATGAATAGGACATATTAATATGTTAGCTGTTTTATGAATAGGGCATATTAATATGTTAGCTGTTTTATGAATAGGACATATTAATATGTTAGCTGTTTTATGAATAAGACATATTAATATGTTAGCTGTTTTATGAATAGGACACATATAATACGATCCTGGTTGTTTTATTGCTAGTGTTGTTGTATTTCATTACCTTCATCACCATCATTTTCATAATCATCATCATCATCACTGCCCTTCAACTCGCAGCGAAGCACTGACATTCAATCCGAGCACACCAATCATTTTTGCCCTGTAACGTCCGTTTTAGTTCTTTCCCCGTTGTTTTTTTTTTTCTTATCCTTATTAGTCTGCCTCCAATTTCCTTCTCCGTGAGCTTTTAGATCGTCTTCTTTTTCTTTTGCTCTGAGAATTCTAAAACAAGGTCTGCCTTGTAACGATATTGTCATGTTTCCTCCATGTGTGTTCAGTTCAATGCCACGCTCTTTCCCCCACCAATTGTTCCAATGGTATATGTTTGGTTCTTTCCATCAGTTCCGTATTAGTGATCCTGTCTTGTAAGTTTAATCCTCCCGTTCTGCGTAAGCGCTCGTTTAAAAGAAACTATGTAACTTCTTTGTTGTCATATTTTCTGTTCTCCATGTGTCACAGCCATACAATAGGACTGATTTGACGTTTGAATTGGAATTTCTTAATTTCGCGCTGGACTAGATTTTTATATATCTTCTTCTTTGGTCCCTGGTCGCTAACTGACAAAGCGATCAGTAACCATCTCGCCTGGTGGCGTCTTGTAGGCGGCAACAAACTGTCTCCACTTTGATCGGTTGGCAGCCATCCCTCGTGAGGTGCCCTTGCTCTGGTTCTTGCTTTGCATTCATGACTCCACAATTCTCCTCCAAGTAGCTTTCTATATATGTTCCAGGCAAAATAAAACCTTTTTTCGTTCTGTATTCTAATTTGATATCACTATCCGTTCTTCAAACTTTGTGGATGTTGCTGCCAAGAAATGTAAGAGTCCACATCTTTTACGGTTTTTCTCCAAGTGCAGTGATGGCTGTATTTTGCCGCATTTTAAAAATTCTAATGATCTGCTTCTTTTCTCAGCAAATTTTCAGACCCACTAAGTCTGACCTCTCATCCAATATTCCCATTTTGTCTTGCATCTGGTCAAAGGCGTCCCTAAAATAATTGACACTCGGGGTGGAAATTGCCTTAGGCGTCCCCCAGTCATAAAGAAACACACTTGCAAGCACATTTTTTTTATAGTAAGCACTATCGTAGTAGTTTCCGATGGCACCTACTTTCTGGCTGTCACCCGGGGCGCCCCCCCCCCCCCTTCCATTCTCTTAGTACGCCACTACATCTGGTTATAGGATAGAATAGCAAAGTCACTCGCAAAATATGTATCATCAAGTTATTTTGTCAGAATCCCTGGAATTCCATGTCTTGTGGTTAACGCTGCTGTTTTCATAACCCAACCTACAGCCAATAGGAAGAGAAGTTTTGGAATAGGCATCCCTGCCGCATTCCAATTCTTATCTCAAGGTTTTCTGGAAGTTTTTATTGTTTTTCAAGAAAAACTCTGCATTTCATGTCTTTGCATGTTTTTCTTATTAGGTTAAATAACTTATCGATGACTCCATAGTGTTTCATAGCTTCCGAAAAGAGTTTCTATTCAAACTGTTAAAGGCCTTTGCATAGTCTTCAAACGCAATGTAAAGTGATAAATTCAGTTCCAAAATGCTGTTATTTTTATTTTTTATTATTACTAATATTCTTGACGGAGTCTTCTAAAAGATTTGGCTGAGGATTAAGTACACAGCTAGTACAAATCAATGTTAGGATAAATAGCCTCTGAATTCGAACGAACGAACTTTATTTTCAAAGGGTTAAGAATTGGGCACGTAGGCCAGTCTTACATTCTACCCTTCCTAACTCATTCTTCTTTGACTGTGTATATTATGTAAATAAAACAATTAGCCAAGGGATGGATGTAGTTGCAGTTTAGTTAACTTTAGTACATCTGATAAGAATATGTAAATAGGAGTGGTAAATTTCATTATTATTCTCATTTGGAAATACCTCATTCTTTGAACCTAGTTTCATCGGTAATCGTATTTTTTATCATTATTAAAATTAAACTTTAAATGTGTATTTTACATATATATGTGAAATAAATATTGTTTTTTGGAAACAAATATGCTGTCAGAGTTCTATGACCATCATCATCATCATCATCATCATGTCCATGTTCGCTGCCTAACGGGATAAGAGCCATCACTGCTTCTGGTTCCCAGGAAGCCTGCAACAAACATTCACGTAATCTTGAAGATGTAGTTTCGGTAACAGTTTGTTTTCTTTGATGAGGTTGCCAGCCCTCTGCACAACATCATATTAAATGCATTATCCTCATAGTCATTTATGACTGGAGGAGGTTACTACTTTTACGACATGCCTGAGGGAATAGTAACCCTATTCTTTCCTTGTCTTCTCGTGGATTCCTGGAAATCAGGGGCGTACTTATGATGTTTGTACCCGGGGTGCATCCTTCCATTGGTACCCTCCTATAAAACACAGAAAAATACATTACTTACAAGCAGATTTTTAGACATTACAGTACTGTCATTAGCGTGTTCAATGGCACCTTCTTCCTAGTTTTTTCCCCCGGGTGCAGACCGCCCCCTCGCACCCTCCTTAGTACGCCACTGTTGGAAATGACACGAGGCAGAGTTATATAATGTTAATACAGAAAGGAAAAAAATCCATATTTTATCTCTTTTGTGCAGAACAGTGTTTCTCAACCTGTGGGTCGGTGCCCAAAAATTAAGAAGAATTGAAATTGCATGACAAAATGGACCAATGTGAAACTGATGACAAGAACCAGACAATGTGCCTGTGGAGCAAAGCATGAGAAAAAGACGATGTCGAGGAAATAGACAACACATTGATGAAGCTTATTGACCTAATCCCTAACAAAATCACAGAGACGCAGAACGCGTCTTGTCTGCTTCACAACTTTTCATCGACTCCCAGATAAAAGAAACTTCCCAGACGCCTCGCGTCCAGACATGCGCAGAACGCATCTACTTGAATAGCAATCAACCAAGACGATCTAGGAACATTCCAGATAAAGATTTATACTAGATCAAGCCTTATATGGACATGAACAGAGACCTCAACACTGGTTTCAGACATTCCAACAACAGTTGACCGATACTACCAAATAAGGAGAATGATCACACTTCGTTCAAAAAAATATGGACCGAACGTATCTCGTCACAAGAGGAGGTAACATCATATTAAATGATAATCTCAATTATCCAGAGTTATGTAGCTTTGACCGAAAAAATTTAAAGTGTACATTTCAGTCAATCTAATAATACAATGTCTTTAGCAAACAATGATCATACAATGACTTTAGGAAAAAATGATCATATAATGACTTTAGAAAAAATGATCTGTGCGTAACATTACCGCACCCTCCAGGGAAAACAAATGAAACTTTTTTTTTTTTAAATCCTGGAGCCGGGAAAAAAACCCTAGGCTCCCAACGCACATATGATGCGTGGATATATTGCCTAAAAATGAGGCTAGCTCGACGCATGGAGCGAAACTGAGATTATATCTCAGATCCTTAGAGAAAAAAAAATTATCTAAGTATATGCGTATATATTCCAGGAAGGTGCCACCAACACACGCCATAGTGATGGCAACATCATAATGAAAGTCAAATTATACTCATACAAATCTATGAAATTAAATATATTATCATAGTATTATACAATGAAGTGTTGTGCAAACAGCGGTGTAATATACTAATATACCGCAGTATAATATTACACATATTCAAACAAAGAGTACATTATATAATGCATTATTAAACATTACTAATACATGTGCTGTTCCTCGTAGACATAAATACAATCGATACAAGAAGATGTGGACATCATCCGCTCCCAATCCAGGACAGGACTTGATAACTTCAAAGTTCCACAATGTACAAAATCTCGCAGACTTCAACGATGTGCTGCGAAAATATCAATAACACAAATCTTTAAGACAAATGTTAAATCTCTTAATACAATCATTAAAATATAATATCTAAATGTGGCCATGTGATCTTTTGGCCCGTACATCGCTAACTAAGCCTTCTTCTGTTATGCTCAAATCGGTAACAGAAAAAAGGAAATTACATGGTACAACGTTATAAATTCGCAAAAAGTGAGAAAATATGTGATAAAATGTCATTATAGTATTGAACTGTATATCAGGAAATATATATGACAGAAGAATTATGTGGAATCGTGTGGGCACCTAAAACGGATAGACTTAATAAATTGCACAAAATTAAGATTATACCAGAGTAGCGTGCTTTCTGTGCTTCTCTATGGTGCGGAATGCTGGAGAGTCACAGAGAAGGAAATGTCAAAATTGTCCTCTTTTCACACAACATGCCTAAGAAAAATTCACCGAATCTTTTGGCCAAATACCATCAACAACCAAGATCTGCTTACTCGAAGCAAGCAAGAGGACATGCATACCATCATAGCTGGCAGACGCTGGAGCTGGGTTGGTCATGTCCTCAGAAGAGACCCCGATGCCATCACAAGAACAGCTATGCTTTGGACCCCTGAAGGAAAGCGAAAGAGAGGCCGACCAAAAACAACTTGGCGGAGGACTGTGGAGGCTGAGATGCAAAGAATGAACCAGAGTTGGGGCACTGTACGAAGGATGGCCACCGACCGTGCAAAGTGGAATCAATTTGTTGTTGCCCTACAAGACGCCACTAGGCGTGATGGCCACTGACTGATTTGACGGTCGGTGGTTAAGGATCGAAGAAGAAGAAGAAGTGTGGGCACCTGGACAGAATGTCTGCCATCACATTATCCGAACCACGGATAGCTTGCACCGTGAAATGAAATGGTTGAAGAGCTATGGCATATCGAGTAGACCTCGAGCTCTTCAAGTTTTTGCTCTGAATAGCAGTAAGCTCTTTCTGGTCGGTTTCCACATTGAAATGTGCGCCTAGAAGAAATCTTTGTAACTTCAGAATAGGCCATACCATAGCCAATAATTCACGGTCTAAAACCGAGTAATTCTTTTCTGCAGCATTTAATTTCCTAGAGATATACATCACCGGATGCAGAGTATCAGAATACTCCTGCATTAGTGCTGCCCCAATCCCAGTTGACGAGGCGTCACTTCGAAGAACAAAAGTCTTCTCAATAGTAGGTAACCTAAGAATAGGTGGAGATGAAAATAGGGCTTTAACCTGGTCCAATGAGGATTGACATTCTTGAGACCAGCGGATCAGATTAGGCGATCCTTTCTTCAATAAAGTAGAAAGCGGTGCCATAATGGAGGACAGATTAAGAATGAATCGTCCGTAAAATTGAATCAAACCTAAGAGACTACGTACTTGTTTCTTCGTCTTAGGGACAGAAATGTTAAGTATTTTTGAAACATTGTGGTCCTCTGTCTTTAAAAGACCATGACCAACACGATGACCCAGGAAAAAAATCTCACTAAATCCTATAAAGGGTTTTGCAGTCAAGTTATACTCGCGAAGAGTAGACAGCAATTCGTATAAACCCAAATAGTGATCTTCCCAGGAATCACTGAATAGACAGATATCATCTAAGTATGCTATGACATCTGTACGATATGCGAGAATTCGCCGCATCATGCGTACGAATGTAGCAGGGGCGTTCATAAGACCGAAAGGCATGAAATTCCATTGGAATAAACCCCTAGGTGTAGAACACGCTGTAAAAGGTTTGGCACGTTCAGTTAAAGGAACTTGCCAATAACCTTTAGACAAGTCTAGTTTGGTAAAGAACCTAGAATTAGAAAGTTTATTTAGTAGCTCTTCTAATGAAGGCATAGGTTCAGCATCGAACTTCGTAACTTGGTTCAATTTGCGATAATCTACGCAAATGCGAATGTTATTATCCTTCTTTCGAACAATAACCATAGACGAAGAGTATGCTGAAGTGGATGGTTCAATGATTTCCAATCGTATCATTTCATCCAATTCTTTTTCGACTTGTGACTGGAAATGGATAGGTATTGGATAGGATCTGACTCTGATAGGATTATGATCAGTTAGCACAATGTCATGTTCAATGACATGTGTGTGTCCCGGGATGTCTGTAAGAACATCCTGAAATGTTTGCAACATCGAAGAAACTTGTCGATGTTCCTCAGCGGAAAGATTAGGAGAAACGGTAACGTTTTTCCAAGATTCCGTAGAATAAAGTGGGACCATAGGAAGAGGAAGATTGACATCAGAAAAAGTAGTTTCCTCATCCTGTATAACTGACAGGGATGAGTAATGACCATGAGGTACTTGAGAATTGTCCGTTGCCTGGAAAATAGGCTGCAAATAGTCAGGTCTTTCATGAAATTCCGTGAGCATATTTATGTGGAAAGTTTTATGCTTTCCATCAATATCGACAACATAGTCGACATCGGAAATTTTGGAGACTATTGCATATGGACCTTTCCATGCAATAAGAAGTCTGTTCTCCCTTGAAGGAAGTAGAACGAGAGCTTTGTCACCTGGACAAAGTTGTCGTAGACATCTATTTTTATTTGCAAACTGCCTTGCCTTTTCTTTAGCAAATTCGGATGAAGAAGTTGCTAGTTTGCATGCCTCGATGATCTTTTGCCTAAGAGCAATGACATACTCATAAGAAGATTGAGTCTCATCGCTAATATTATCGGCAGTGATTAGATCGTGAAGTAAAGACATAGGGCCGCGCGGTTGCGCGCCAAAGACAAGTTCAAAAGGGGAAAACCCCGTATGTTCATTGGGGACCTCTCTATAAGCAAAGAGAGCCGCGGGTAAAACCCTGTCCCAATCCTGAGGATGATCCTCAGTTATCTTCCCAAGTAAAGTTTTTAGAGTCCTATTCAAACGCTCAACTAACCCATTAGACATTGGGTGATAGATACTGCTGAGAGACCTTTTAATATGTAGCATAGACATTACCTGTGACATAGTGTCTGATATAAGTTGAGTGCCATGGTCTGACAATATTTCTCCGGGGAAACCCAAGCGAGAAAATATCAGCCAAAGAGCGTCTGCGATATCAGCAGTTGAGATGCTCTTGAGAGGTATAGCCTCTGGCCAACGTGTGCACATATCGACACATGTAAGGATAAATTGATGTCCTCTGGCCGACTTAATTCTAAAAGGACCGATAATATCTATTGCCATTTTTTGAAAAGGGCGAATAGGAATGTCAGCAGCCTGGATAGGCGCAGCATGTCGTGGTCCTTTAGATTTGACCTCCTGACATACTTTGCAAGAACGACAGTAAATTCGTATGTCCTTGCTCACAAATGGCCAAAAGAAAGCCGCAAGAACCCTCGACTTTGTACGGGAAAAACCCATATGTCCAGCACATTGCGAGTCATGAGCATGTTGCAATATTTGCAATCTCATACTCTTAGGCACAAGAATTTGTGAATGAGTGGACGTAGTCGAGTCTTGTACCATACGCACAAGTACGCCGTTCTTCATAGAAATCCAAGACTTTCTATTAGTATTCTGATTTGGATCACCTTTTTTTGCTAGAATGAAGAATTTTTGTAAAGAAGGATCTTCTTCTTGCAATTTTATAAATGAGTCACGTGAAATAATCAAGTGACTATCTTGGCTATCTACTTCATCATTATTAGTTAATGAAGTTTGAGGTGGATCCAGAGCATGTGCTCTTGTGACCACCGCATTGGTAGCTTCCATGTTTTGCTCTTCCCAAACAGCAATTTGCTGTGGGGTACATTCCCTAACTCCGTGAATACGACCAATAATAAGGTCCGCAATAGGGTTTGGAAGAAGACACGCGTGGACATCTCCCGTAAAGAAAGGAGTAGCAATATGTATTATGGCTGTAGGATACTTTTCAAAAGTGCCACCAAATGTGACACATTTGATGACCTTTCCTGTAGCACAGGATGGATTTACAAGAGATTGCCTAACACCAACAGTAGTACATCCAGAATCAAACAAAACTGAGACTGGATTACTATTTACAAGACCCTTATGTAGTATAAGAGAACCTCTCCCGTCATGCGCAACATTAGCAGGAAGAGCTGGAAGAGGATGACCACAGCTTAAAGTAGTTACGGTAGTCGGGTCAAATAAAGTACTGCATTGGATACATTTATTTGCTCTACCAAAATCAAAAGATGAACATCCGATAGCATTTTGGTCTTTATTATCATTAACCTGTTTATCTGCTCCCTGAGATTCTTGTTGTACAGAGTTTGTCTGTTGATATCTTTTTCTTTTATGTTGCGATCTACCGCGACCATTATTGCCTCTGCAATTATCATTAAAGTCTCTACTGTAATTGTTATTCTGGTTTGAATTCCAGTTTCCATAACTGTCATTACCATTTCTATACTGTTGAGAACCTCTATTATATTGGTTTTGAGGTCTCCGAGAAAAAGATTTGCCTCTATACTGATTACCTTTGTGAAAATGTCTAAAATTACAGGGAGTAGTATACCGTGGAGTATCAGGTTGTCTCCAGTTCTGCGAAGAAGAATCACCCTGAAATTGATCGCTATGATTCTGAGCATAATTACGGTTACTCTTCTTATTAAAATTTTGTTGGCTACTCTGAAATTTACGCATGAAATTTGGGCCATAAGGTGCTGCCGAAGCAACTGGCAGACCTTCTTTTACTTTAGAGTTGCTAATGGTTACGTGAGGATGCGCAGTGACATACTGGCAACAGTATTCTTCCATTTCTTTTATGTTTTTAGGCTTACGCTCATGAAGAAAAGAAAGAAAAGATTCATTGACAGAAGACATAACCTTGTCTCTAAGTAGTAAGTCCATAAGAGCTTCATATGTATTTTCTGTCTTAGACAGCTCAACCCATCGTGAAAAAGTAAGACGTATCCTTGAGATGAATTCAGAGAATTCCACTCCAGTTTCTGGCAACATATTTTTAAATTGAAGACGATAGCCGTCTTCGTTAAGTTGGTACTTCTTTAACAAGACTGCTCTGACAACCTCATAGTTGTTCTTGTCAGGCACATCTACCATGCCCAACATAGTCAAAGCATCACCTCTAAGTATCTTGGACAGATGATAAACATATAGTGTTTTATCTATGTTATGCACCTTGCATGCACTTTCAAACCTGTCTAGATAAAATGTTATGTCATCAATGGAGGCATTAAATGCTGGTAGATTAAGCTTGAAATTATTAGCATTAGTCTTATCTGACACCTTATCTGCATTACTAGCATTACCAGTGTTCAACAATTTCATCTTTTCTAACTCTAAAGCTAAGAGTTTTTCTTCATGCTCCATTTTTGCTTTTCTCTCATCAGCCTCTCTTTGTAACCTTCTTTCCTCAGCCTCAGCCTCTCTTTGTAACTTTTTCTCTTCAGCCTCAGCCTGAAGTCTCTTATTTTCAGTCTCTATTTCTAGTCTTTTATTTTCAGACTCTTTTTCAAGTCTTTTATTTTCAGACTCTTTTTGAAGTCTTTTATTTTCAGACTCTTTTTCAAGTCTTTTCTCTTCAGCCTCTCTTTCAAGTTTTTTATTTTCAGCCTCTCTTTCAAGTTTTTTATTTTCAGCCTCAATGTGTAGTCTTTTCTCTTCAGCTTTTGCTTCTGTTTCTCTTTTTTGTTTTTCCATTTCCATTTGGAATCTTCTTTCCTCCACCTGCATCTGCAATTTCTTTTGTTCAGCTTCCATTTCCATTTTTTTTTCTTCCATCTTTAATGTCTTATCATATTGAGTAGTTGCATATTCTTCCAACTTATCACCTGTCTTGCCAAGGGATTTTCCTTGTTCAATAAAGTAATCAAGTGTAGACATGATGTCTAATATTATGAGTCACCAAATCTGAAATATTTAATTAACTTATTTCAACCTTAATAGTAACAAGACTTAGTAAAGTACTTGTTTAATCCCAATGTTTATCCCAGTCTCTGTGGGAAACAAGTCTTTGACACCAAACTTGTATTATCAAATGTATAATAATATCACAAGTCACTTCTTACTCATCAGGGCACTACACAAATCAGTGCATAACCATCAGTTATTGATCATAACTGCACTACAATAGTGCATAAGCAAAAAACCACCAGTTAGTTATGATAAGTTCACTATATAAACAGTAGTGAAAGCTAATTACTCAAGAACTATGTAAACAATAACAAAGAACAAAGACAATGTAAACAATAACAAAGATCAAAGTCAATGTAAACAATAACAAAGATCAAAGTCAATGTAAACAATAACAAAGATCAAAGTCAATACGAAAACATTCGCATAAGCCAACTAAATAAACAGCAGAACTAAAAGAAAATCTCACAAAGAATGTGAATGACAAAATGCGAAAAAGTAAACAAACAAATGACGTCACAATGTATAAACAAAAATTGTGTAAAGAACTGAATAATAGAGAAGAGGAGACCTACAAATACAAACAAATCAAAACAAAACTAAAGAATGCGAAAAATAACGATAACAACACTAACACATGTCATCACAACTAATAGAAATAGCAACAAAAGTCGCTTAGCAAATTTAACTATAGCAAATTTGCATACCCTACAGAACACTCTCAATAGAAAACCTCTGTTACGTGGTATGATCTATAGAAGTCACCACCCATCCAGACCCGCTGAAGTATAAACATATAAATATACAAATACAAATAACATATAACATGTAAACATGTAAATAAATAGCAAAAAGTGTGTGAAAGAATTCAGAAGGCTCAGCTAGAACATAAGGGCACAGTTCATAACAAAACAGGCCACTTAACTTCTATATGTCCAAAACGTCAGCACGGTGCAGAACAAGTTGAGATCAGCATTCTGAGGATAACGATCCAACGTTGATCAACATCTGCTCCTATAGACAGCCATGACGCTGGAAAATGAGCTTCTGATACCGGAACAGTTGTTACGGCACTTGTCCTTCTTCCTTACAGATCAGGAAATCGATTCGCTCGGTACTTGTCCTTCTATCGTAGGAAAACTGCAATACTGCCGAGCAGCGCCGGGTAGTTTCAAAATATTGCCAACTGTCAGTAACGCCGGGTACTTTCAAAAAATTTCATCAAAGGTGATGAGTAGAAACTGTAATGTTGTCTGATGAAGTATGCTGTCTGGGTTTGTTGATTCCCTTGACTGCTGGTACCAGAATTAAATCCCCACACTGGCCACCATAAAATGATAAGGGTGGATTTAGGGCTTGCTCCTCTCTTGGTGATAAGGCCGCTATTGTGATGCTTCCATAATGATAATGGTAGAACTGACTACCATGGACAATGTAAGTGTAAGTCCGATTTCGTTGAAGAAACCTTCAGCCCGGTCACAATACCACCCCTATCGACACCAGGTATTATAGTTCAAGATGTAGGGTGTCTTATCTGGTTTTGTGTTGTTGTTGTTGCTGTGTATAGTAGTGATGTAGTTCACAGAGTTACAGCACATAGGGTACGACATGTGAAGTCATAAATGGGTAAACTGCTCTGGACGTTTTTTCATCATTTATTTTGACGCCACAGGTACAAGTACGTACATCCAGTTCACAATAGGGCAAAGTCATGACATTCACGAATATCAGCATACATAGTTCATCAATGCATTTGGCATATTCTAAAGATGATGATATGGCGCCAAGGGATTATATGGTTGGCTCCAAATACAAAAGTACATCAACAAAAAATCCTCTTACTGTTCAGATGTGCTAAATGAGTCAAATCATAAGTCGCACGAGGATGGCATTCCAGGAGTGCAGGTCAAACTGACCTTTACAGGCATTCCTAAGTCTAACCTTGACGTAGGCATAATCGCTGACACACAGCGACGTTCATAGAACAAAGAACTGTCCTTCGGGCTGAGTATGACCCGTGTACATATAGATCTCAGGTATGAAGATACCTGGGGCGTGACTTCTATTAGAGGAACCTCCCTTTCTGTAATGCATACGTGAGCAGAGATCGACCATTGTCAAACATAAAGTAAAGTTACAGATTGGATGTAAATGAGGCATTACCTTCGTTCGAAAATCCACACCACAGAAAACATACGCCTCCAGGCGTTTTTTAGAATACTCAAGGGAAGGACCTTGTAAGCTAACTATCTCACAATAAGGCTCCTAATCCCTAACAAAATCACAGAGACGCAGAACGCGTCTTGTCTGCTTCACAACTTTTCATCGACTCCCAGACAAAAGAAACTTCACAGATGCCTCGCGTCCGGACATGCGCAGAACGCATCTACTTGAATAGCAATCAACCAAGACGATCTAGGAACATTCCAGATAAAGATTTATACTAGATCAAGCCTTATATGGACATGAACAGAGACCTCAACACTGGTTTCAGACATTCCAACAACAGTTGACCGATACTACCAAATAAGGAGAATGATCACACTTCGTTCAAAAAAATATGGACCGAACGTGTCTCGTCACAAGAGGAGGTAACATCATATTAAATGATAATCTCAATTATCCAGAGTTATGTAGCTTTGACCGAAAAAAATTAAAGTGTACATTTAAGTCAATCTAATAATACAATGTCTTTAGCAAAAAATGATCATACAATGACTTTAGGAAAAAATGATCATATAATGACTTTAGAAAAAATGATCTGTGCGTAACAGTAAGACAGTGAGAATCTTATAAAAAAACATACACACACACTCACGCACGCAGACACACACGCGCACACACACACGCACGCACGCGCACACACACACACACACACGCGGAGAAGAGAAACGAAAAAGATAAAGAAGTCCTTGGGCAGACGAACCTGAACAGGAGAGCTTCGATTGAAATTGTCGAAGGTCTTTGGTCTTTGTGGTGCTGATTGTGTAATAATTGAACGAGTGAATTGGCAGTTTATCTCCAGAGAATGATGGCATTTCAAAAACTACCTGATACCTCTTCTTAACTACCTACAGTAGCGGATCTACATTGGGGAGGGGGGGGGGGGGGCCCTTAAACTCGAACTCCTGAAGAGCCACTTTTATTTATTTTTTTAAAGTATAGGGTGATGTGAAAGAAACGTATTATAGAGAAAACTGGACTTGGGGGCCCTGAAGCTCAAACTTCATAGTAGATCCACCTCTGCCTAGCTGCTACCAACTGGAAACCTAAGACAATCAATAGTAAAAATGATTTTGAGAGCATTAGTAATACAGTAAGTTCAGTTGGGTGTTAAAGGAGGGAGAGGTTGAAACGCTTAAAGACTGACCGCACTTACTATGTAAACAATCGAGGTCTGACGAGGTTGAATACCACAGTGCTTAAGCTCAGTGCCGGTTTTATCATTAGGTGAACTAGGTTTCTCCACACTTGTACGCATTGCTGAGAATAGAGAGCAGTGGAGGACCCTGTCTGCTGATGCTTCCACCATGGCACCCCTACGACCCATGACGGGTTATGGGTTGAGATGAGATGATGAACTAGGCAGTCGATTTGTCCGGCAAAATTTAGCGGGTGGCAAAATGTAGTGAAATGAAAACAAAATAATTGGTCGAAAAAATGTAATTCCGAGAAAAAAATATATCTTAATGTCTGTGGCCCTGCTACATCGCAGTAAATAGATGCGTATACATATATTTGTACTAGCACATTTATGCGTATATTTCATGTGTATGTGTGTTATTTTGTTGTTTGTGTGGTAGGTTATGAGTGATTAGATAAATAACGGTCAAAGGGAAGCAACCGGCTTTTAATAGAGATAAGTAGTAAGTGAATAGTCGGACATAAAGAACAAAGGGTATTTGAATAATAAAAGGAGACGCCATCAACGATCATATGGTACAGGTTCTATGTGATTCCATGAGCCTGTCTATAAATAGGGGTCTCTCCCTCTTAAGCGCCATGTAACTCAGTGATACAGTAGTACAGAGGTGTTCGGCAACGTTATCGACTTTTGGTAGAAGTCGTAGTCTGCGGTTTCCAAGACAAATAAGTTACCGAAAGAACAAGGCGCTTGATGCACTTGAGCAGCAAGGTGTAATCAAAGTTGTGATCAACAAATTCAGAAAGGATTCTGGCACGTAGAGTGTTATAGCAAAAATGTGTAGCCTCGCGGATAAGTGTCGTTAAGTCGTGGGCACACGAGGCCACATGCTGTGGGCCAGATACATTTAATAACGCGAACAGTTATAAGTATTTAATATATGAGACAGCAACATTACAGGTAAAATTTACACAACCTGGAGGCGTCCAGTCAAAATAACCATGACCTGAAATAGCTGCATAGAACAAGAATAGATATGTCCAGAAAAAATTAACAAACTAAAGAGCCAAGTATCGTTACACAGAAGAGCTAGCAGATATAGTGAAGAAACTTCCATGACCAACAAGAACATTACGATGTATGAGAATATTGTTGTTAGCAGGATGAGAGACTCCGTGCAGAATCGTATGCTGAAATGTCTTCATTTGAAGCCCATTGTTGAAAGTAACTAATTCTTGTTGAATACTGTCACTGATAAGACGTGTGGGTTAAAGACTGTTGCACCCCACGACGCTATCATATATAGATCCTAACTTTGTTAAAGACGTGGGTGACTTCTTAATTCCGCCACACGGGCATATTGTAAATCTACGTCGAGGTTCTGTAGTACGACTACGCCCACACAGGGCTATTTATAAGTATGTGTAACTACTATGTCACTGCGTCTGGAATGTCAGCAGAGGGCGTGTGTTGATTCAGTCATACACCACCATAACGCATGTGAAAGTCATGGAAGGAGTGAAGATGCTGGTGACGTTTTAATAAAGGTTTATTCACGCCACAACACCATACAAATGACATCAAGAAATACAGGTTACAAAACACATCTCAAAATATCCAAAAGACTGCCCACTCAGCAGTTTAGCCTAATATGGCCGAACAATGTCTCCATCTCTCACAACAATCCAAAGAGAACTGCCCACACGCAGTTTACAAATAACTCATAATGTCATCACGTGAAATATTGGCCATAGTACTCAAAATACTGCCTACACTGCAGTTTACAAATATCTCATAATGTCATCACGTGAAATATTGGCCTTAGTACTCAAAATACTGCCTACACTGCAGTTTACAAATAACTCATAATGTCATCACGTGAAATATTGGCCTTAGTACTCAAAATACTGCCTACACTGCAGTTTACAAATATCTCATAATGTCATCACGTGAAATATTGGCCTTAGTACTCAAAATACTGCCTACACTGCAGTTTACAAATAACTCATATTGTCATCACGTGAAATATTGGCCTTAGTACTCAAAATACTTCAATATCCATAAACTCTACCTCCGCGGGAAATAATGGCCTCTTAAGTAACATCTTCACGAAATATCCTCTACTAGGAAATACTGGCCTGTACATATCAAGGCCTCTAACATCTTCACATCAAATATCCACTTATCCAAAAACACAGCGAAAAACATCGCTAGCCATTTTCATGGTGCTCTGCGCAGACACACACTTACAGGGCCGACTCTCTCCAGTCAACTCCCAGGACACACTACTCAGATAACACACTCGTCCCGCTGAAAAAGCAGTCACGAGACTTTCCTCACGGTCAACACAACTCAGTCAATCAATCATCTGCGGCCTAGCCGCGAGCTATTCTCACTCCGCTCAAACATTACAGAATAAATATATCAGCGCTTTTCACGCTGTCTGTAATCTGTCTCTCGAAACTATCACGAGATACTCTCTAAATAATTCGATAGCTACAAGCAACTAAGTGCTATAACTCAAAATCTATTTCAACTACTAACATACTCCAGTTTACTTCCCCTTACACCAGTTCTATTCTTAACATCTTACCTCACCCCCAGAGAAAAAAATTGATTCTATCAATTTTTTGACAAATACATCCCCAAAAAATTAAAAGGACAATGAATCTCTAACATATGCGTCTAAGAATTACCTTCAGTTAAGTCAAAATAAGACATCTACAAAATATAAGCATTAAGTGAAATGTAAAAATGAAGTATCCAATGTAATCAATTAAGCATACCAAAAATAATGCATTACAAAACCAAGTTAAGTGAATACAGCACAACTAAATAGAAACAATCGATAGTACAAGAAAAGACAAGATCAAGCAAACGAAAAATGATCAGCAATAAAAGTAAGTATGAAATCAGAATATGAGGAAAAACAATAATATTACATTCAAACAATTTGTTATATGTAAAATAATTACAAATATCACAAGTAGCTACACTATATTAAGTTATACCATTAAAGTAACAATACATAGAATGAAAGTATAAGAAGCGAAAGAAGAAGTATACAAGGAGAATGAAGTGAAACGTAAATAAAGCACGACATGTAAACAAAACATGAAACCATACTGAAAAGACAACAGAAAGAAGGAATGGAATGAAGAATAATCAACAAAGACAAAAGCAAAAGGTATGAATATAGAGAACGTTGGTAAAAATATATACTAATAACTATTTAGATCAACAACGTATTCCAAAATACATACAAACACGATCGAAAAGCACAAAAGAAAATAACAAAGTATTCCTATACTAATACTACAAAAATAGTTTATAACTAAACAAAACATAATCAGTAATTTAAACAAGTTATACAAGTTATACATAACCAACAATAAATTATCGACACCACACAAAAAAGTAATAGCATTGCTATAACCAAGTTCGAACAACGCACAATCAAGCGCTAATACAACATAACATCCAAAAACAAAAAACAAAAACTTTTTTTTTTTTTTTAAAGAACTAAAATTACTCTACATATCAAACATAGCACATAGTCAAACGCTAGGCATACAGAAAACCAAAAATAAAAAATTACAATGTCTGGGAAAAAATTTTTTCTTCCAAAAAATACAATACAAAAATATTTCGTAACGCTAAATTACATAAAAATAGTATTTTAATTTAATTAATTCAAATCTATAATTAACAAATTAACAAAAAACTAGCTTTAACAAAATGAGAGACATATAACAATTCCTGCATCTAAGCAAACACTAAACAACACGTGTAAGTTTTCCAAAAAATACGTCACAGAGAAACACATAGAAAAACACACTATTACCAACATACAAGTTTGCAAATATATGAAAACAACGTAATGTATGTTAAGCAAGTGCTTAAATCAGATCTCTAGATTTCTCAATCAAATAACAATATCAGCAAACGCTGTTAATTTTCTCTATACAGTTCAATTTAAACTTTTAAATATCTCCGGCTGACAATCACGTTCAGCTTAGCTATAGTGTTATTTAGTTATAAATTTATATCTATCTCCACCTGATATATTAAAAGTAATTATTGTAACATAACAACTAATGAGTATGTGCATAGGGCTGGCAAACTCATCATGTACAAAATTATCCTAACTCAACACATCTGTAAAACAAAACCAAAAAAAACTTCAAGTTCTACACCAGAGTATAAAAGTCAATGATTATAAGGTGTAAATAGGCATAAGTTTGTAACCAGTAAGGTTAAAAATAAATCTGCTCATTGCATTCATGAATAGTAAACAACACGTCACTACCATCTAACACACTACATATTATCCAAAACACAATAGTATAAAAATAGCATCGAAATGAACTAATTTATAATTAAAACAGTCATACATATCAAGAAAAACAATAGACATCAAATGATGCGTAAAGATGATATATAACCACCTATAATGATCTATGCAATAGAATACATTTAACATCTTCTGTCCTAATAAACAAAACAAAAAAAAAAAAAAAAAAAATCAACCGCAAAAAAAAAATCTCCATAGGTCTTGCCGACATCTCATAAACACTAGGGGTAAAACGTCGAATGCATAGTTAGCACGCTGATATGTTCTGCTGGAACACTCACTCGGGCACAATGTTGACCTATATTCTTGCCGCTACCGTAAACAGCCGTTAACGTAAACAGGAGCGCTGACCCATATCAAGAAGTCGCCTCTGTTCAAAAAATACAAATGAAAATTCCATTTTAATGAATGGTGAAATTTACTACGAACAACGGAGAGGTTAAACAAACAATTACCCCGCAATGTGGTCCGTGTAGAAATCTGGTCACCCCACGATGTCACCGACTCTTCCTTTAAGTTCACAACAACGTGCTGCTCTTTCAAAATCAGAAACATAACAAGCAGTAGTATTTGTGACATCATTATCCTTGCTATTTTGCCTAATAACAATGCTTCTAGGCTCATGTCGAGCAAAATTAGCATAACTACAATTATTATTTGTTGTTTGATCAAAATATTTATCATCATTTCCTCTTTGTTTGAGACCATTATTATGTCTATAATCCCCGTCAGACTTGTTATGATTAACGTTTCTACTCCGCACAAAAAATCTGTCAGAAAAATTATTGCACGATTGAAAACCTTTCTTGTATTTGTTTGTACCATTATTTTCAAAATTCTCAGAATTAAAATGTTGAGATACATTAACTTGTCTCTTATCTCTCCGAGAAGGAAAATTATTATCATTTGAATTTCGTTGGTACTTTCTAACCTTAGAAACATCTCTCCTACAAAAACTCTTTCCATTCTTTTCTTTGACAATATGCTTGTTTGCAGTATCATCTGCAGATCTATAAGTATCTTTATCGTTACGCTTATAATGGGTTTCACCCTTGGAACCACTACTTATAACCTTATCCCCTGATATCATCTTCTGAGAACTTCCAAAATCAGTTACTCGTTTAATCTTTGGGCTTTTAGCTTGAAATCTATCAGGACTGACTGTTACCTTATCATTCTCTCTATTACACTGCCGCCAAGAATTGTTGCTATTGCAAGAAGAATCAAAAGATCTTCGAAAGTTATATTTTCCCCGAAAAGATATTTGTCTATCACATCTAACCTTTCTATCAGCAAAGATTGTATAGGGCTGGATCTTTGCTTTTTTAACCTGTTGGTAAACAACTTTCTGTCTTGCATTGTCCACATTTACAGAAGACCATATTCCGCTTTTCAAAATAACATCGAGTAGACCCTCTACCCTTTTTGTACTTTCTGCAATTTCAACATTTTTTTGTGAAATTTCTTCACTTAATTTCCTATTTAATTTGTCAAATGTCAAAACTTTACTTCTCTCCTCTGTTAACAATCTCTCAATCTTAATCATCTCCTCTCTCTCAGTCGTTAACTCTTCTAATTTGTCTTTCTCATCCTTTTCTTCATTTACACTTAGTTGTCGTGTTTCATTCTCACTATCCTCATCATTCATTAGTTCTTCAACTTCATTCGGAAATACAGTATAATTCTCTTCTTCAATACCAGAATTTACTTTATTCAACAAATCAAGAAGTGTGTTTGTATACGACCTATCACGGTCAGTTGTCTCAGCTTCTAATTTACTACACATCTCTTTGTTTTCCTGAAGTTGTTGCTTGAGATCACTTACTTCACCATCTCTATAATGCACTTGATCTTCCAAATCTTTAACTTTGCCCAATGCAGCATCTAACGCCGCTTGCACTTTAGTAAGTTCCGTGTTTGACTTATCTAGATCATTTGTTAGTCTCGACACTGTTTTTCTTAATTCCTTCTTTTCGGCAATATCCTGTAGAAAATTGGCTCTTTCCTGTAGAGCATTTTGTTTGTTGACTTTTATTTGTTTCTCACTTCCTAATTCCTTTTTCTGCTCATCAGGAATACCGTTGTGGATTATTTTGAATATACTTTGGACTACATGTCCGTGCTCATGCTCAATATAATGTTTCAAAAACACACGAAGGTGCTGTAGCAAATCAACCAAATCCTTAGCCATTATTGAATTACAAACAAACTTAAAGTTATGTTCAGCAAATAACTCTAGGGATGCTGACACATTAACCAAAAAATCGTCCATGATCCATACTCCAAGTCGTGGACCTCTCAATCCCTTTTCATCTCTACCTATCAACAATGCACACTCCAGCATAGGCCTTATATCTGCAGGATTATTATCAAAATCCATGGTGATTCAATCACTCAGTCAACTGTATATCTATATCAGTATAATTATTAATGTTGCAAGTTTATGTGTCAAGAAGTTCTGACAATTACCCTTCCATTTCACACAGTTAAGTATGTATACCAAAAATATTATTCATAAACTTTGTATCATCAATTCCTTTTCAAAGAACCTTTATAACGTCATATGAGGGAAGTCATCCTATATCATACCACCATCAATACTTAGCATCAATACTAAATCCTAGTAATATGTCTATATAGAATTAGACAACAAAAACAACCGATTTCAACAGTATAGGAGATGCAAAGCACAGGAAGGCTCGCTGACATAGTTAAGGCGACACAGTTCACACCACAAACATAACTACTTATCTTGAATGAAAACTCTTCTGTTCCTTTCCGTTAACACCCTGGATATCACAAAGTTCAATGGTAAAACATTCGACAACAGAAAGGCATTGGAACTTGACACCTTGATTCCACTCAGGTCCTCGATTTAGCACGCTACGTGCTAACACACCGCACAGGAAAGCAGGAAATGGGTCACCGTCTGTCAATTTCGTTGAAAGTAGGTATACCGCTCGTTCATACTGCCTGATGATTACTTGAACCGGTATACAGACGCCACTGTATATCATGACATCTCATAATCTTGAGTAATAAATTCCTTGACTTGCGACTGACACTTGAGTTAACAGTTCCCAGTTTAACTGATACTGAATAAGTTTTCCTTGGGCCTGGATACAGCTCTCAAATGTGATGTCTGTCTTTCATATACTAACGCCACTCAGGCTACAAGCTAACACTTGTGAATTAATATCACGCGAATTTCGCGGGTGTCAGATCCTATAAAACTAGCACACCACTGTTGAAACTAGTTTTTTTTCTTCATGAGGTCAATCACTGTTGTACCTCCGTCAAGCACGTGAAAGCCATGGCTGTCACTGATACAAAGAATTGGTGTATGGACACTGACAAGGGTGTCTTATTGAATTATCTGCTAACGTTGCTGTTGTGTTGTGGATCTGGTAATGTCTACATTTGATACATACATATACGCCACACAGGCAAACACTGTAGAAGTCTACTGGTAAGCGATGAACAGGTTCTCGATATAAATAGGCCACGCCCACTCCGGCAGTTTAGCCTAATATGGCCGAACAATGTCTCCACCTCTCACAACAATCCAAAGAGAACTGCCCACACGCAGTTTACAAATAACTCATAATGTCATCACGTGAAATATTGGCCA
Organism: Oreohelix idahoensis; assembly: GCA_024509875.1. Lineage (NCBI taxonomy): Eukaryota > Metazoa > Mollusca > Gastropoda > Stylommatophora > Oreohelicidae > Oreohelix > Oreohelix idahoensis. The sequence continues at coordinate 47,649 of JAMPIV010011171.1, forward strand.
TAGTACTCAAAATACTGCCTACACTGCAGTTTACAAATATCTCATAATGTCATCACGTGAAATATTGGCCTTAGTACTCAAAATACTGCCTACACTGCAGTTTACAAAAATCTCATAATGTCATCACGTGAAATATTGGCCTTAGTACTCAAAATACTGCCTACACTGCAGTTTACAAATAACTCATAATGTCATCACGTGAAATATTGGCCTTAGTACTCAAAATACTGCCTACACTGCAGTTTACAAATATCTCATAATGTCATCACGTGAAATATTGGCCTTAGTACTCAAAATACTGCCTACACTGCAGTTTACAAATAACTCATAATGTCATCACGTGAAATATTGGCCTTAGTACTCAAAATACTTCAATATCCATAAACTCTACCTCCACGGGAAATAATGGCCTCTTAAATAACATCTTCACGAAATATCCTCTACTAGGAAATACTGGCCTGTACATATCAAGGCCTCTAACATCTTCACATCAAATATCCACTTATCCAAAAACACAGCGAAAAACATCGCTAGCCATTTTCATGGTGCTCTGCGCAGACACACACTTACAGGGCCGACTCTCTCCAGTCAACTCCCAGGACACACTACTCAGATAACACACTCGTCCCGCTGAAAAAGCAGTCACGAGACTTTCCTCACGGTCAACACAACTCAGTCAATCAATCATCTGCGGCCTAGCCGCGAGCTATTCTCACTCCGCTCAAACATTACAGAATAAATATATCAGCGCTTTTCACGCTGTCTGTAATCTGTCTCTCGAAACTATCACGAGATACTCTCTAAATAATTCGATAGCTACAAGCAACTAAGTGCTATAACTCAAAATCTATTTCAACTACTAACATACTCCAGTTTACTTCCCCTTACACCAGTTCTATTCTTAACACCCATGTAAATATGTTTATTAAACATATATGAACAGCATACGCCTTGGGGTGTCAGTAGTCAAGATTAGCTAGCTCGTTTATTCATGTGTTCCTGTGAAGTCTACACCATCAAGATTATCGTTCACGTCAAGGGTAAGAACCTGACACTATCGACCACTTAAGGTAAGCAAGTAAGCTTAATATGTGACCAACCTTCCAGAGGGCGCAGCCCTGCCACATGTGGATTTCGTTGAGGTGTTTTGTTTCTTGTGGCGAGGAATCCGCCTTTCAGCCTAGACTGAATTCTGCAGGTTATACCAGAACGCAATAGTCATTTTAAAAAAATATGTGAACGTTGGCAAGTCAGGTGCAGAGTTGTTAATTACTAAGACCTGAAAAAAAAAAAACTATTTTCTACTAAGGCCGGATTTCCATTAGGTAACCGCAGACACGATGAAGGAAGAAATTAAAATACTCAGAAAATTGTCTTAAAATAATAATAATAAGATAAAACAATTATGAAACAGACGATCAGGTACCAGTTCCTTTGGTGTTTCATCTAACGGTGCATTTCTTTTCTGCTTTAGGTCTGTGAATTGTCTGTAATCATAATTTGGAGCAACGTCTTTTGCTATTGTTTCATAATCATCAAAGTTGTCTTCCTCTCGAACATCATCCTAAAAATAGGACATCATATAATTTAGCAATTACACACAACTCAAATGCAGGTTCTTGACGTGTCTCAATTTTTTTAAATTTTTTTAAAACTTTTATTTGCTTTTCTTTTCAATTTTACAAATTCGTGTACATGATTGTAGTGATTTCTAAATACAATATCTAAATTAACATATAATAGTATAGGGCATAAAGGCAAAGATAAGAAAGTACAAAAGAATTTTCTGCTAGAACGGTTGGTGTCGCCTACGCTTTCAGATTATTATTTGCTAACGAATAGCCGAAAAAAACGGTACCCAAAATTTTTCAAATTCGTCCTTGACATAAACAACCACTTTTCCTAGTTCTAAGAAAATATTTGCCTAAAATGCATTGTGGAACGAGGAGGGGCAAGGATAGATGAAATGCTAATTCGTTTCGCATTTATTTTAAACTAAAAGCAACCATAGCACAGGGGCAAGCCTTGCCTTAGGGGTTTCCCCAAATACAATGAAAAAGTTAGAATTGTGGACACTACGGTCATGTAAACATGTTAAGCTCTTATTGTGAATGACCTAAGCTCTCGTATTTAGCTTGATAGTACATGGAAAAAGAGTGAACGAGAGGTAGTTTAAAAATAAACAACTAACATAGAAAAAAAGATAGAATTTTGAACCAACCCACTGTGGTGGGTTTGATGTTAATACAGTTTGTTGTTAAGTAATCTTAGTGTACTGAATGAGGTCAGCACTGAAGGTCCCTGAATATAATAAATATTAGAGTAAATTTCCAGGGCACCTTTCTACTACCATCTCATTCAGACTTATTCTAGATAGACTATAAGATGACTACGTTTGGTGTCTACGGTTATGAAATGTTAGTGTAAGGTTGCATTAACCAACTGAACATATAAACAATTACACAAATTATTTTATTATCTAATACAACACAACAGTACCACGACAATCACATACGAACTACACTTTAAAAGACTATCTTTAGTAAGTCAGTGGTTGAAAGTTTGGTAAAGTTAATGTATTTCAATTTATTGTCCTGAATCTAATTTATTTGGAATCAGGACTGTCAATCAAAAGTGAAATCATAGAAATTAATTACATCAATCAATTTACACAATGGGTCTTCTGACCATAATACACATATTATTATATAAGGGTGTAGTTGTATTGTCTAACTGAGGTGACTTCTAGTATACACTGGTTGATTGTTTACTATCATCATCTCTGCATGTTGTTTGTAAGTTTTTATGGACACTGATGGAATGTTTATATCACTATTCTCAGTCTCTTATTTTTTATATAATGTTAGTTGAGCGATCAGGTGCCGAAACATGCACCTATCTTTGTAATATGATGTAGGAATCTTCCTGCACTTCGCTGAACGACAACCTTCAGCTCCCACTTCTTCAAGAATGATGGTGGTTTACAGTTGTCTCCGAAAAAGGCAAGACTGTGGCATGAATATATCGGCCCACTGTAGTCTGGCACCAGTTATTGACAGCAACCAAAACCCTCTGAAACCAGAAGGATATACCTCCTTCGTAATCAACAGCCTACACTAATATTCAACAACCAGTACAGGCACATTACAAACAAACATGCAAGATCAGCTCTTTACGACAATCCCTTTCACCAGTTTCTTTTGATGTGACCAGGTATACCAGTATTCCTCTCCCCTAATAGTTACAACGCCTCTGCAATTCCAGCAATAATCTGTTGTCCATACAATAGGATAAGTATTATGCTCCTGATGATAATCATATATAATTTAGTTGGTCTACACCTCTCTGATAGTCTTTCATATGCTGGATCAATCTCTAGACTCTGTTTTGAGTCTGCCATAGACTCACTTACTTACAGTCGTATGTTAGTATTTCACATTCAAATTTTATTTTAAATAAAATGTTAAGAAAATCAATCTTACCACAGATGCAAGGAAATAACACAAGTAAACGATGACTAGGCAATAGAATATGGCACATTTTCGATCTTCCCTATGTCCAGGCTTTTCCTATGTTAGAAAATTTCTCCGCCTGCTCTCATCGATCTTGCTTTACACAAAATTTACTTGAAATGGCAGTGAACAGTCCCCGTTTCGTACCAATATCTACTGCTTTGTCCAATGGGACCATGTTTACATTTATTTTTGAATCTATCGTTTCAAATAACAACTCCCAATATGTTTCCAAGGCAAATATATTTTTAGTTTTAGGTCAACCAATCATACTTCGCCTTCCTTCAAAATCTACCCAATCAAATATCCCGTACCTTTTAACCTCATTTACCCAAAGTCGTTTTTTCAAAACATGCCATAAAAAATTATAAGCAGGCATGATCTTTACTTGACAGTCTGGTCGGATCCACTATAGTATTATGGCTATAATTAGTTAATTAATGGACTATTTGCGTAACTATTACCATATTCTTTGTCAACAAGTCCTAAGGTACATGAATATACAATTTATATGGGGCTAGTTGGCTTGGTTCAGAAGTACACAGTTTTTTTTCCTAAGTTAGTTTTTAAATTTTAGTCTACTACACGTTCATTTCTTTTCCATGTGCTGTCTTCTCTATTTACGTGATAATTACGTCCTTTGAAATAAGAGCTAAGGTTGTTTTTGTGACACGAGTTGTCTACATGTTCTAACTTTTTCCTCGTATTTTGGGGAAACCCCTAAGGCAAGGCTTGCCCCTGTGCTGGTATTGGCTTTTAGTTTAAAATCAATGCGAAACGAATTAGCTTTTCATCTATCTTTTCCCTTCCTCGTTCCACAATGCATTTTAGGCAAATATTTTCTTAGAACTAGGAAAGTGATTGTGTCAAGGACGAATTTGAAAAATTGGGTACCGTTTTGTTCGGCTATTCGTTATCAAATAATAATCTGAAGGCGTAGGCGATACCAACAGTTCTAGTAGAAAATTCTTTTATACTTTCTTATTTTGCCTTTATGTCCTATATTGTTATATATTAATTTAGATATTGTATTTAGAAATTCACCACACCCACATAGCCCCTTAAAAATCGTAGATTCGTGTATTTGAAGACTTGCTGACCAAGAATATGGTGTTAGTTATATAAATAGTCCCTTAACTAATCAACTATTGATAAAACCATACATAGAGATCAGAGATACTGTCAGGTCAAGTCATATCTGCTTAGATTGGATCGCATATTTTTGGGGAAAAAAGTAGGTGACAGATAGGCTAGGATGATACAGTGAATCTGATTGGGTGACATTTGAAGTGAGACGAAATATTATTGGCTGACCTTTGAATAAACATAAATAGCCTAGTAACGTAGGAAAAGTTTGAATGATATTTTTTTGAAAGACTGTTTACCCTTGTAAAATTAAAAGTGATTGGCCAACTGAATCGATATTGTCAGAATAAGCGTTAGGGGGGGACGCCATTACTAAAAAGTTTCAACAGTGATAGATGAGATCAGGCTGTGCTTTTAAATGCATTTCTGGACAGCCTGGACAACAAAACAGATCGAAACTGTGTCAGTCATCGTCTCTGTGTATTTCATTGAACATTGTGGTAAGATTGACATTTATAAATCTGTATTTTATATAAAAATTGAATGTGAAATAATAATATATGTCTGGACATGAGTGGGTCTATAGCGAACATGAGGCTGTTGAGGATTGTTTCATGCTTACAGGCATTTGGATTTGAGCTCGATCGGAATGACTGTATCATGGAACACCTCAAATGAATAGACATATATTTTATCGACCGATGTCGATGATTGTTGCATGTGTGCAGGCATTTGAGTTTGGCCAACTCGAATTGCTGCACCATGGAACATCGCAATTGAATAGTGTAACGACATAGTATGCATATCTCTATGCATGACGTGTATGTCTTGGTAACGTCATTCGACTTGTGGGTTTTGACCCCTACGGCAGTGTGTTTCAGAAGTGTGGCCATTGCCACTTATATTGTGTGGTATAACCACTTAAAAGTGTGTGGCGTCGTCCACTTATTAGTTGTGTTGGCTGGGAAGCCACTTGAGCAGTGTATTTCGTGGATCAAACGTAAGGCGTATCGTTCCTAACGCAGTTTGTATAATTATGGCAGATTAGCCTGGCGTGGTATGCCAAAGGAACATTATGGTACTAGCAATAGTGTAAGACTAGTATAGATGGATATTATATAGCTAGCAGTAGACGTAAGCCTAGTTTAAGAAGTGTATTGCGAAACTAGCAGGATAATTAAGTCTAGTGCAAAAGGCTATTGTATAAACTAGCGACGGAAGTAGGTCTAGTTAGCCTCTGAATTTATGCCAAAGGACATTGGCCGTTTAAAAAGGAACTGACCTCTAACCAGAACTCTAGATAGAGATTAATGAACATGTGTTAATGAAATAACGAGAACTCTTGCAGAACGTACATGAATGTGATGTGACTTTTGTTCCCATGTAGTTGGTGTCTGCTCATGGAATGAAATTATTAATTAAATATTTTGAGTCGTTAAAATCACGGTCTTATCAACTGACGTATTCTGAGTTGAGTTAAATGCTGTTTATATTCAACTAATCATGACCAGTGATAATCAGAACCTGAACACACTGCATCTCACACTGCTAATATAATCAATAAGACAAGAGATTAATACAGATCAGTCAATGGTCGAATATTTAATATGAAACATGTTCAGCTAATGAGGCATCACACGGGTTAAAGCAGACAATATCGATAACAACGGACAGTATTACTGAATCCTATAAAAGTGATATAAGAACCCGAAGGACTTCGACTGTAGGAACAGAATACGCATATAACAACTTGGTCATCCTAAATACTTGGTGTCATAAATAGAAGCCCCACAACAACCGGCGTTAGAAGTATTCTTCAACAGACTGGTTAAAAGAAGTCTTTAACAGAGGCAAAGCCTAAAGATTGATCCACCATGTGATAGACTGTCAGAGAGGTGTAAAAATACAAGAATATGTATGATTGTCATAAAGGAGCATAACACCTATCCTATTATATGGAAGAGATTACAGCTGGAATTGCAGTGGCGTTGTAACTATTAGGGGAGAGGAATACTGGTGTACATTGTCACATCAAAAGAAAATGGTGGCATAGGTTTGTATAAGGATATGATCCTTTTTGTTTGTTTGTAATGTACATGTCCTTAACTGTGGACTATTGTTGTATGCTAGATATTACGAAGGATGCATACCTTCACATTTCAGAGGTCCTGGGTACTGACGTTAATGTGGTACCAAACGCTTGAAAACTGATTGATTCAGGACTCTGCCGGTTTACTGCGAGCCCATGCTAGTGGCCATTGCCTATCAAACAGGGAACAGATTGTCAAGCGAGCAGAGGAAAGGTTCAACCTATATTCTACTGCAAAGATAAGTTCTCGTTCGGCACCTGAAAGCTCAACTACAGAACTTTATAAGAAGAAATATAAAAAGTGCCAGTGAATAAAATTGGGACAAATATTAATAGTTCCACAAGTGACAAAATAGAAACAGACATTACTAAAAGGATATGATTCAAACAACAACCTAGTGGTACTACCAGTATTTCCTTAAAGTAGGAGAACACTACAGACGTATATGAGAATAATATTTTTATGTATGGACAGAGGATCTATTGTGCTATTTAACTGATGTAATTGATTATTTTGATTTCACTTTTAAATTGTCAATCCTGATTCCAAATAAATTAGAATCAGGATAATAAAATTGTAAAAATTATCTTTACACACAATTCAACCACAGTCTTAAATAAGATAGCCTTTTAGAGTGTCGTTTGTATGTTATTGTGGTAGTACTGTGTGCTGTTGTGAATAATAAACTATTTGTTTGTATGTTTGTTGATTTTTGTACATTACACTCTACATTCATAACCCTAGACACTAAACGAAGTCATTTAATATAATAATATAAATACATTTTTAATGAGATAAAAGAGGTGGTAGCGGAAAGGTACCCTGAAAAGTTCACAATACTATTGGGTAAATTCAGGGACCTTCATAGCTAATCTCAATTAATATAAATATAATAATACCTACAACAATTCATAACATCAAATCCACCACAATGATACATAATGGAATACATAGAAAGTATATTTTAAATTGCATGTAAACACTTGTGTACTCACACTTTCATTGCACAAATATCAAGGGTTTTACATTTTAAATAAAGTAATTGAGTAAAAATGGAATAACTAAAGTGAGACTAAATTCTAAGGATGGAAAGGATTAACATTGGCTTACAGTTGATCATGCCTTACTGGGTGGTGTTTTTTTTCCTTTCCTTTTTTGGATTTATTCAGCTTCTTTAATGTCGTAAAATATAATATAAAAACATTTCCCAAGTCATGTACAGAAGAGAAAATGAATTTCTGACAGGACTGATTACAGAGGCTGGAAATATTCTTGATAACATTTTTTTGTTTTTCCCTGTGTCTTTATTGCAGCATCAGAGCAGATCATAAAACATATGCGTGTATAATTAAATAATCAAGTACAAGGGGGAAAAAAATCAAAAACATTTGTTAACATTCATGTAACTTAGATTTTGTACATACATGAACTATATAATTAAGATTTTTTACTTCACAAATTTAATGGAAACCATGTTAATCCCTTCTTTTTCAGCATCTTTCTTGAAAACAGGGAAGTTTGAGGTTTCCCTTTCATACATCATAGCGCATATGCGTTCGAGATATCGTTTCGATATATGTACTTGTATATAGTATATGTATATAATAATATCCCTTTCACAGTTTTTAATGAAAACATTTTTGTCTCAACCCAACCTATTGCAGCGGGAAGACAGCCACACACACACATCAAAAACGCAGGTGAATGTTATACATCACTAATGTACAGAATAACCTCTACACCTCACTGTTGAAGGGGAACGATGTACAGAATTTTCTGCATACTAATACATCGAATTATTCTTTATTCATATAACTCTTCCACTGCATGTACTTTCTCAAGTTGTCAGAATCAATATACACAAAGAAGTACAAGGTGGAAAAATAAAAAAATACCAAAATTGAACATTTGTTTACATTCGTGTAAAATAGATTGTGTACATTCATGAACAATAAGTACAGAAAAAAAAAAAAAAACTACCGAAATTGGACATTTGTTTGCATTCATGTAAATTTGATTGTGTACTTTCATAAACTATATAAATTTGATTTTAACTTCGCAAATTTCTTCTTCTTCTTCTTCCTCGTTCGTCCTGAAAAGGACGTTGGTTGCGTTGTGTCTGTTTACAGCGGAGCTGCGATATCTGCGCCTTTCGGCCGGCACATCCGACTTCAGCACGGCATTTTTGGGGACCGGGTTTGCCTTCCCTCTTCGATCCCTACTATCTCAGCCAGACTGCAGTGATGCATCCTGTTTCCAGGACCACCACGTGGAGGTGTAGTAGGGTCTCGGTCAGCTCTGAAATGAAAACCACGCACGCCCACACCCAAAAACGCCGTAAAAACCGAGGCTTGTGGTTGCTTTCTGAAGAGGAAAAACAGTGTGTGTTGTTAGAAACAAGGACATTTGGGGATACGAAGGGCGAAACTGCGGTAAGAACGAGCTATTGAAATCCCCGTGTGAATGAGAAAGGACGGTCTGTTAGCCTGCATTGTTCTCAGTTTCAACTAGAGATGTAGTGGCTGGGCACACCAAAATTGAGTTGCCCTACGAGAGGCTTAGCACACTAGACGCGTGCAGAAAGAGGACTAAAAGGGGTGGTTTTGGTCCGCCTGAGATTTTTTTATTTTTCCTCCACACACATGATTTTTATTTAAGAAATTTTTTTTTATATATAAATACTTAAAGCATACAGGTGTGACAGTGCGAAGACGACGATGTGTGAAGAAGAAGAAGAATTCGTGTGTAATGTTGTCGTCACTCTCTCTGGCCTACTTTCACACACGTTCCGCAGTTACAGAAAAACTCTCTTGATGAGGGGGGTCCCACTTTTATTAATGAAACCCTATCAGGTAGCATTTGAATCATCAGAAACCAATGTTGTCCACAAGTTTACTTTGAAGGCAATTCCTAAGCAACACCGTATAACCTAGATATTTAGTTAACACCATATAATAACCCAGCACAGACTGCTGGACTCTCTCTATGTCGTTAGTTCTTTTAGCACAGACGCAGCATGCAAAAGTCCGGACCTCACTTGGTTATCGTACTAGGGCGCGTTTTGCACAAGAAGACGATCAGGCTACTTTTCAGCTCTGACCCAAGCCTCTCACTGTTTCAGTTTAAATTTACATCTCCACCCCTGTACCACATGATAGCCACGTCAAAATGTCAGGGAAAACTCCACCCATCCCCTTAGGGAGCAAATCAGGAGTCCTATGCTCAGTATGGATGACATGAAATCACATCTTGGTAAAGATTATCTTCCTAGACGCCCATAATTCAAGTTCCGCCCACTGGTGGTTACATCCCACGATATCCGTTGCCCTACTCACACTTCTTACGGTTTCGTGCTCAAAAAGGTGTTTTCTTCTGGTGTCAGACAGCGCCGAGATGTCTAACAACCAAGGACTGTCTCCCATGTCTCATACGTCTGTCTTCTTCACGGATGGCAAAGGTGTGTTTCGTTTAAATTGCCCATTCCAGTGTGAGAATGCCAGCAGGAGCGCTAATATACACCGTAGACAAGATCGACAACTAATTACTCAGTCTAAAATTACACCTTTCTGGCCACACGGTCACATGTTCCGCCCCTAAATTATTTTGTGGTCCCCACAAACCTACTCTGCTCCATTGGCAGTTCTAAGTTTATGTCTTTTTGCTGGTCGTGGGTCTGGGAGAATTGTCCGCTCGTACAGCGTCGCTACTTGGTTGAGAGTTCAGCGAGTTAGTGCCTGCAGTTGTCGGCCTTGGCGGGGGATTGCTTCCAACTTGTTTCACATTTGTGTTCCGTCGATGTCGGCGTGCATTCCCCCCAATCTGATTTAGATTGGTGTCCACTCCGGAGCGACGGCATGTATTCCCTCCTATCTGTTTAAGATGAGTTTCCTCTTCTGAACGTTGATCACTTTTCTTGGCGCCCTTAAGGAAACAGTTGTCACGGCCATTTCTTAGCTTGCACCCTGAAGGCAACACAGATGTGTCGGAACGCCTAGAGAGGGCGCTTTTTGAGGGACAAACCGATATCAAATGCTCTAGGGACTTACACTGAAAACATCGCTTCGGAAGCGGGCCCTGAGGGCACTTGGCTGCCATGTGGTCTGAAAAGTCTCCACAATTGTAGCATCTTATTTTTCTAGGCTTCCTCTGTGCCATGGGTCGCCTCCTGCTACCCTTACATTCCTGGCCGCCAATTCCGCATACAAAGACCGTTTCAATGCTCTGAACAGATGGTTTGCTGTCAAATTCTACTCTCTCATTTCTCGCCAGACTACGGAATCCCTTTCTGAAAATTTTATCTGATGTACAAATACATCAACACCTCCATCATCCGGTGTAATAAATCCCCATCCTTTGTCGACATTATACCACTTACAAAATCCTTGTCGCCTTGTTGGTGCATCTGTGTTTTTACTTACCTCTAAATCACGGCACTCACTATCAACTGCGTGACTCTCACCTACAAGAAGGTCTAGTTTTGGTTCCAGTTGATCCAAACCTTGGTTCTGCTCTAGGTGTTCATGCGGTTGGCACTGTTTCCTTCTTCTTCGCGTCTCCTTTTGTGCTGGCGCCATACTCTGTGATAGCTGTGCTAGCTGGGACTTTAGACTAGCTACTTCTGATTTGAGTGCCTCCTCGTCATTGTGAGCTTCTGCACTGGCTATCTGCACTAGCGTATCAGGCTCTTTGCCTTCCCAGAAAACAGCATAGTCCCTAACTTCCCTAAATGAGACACCCGGATTTTCTAGGACGTATTTCTTCACAAATGACTTACTCAGATCATCTCTCAGCTGGGCAACAAAATGATCCCTGAGCATGGATGCGTCCGCAGGAGCCAAGCCTTTCTTCACCCGCGTTGCATTCAATCTCAGAAATAACTCATGCAACAGGTGAGAGAATTCAGTTACTGATAAGCTAGGCCCCTGTCTCATGGCATAGAAACCCCTAGTCATCTCATTGACTAGTTGTCGCTCACTGTAGGCTTCTTCCACTATTTCGAGTAACTTCTCAGGGCTGGCCTTGGCTTCGCCACGTATCCGTAATTCCCTTGAGACCACTGGCATAACATTAGTCCACACAATGTCTAACCTATCTTCTACAGTTAAGGGCCCTACCTTCCATGCAGCTTTTACCTCCTTCACAAACTCTTGCCAAGTGGGGCCTGGCTTTTCACCAAATCGTCTTACATCCGGCACTGTTATGTAAATCACCTTCACATGCGCATTGCTCTGGCTCTTTCCTGGTGTGAGGATTTCTTCACGGGAGCCACCTCCAGCTGTCGATGTGCTCCCAGGCTCTGACCGGCATTTTGCGTCTGCGCATTGAGTTGACATCACTGCTCTAGCCCTAACCTAGCAAATACAATGCAAAAACGGATGGAAAGAAAACACTTATTATAATATTACAATAAATAATAGAAAGTGTCTCTTATTTTTTTTTTTTTGCCTTGCTCTTGTCTTCTCTTCGCTGTTGTGGCCTGTAGCAGTTTCAGGTGCTGCCTGGTGATACGATTGAGTCCCTGGCTGAATGTCAATCGTGGTACGTGTTACGGACTAATTGACAACCTTTGACACCAGTTTAGAGTAAGGCTCTAAATGCTTAGGATGACCAAGATGTTGTGTGCGTATTCTGATCTTATAATGTCGAGGAAGTTGAGGGGAACTGCGGTAAGACGTGGAATACAATGGTGGGTTTGAAAAAAAATCGAAAAAAGGTGATTCGTCTTACGAGGACAAATTTTCTTTGTCTTATAATGTCAAAGTCCGCCGGGTTCATTTATATATTTTACAGGATTCCGTTGGGCACTACGTTAGTATCGATATTGTCTCTAGTAACCCGTGTGATGCGTTGATACTGGAACATGCTTCATATTAAAATTATAAGTATTGACTGACCTGTCTGTTCTTACCTTCTTAATATCAGCAGTGTGAGATGCAGCGTGTTTAGGCAATTAAGTGTCACTGGTCATTATGAATGAATCAAACAGTATGGAATTCAACTCAGAATACGGCATTTGATAAGACCAGTATTTGACGACTTAAACATGTTTAATTAACACTCTCATGTCATGGGTAGACACAACTATTCAAAGACATAGTTCATAAACACAGTTCCATGTACGTGTCGAATGAGTTCTTATTCTTCATTAAAACATATGTTCACTAATATATAGTTCTGTATAATGGTCAGTTCCTTTTGGCCAACATCCCGTGGCATAAATTCATAGGCTAACTAGACTTATTCCTGTTGCTAGTTTAATAATAGCCCTTTTCCCACTAGACTTACTTCTACGGCTAGTTTTGCAATATCCTCCTTACGCTAGGCTTACATCTGCTGCTAGTCGTCTAATATCCTTGTTACACTAGGCTTACGTCTGCCGCTAGCTATATAATATTCGGTTTACACTAGTCTTACTCCTACTGCTAGTTACGAATGTTCATTTGGCATCCAATGCCAGGCTAATCTGCCATAATTACAAACTGCGTTAATAACGATACGACTTACGTTTAATCCAAGAACACACTGCTAAATTGGCTTCCCAGCCACACATATAAATTCAGTGGACAATGCCACACAATCCTCAGTGGTTATACCACACATATCATAGTGGCTAGGTCACACTTGTAAAAACACGCTGCCGCTAGGGTCAAAACCCACGATTCGAATGACGTTACTAAGTCCTACGCGTAATGCATAGAGATATGCATTCTATGTCGTTAATATTCATTTGCGGTGTTCCATGGTGCACCCATTCGGACCGAGCTCAAATCCAAATGCCTGCACACATGCAACAATTCCCGACATCATCGATCATTACTATATTCATTTGTTTGAGGTGTTCCATGATACAGCCATTCGAGTTAGCTACACTCAAATGCCTGTAAACATAAAACAAGCCTCAACATCATCCCCCTCACTCCCAAACGTGACACTTGTGGCACGTGTGATAGTGGTGGAGAAGACGTACGTCTCTACTATATACGTATTAATATTATATGAGTATTAGTACTATCAATTTATGATTATAATAATCATTAAATACGAACAATAAAATTTATAACAATAAGTACTAGAAATACTCGAAGTGGTAACTAAAGAGTTAATCCATTTTTTTCTCAGAGAAATTGCGCGATAGTAAATCCGCTAAGTTATTGTCCGATCCAGCGATAGGCAGAATCGTAAACGAAAATTCCTGAAGTTGTAAGTACCATCTGTGAATTCTCGAATTCCGCATAGTTCTGGATGTAATGTACGTAAGAGGGCTGTGGTCTGTCATAATATAGAAGTGCGTGCCGATGAGGTATCGTGACAACTTCTCGAGGCACCACACCACCGACAGGAGCTCACGTTCACCTGTCGCATACTTCTGTTCAGCTGAGGTCAGTTTTCTTGATACGAAGAAACACGGATGGAGTGTTCCCTTGTAGCTTTGCAACAAACAGCCACCAATCCCATAACTGGATGCATCTGATTGAAGTGTGAATGGAATACGTATATTTGGTAACAACAAAATAGGTTTATTAGAAAATAACTTCTTAATAGTTACCAAGGCGCTTTCGCAAACTGGTTCCCAATTTATCTTATTAGGACTACCTTTGGCCAGCAGTGCGGACAAAGGTGCAGATAGTTGTGTGAAATGCGGGATGAATTTATGATAATAGTTAATTCTAACCTGCTTCTTAGTCGAAGGGGTAGAAATATCAAGAATTCTTTTGACTGTATTGTCATCAGGATATAGTTTGTGGTTACCTATACGGTGACCAAGAAACGAGATTTCCTGACAACCTATTTGGACCTTTGAAGGTCGCACAGTTAAACCGTGTTTACGTAAGGTATGGAGAAGAGAATTTAAACCATCAATGTGGTCTTCCCAAGAGTCATGAAATAAGCAGATGTCATCGATGTACGTGATGACATCTTTCCGATCGCCAAGAAGACGGCGCATCATGCGCACAAACGTCGCAGGTGCATTTACTAAACCAAAACACATATAATTCCACTGGAAAAGACCAAATGGAGTTGTGAACGCTGTGTATGGCTTAGCATGTTCGGCAAGTGGAATTTGCCAATAACCTTTAGAAAGATCTAATTTACTAAAGAAAGTAGCATTACATACTTGTGATAGAAGATCATCTAATAGATGCATTGGTTCGGCGTCTGTAACTGTAATTCTGTTCAGTCGCCTAAAATCAATGCATATACGTAAGGAATCATCCTTTTTCTTAACAATCACCATTGGGAATGCATATGGTGATTCCGAAGGAGATATAACACCTAAACGTATCATCTCTTTTAACTCTTTCTCTACCCTATCTTTGTGGTGTAAAGATATAGGATAGGGTCTTAGTTTAATAGGCTGATAGTCAGTGAGGATAATGTCATGGGAAATAAGTGATGTATGACCAGGAAGATCAGTCAGAACATCATCAAAAGAGATAAGAATTTCCCGAACTTGACATTGTTGTGAAGAAGATAACGAAGATGAAATAGTCACATCCTTCCAAGACTCTGATGATTGTAAGGAAGGTAATTGAAAGTATAAAGGAATAGATGACGTAGTATCTTCCTCATGAACAACCGCAAAAGAAGCAGCATGATGTGAAGAATCACTAATAGAGTTAATGACAGGAATTAACTCCTGTGGTCTTTCTACTGCTAATTTTAGCATGTTGACATGAAAGGTTTTGATTTTCCCTCTAATGTTCACAGAATAATCAACATCTGTGACTTGTCTAATAATATCAAATGGACCTTGCCATGATATTAATAATTTGTTGTCATTATGTGGCAATAATAACCAAACCTTTTCACCTGGTTTAAAGAATCTTAAAGTTCTTTTTTGATTATGTAATAACCTTGATCTTTGAGTAGCAGTTTTGATACTTTCAGATGCATAAGTGCACGCATCAATGATTCGTTGTCGGAGATCAATAACTAACTCATAGCTGTTTCTAATGGATGTATCCACTGATGCTCCAACCAGCAAATCTTTCAGTATCATCATTGGTCCGCGAGGATTCGACCCATAGACCAATTCGAATGGAGAAAAGCCAGTGCTTTCTTGGGGTACTTCTCGAAAAGCGAACAATGCTGCCGGAAGTAGACGGTCCCATTCACGCGGGCACTCTTCAGTGATCTTAGCCAGTATCTGTTTAAGCGTCCCATTATAGCGCTCACACACACCGTTCGATTGAGGCCTATACGCACTACAAAACGAATGGTGCACAGATAACATGGACTCTAGATCCCTCATAATATTGGACGTAAATTGTGATCCTTGATCTGACAAAATGTCCTCTGGAAAACCGATACGACAGAATATGGAAAATAATGCATCAGAAACAGATGCAGTCGTGATGGTTTTTAAAGGTATGGCTTCTGGCCAACGCGTGCAAAGATCTACGCAAGTTAAAATATAACGAAATCCATTATTTGAAGTAATTGACAAAGGACCCACTATATCTATTGCGATCTTTCTGAATGGTCTTTCAGGCACGTCCGTAATTTGTAAGGGTGCCGTATGGAATCTGCCCTTACGTGCTCTACCTTGGCATGTTGTACAAGATCTGCAGTACAACTTGGTATCCCTGTTAACCCCAGGCCAATAAAATTGTGACGTAATACGAAACAATGTTCTTTTGATCCCCATATGACCTGCCATAGGGGAGTCATGGCCTGTTTGTAGGACCAATGGTCTGTATTCCTTAGGAACTACTACTTGATGTATGATCGTTTTGCCATTGTCAAAGTATCTAGTAAGTATAGATTTATTTATTTTAAACCAATGTTTAGCTGATCCTGTGTGTTTAGTAGTTTTTTGGTTTGCTAGGATAAATAAACCTTGTAATGTTGGATCATTTTTCTGTTTTTCTGCAAAAACAGAAGGTGTTACAGTACTAATAGGAGATATAATTGTATCTATGACTGGAGTGGGTGGTGTAGCCATGTCCGTAGCTAACTGTTGTGCCCTGGTTACAACAGCATTCGCCACCTGTGGGTGAGATTCAACCCACATTGCAATCTCCTCAGGAGTGCAATCTTTAACTCCAGGTATGTTACCAACAATTATCTCAGCTATTGGCGCCTTCAACCCGCAGGCATACACAGTGCCTGTGTAGAAAGGTGTATCAATGTATACTCGTGCCACAGGGAAACTTTCTACATTCCCTCCAAAAGTGATACACTTGACGGATTTGCCTGTAAAAGCAGAGGGCTCGATAAGCGAGTGCTTAATCCCGATGGTTGAACATCCGGAATCCCTCAAAACTTGGACTGTTTTTCCGTTTAATATTCCTGGATGGAATGTGAGATAACCCATATTCACACATGCGGACATTGTAGGCATAATATGACCACAATTAAGTTTCTTTGTAGCCTTAGCTATGTGCTGCGATTGACACTCAAAACATGAATCATTTATTACCATACATGCATTAGCATGATCATTATCATCATTACCTTTGTCCTTCTTGACAGTGCAATTATTTGCATGTCTATGTTTACTTTTGTCTCTCGAGGGAGATCTGACTTGACCTTTATTCTTACTGACCGACTTTTTCTTATAATAATCAAAATCAGAGGAATTATCATTCCTGTAATCTCTACCATATGATGATCTTTGTTTATAGTACCCTTTCTGATGTGAATCATCATAATCCCTGCCTTTGTGATACCCACGATCATGGGATGAGTACCCTCTATAGCCTCTTCGATACGAATTTGAAGGAGAGCGATGACGCCGAAAGTTATAAAACCCTCTCTTAGACTGATGACAATCTGAACGATAACGTCCATCAACGCTCTTCGATCGAGGTCTATGATCGTACGATCTGTGATCGTGGTGTGCTGCGCACGCAGGCAAAGGATCTCGAATAGAAGATCTCTGAATATCTTTATTCGGATGTGCGAGTACATATTGTCTCCCGAGTTTTTCATATTCATCAATATTATTAGGATGTCTTTCCTGCAAAAATGATTCCAATTCGCTACTACATGCAGTTAAAACCTTATCTCGTAACATGAGATCAATGACGCCTTCATAAGTTTTATTAATACCAGAGAGATCAATCCACCTGCTAAAAAAGTGTTTAATTGATGCAATGAATTCGCCAAAATCTGCATCTTTACTTGGCTTAGCCGTATGAAAGCGATCCCGAAATCCAGACTCAGTCAACTGGAAACGTCTTAGTAGTACCTCTTTTACGACGTCGAAATCGTTTCTACTCTTTTCATCAAGACTCATGAAACATTTAAGTGAGTCAACAGTCAAAAAATCAAGTAAAAGACTGCTCCATCTTTCTTTTGGTATATTCAAGGTGGTGACTTTTATGATGAACCTAGATAAAAAAAAATCAATGCAATCACGAGATTGATCAAAATTAGGCATTTTTAACTTCGGGTAGAAAACATTCGTACCCGCTGATGTCTTAGCCTGCTTAGACTGCACTTTAGCCAATTCCAACACTTTTTAATTTTCTGCATTAAGTCTTAATGACTCAAGCTCCATGGCATTTTTATGAGCCTGATCTAGTTGAAGAAGTTCCATTCTTCTTAACTCCATTTCTTTATCTTTTTGAGCTATTTCTTTTTCCTTAAATTCTCTTTCTTTATCTTTTTGCTCTCTGTCTTTCTCTTGTTGAGCCATTTCTTTTTCCATTTTCTCCTTTTCATGGGCTAATTCTAACCTCCTAAGTTCTTCTGCTCGTTTAATAGCCTCGCGTTGTTCAATCCTTTCAAGACGCGATAAATGTTCTTCAAATTTGGTCTCTGCATAAATTTGAAGTTCAGATCCTGATTTCCCCAAACTCTTTCCACTGTTGATAAAGTCTTCCAGTGTCGACATCTTTATAAGTTTGCGAATACCTTCAAATAATATCTACTATATACTAAGATATAGAACTCAATATGTTATGTACATGTGTTAATCAATAACAAACAATCTTCAAGTACAGGAGACAAAGAACGATGAAAAACAATTAAATGAATTACAATGAAATGATATATCAGTTATCCGACAAAAATTTACGATTATAAAGTAACTAAGGTGGACTTAAACGTATTAATTAGCGAAAGAAAGTAAAGAATTAACATTACAAAGAAGATAACGAGACAAGTCATCTCCAACTAACATGTAGACAGAGGAGTTTTAGATAACACACGAAAACAATTGTAAACAATACTGAAATTAGGCTATGCAAATAAGGATGACATGTTTACGTGACGTAACAGCTAAGTACACACAAGTATGGTTATATTGCGAACTGAGGCTTCAGTGAATTTATATCCTGACTCTAAAAGTCAGATCCTCAGTCAGCTAATATAAGCATGAGAACCTAATAGACGTTAACATTCAATGAATTTTTCCAAAGAAAATTCCAGTCAATATCAAACCCTTTCCAGCCTTCCCGACGAATAAACGAATAAACAGATAGATATGGATGGGGCACAGAAAATGATAAGTAAGAAAGTAAGCAAAGCAACGACAAACCGCAGACCAAAGTTAGTACAAGGACAGTATGAAAGTGCTCAAGCGCTTCGATAAAATTAAGAACTTATCTTTTTATCTGTCCTGCTTATCCTGAGAAATACATTAGTGCATGTAAATCCAAGCTTCAGTTCCACTCAAGTCCAGACAGCTGATGACCATTGATAAAAGACCTTGAACTTGGTAGTATGATCGTTTGAGAGATTCAACCGTTTTCAAACGCTGGTTCCCGATCTGCGTACTGATCTGCGTTGCAGTTGTTGATGTTGTAGATGAAAACACTCTTCTTCCAACGATTCAGATACTTGAAGTTGGTGAATATCGTTCCTTTGAAATGGTTCAGCTTCTTGTAGTAGGTGAAGATAGGATTCTCTCAGAATGTGTTGTCTGCTAGTGATGACGGCATCGATACTGTGACGTCATCTACTGACATGCGTGCTAGAGTTGCCGGTTTGTCTTGAATGAATATTCTCGCTATAAAAGTTTATCGTTAGTTCGACTCACTTTCGATACTTTATGGGGGGCTGTAGTCCTACGAAATCCAAACGCTTCTTGACACCATAATTATGTTACGGACTAATTGACAACCTTTGACACCAGTTTAGAGTAAGGCTCTAAATGCTTAGGATGACCAAGATGTTGTGTGCGTATTCTGATCTTATAATGTCAAAGTCCGCCGGGTTCATTTATATATTTTACAGGATTCCGTTGGGCACTACGTTAGTATCGATATTGTCTCTAGTAACCCGTGTGATGCGTTGATACTGGAACATGCTTCATATTAAAATTATAAGTATTGACTGACCTGTCTATTCTTGCCTTCTTAATATCAGCAGTGTGAGATGCAGCGTGTTTAGGCAATTAAGTGTCACTGGTCATTATGAATGAATCAAACAGTATGGAATTCAACTCAGAATACGGCATTTGATAAGACCAGTATTTGACGACTTAAACATGTTTAATTAACACTCTCATGTCATGGGTAGACACAACTATTCAAAAACATAGTTCATAAACACAGTTCCATGTACGTGTCGAATGAGTTCTTATTCTTCATTAAAGCATATGTTCACTAATATATAGTTCTGTATAATGGTCAGTTCCTTTTGGCCAACATCCCGTGGCATAAATTCATAGGCTAACTAGACTTATTCCTGTTGCTAGTTTAATAATAGCCCTTTTCCCACTAGACTTACTTCTACGGCTAGTTTTGCAATATCCTCCTTACGCTAGGCTTACATCTGCTGCTAGTCGTCTAATATCCTTGTTACACTAGGCTTACGTCTGCCGCTAGCTATATAATATTCGGTTTACACTAGTCTTACTCCTACTGCTAGTTACGAATGTTCATTTGGCATCCAATGCCAGGCTAATCTGCCATAATTACAAAATGCGTTAATAACGATACGACTTACGTTTAATCCAAGAACACACTGCTAAATTGGCTTCCCAGCCACACATATAAATTCAGTGGACAATGCCACGCAATCCTGAATGGTTATGCCACACATATCATAGTGGCTAGACCACACTTGTAAAAACACGCT
Source organism: Oreohelix idahoensis (assembly GCA_024509875.1). NCBI lineage: Eukaryota > Metazoa > Mollusca > Gastropoda > Stylommatophora > Oreohelicidae > Oreohelix > Oreohelix idahoensis. The sequence continues at coordinate 68,368 of JAMPIV010011171.1, forward strand.
GCCGCTAGGGTCAAAACCCACGATTCGAATGACGTTATTAAGTCCTACGCGTAATGCATAGAGATATGCATTCTATGTCGTTAATATTCATTTGCGGTGTTCCATGGTGCACCCATTCGGACCGAGCTCAAATCCAAATGCCTGCACACATGCAACAATTCCCGACATCATCGATCATTACTATATTCATTTGTTTGAGGTCTTCCATGATACAGCCATTCGAGTTAGCTACACTCAAATGCCTGTAAACATAAAACATTCCTCAACAGTAGGTCGGCCACTGGTTTGGCATAACACTGGCGTAGCAATAGTGTTCCTGTTTGTTGTAATGGAGTATCATCAGCAAGGATACTATTGCAGGAAATGCAAACGGCTGGTCTCTGGCTTGATAAGATATTCAATGGATGTACGGTGGTATGATTCTTATATGGGCCTGCGTTGGTGCAACTCTTCACCTGGCCTACGTTGGTGCGACTCTTCAATGGGCCTATGGTCCTTCGATTCTTCATGCGGTGGTGCGATTCTTTGCTATAGTGGTGCGAATCTTCACTGGGGAGATGTACTGTGCAGATGTGCTGCTCCGTCTGTGCTGGGTGTTGTAATACTCTTGCAAGGTTTGGCTCAGGTATCCTTGGTGCTCACTGGTTGTAGTGCTCTCTTGCAGCATTGAACATTCCGCGTATGACTCTATACTACACTGTCTGTCAGTATCCCGTCGACGACGCCATTTGTGACAGTGCGAAGACGATGTGTGAAGAAGAAGAAGAATTCGTGTGTAATGTTGTCGTCACTCTCTCTGGCCTACTTTCACACACGTTCCGCAGTCACAGAAAAACTCTCTTGATGACAGAGGTCCCACTTTTATTAATGAAACCCTATCAGGTAGCATTTGAATCATCAGAAAACAATGTTGTCCACAAGTTTACTTTGAAGGCAATTCCTAAGCAACACCGTATAACCTAGATATTTAGTTAACACCATATAATAACCCAGCACAGACTGCTGGACTCTCTCTATGTCGTTAGTTCTTTTAGCACAGACGAAATTATGCAAAAGCCCGGACCTCACTTGGTTATCGTACTAGGGCGCGTTTTGCACAAGAAGAGATCTGGCTACTTCTCAGCTCTGACCCAAGCCTCTCACTGTTTCAGTTTAAATCTACATCTCCACCCCTGTACCACATGATAGCCACGTCAAAATGTCAGGGAAAACTCCACCCATCCCTCTAGGGAGCAAATCAGGAGTCTTATGCTCAGTATGGATGATATGAGATCACATCTTGGTAAAGATTATCTTCCTAGACGCCCATAATTCAAGTTCCGCCCAATGGTGGTTACATCCCACGATATCCGTTGCCCTACTCACACTTCTTACGGTTTCGTGCTCAAAAAGGTGTTTTCTTCTGGTGTCAGACAGCGCCGAGATGTCTAACAACCGAGGACATTCTCCCATGTCTCACACGTCTGTCTTCTTCACGGATGGCAAAGGTGTGTTTCGTTTAAATCGCCCATTCCAGTGTGAGAATGCCAGCATGAGCTCAAATATACACCGTAGACAAGATCGACAACTAATTACTCACTCTAAAATTACACTTATCTGGCCACAAGGTCACACTGGTTTATGACTTTTCACTTCATGGTATAACTTATACTATAAGGCCATGTAATGCTTAGGATGTTGTAGTTTGCCCAACAATTTCGGGAGCAATTGACAATGCCTTCTGAAGGAGGATATTTAATAGTATCTGCGAGTTTATAAGTTGGTGCTCGAAAACTGCTAGATTCCGAAAAGTCCAAATTAATAGTCTGTACTGTGATAATAAGTTGAGAAGTTTCGTCTGTGTGTCTGGTGTTGTTTTTTGGGATCGTGTTTTTTTTTTTTTTTTTTCGTACGCCCGCTAATACTCGAGGCGAAATCTCAGGTTATTATTTATGTCTAACCTGACATTGATTTTACGTGAGTATCCCTTTTTTCTTGTACAGAGACAGGTGTCCCTCGCCATTCAGGCAAATACTCTCCGATTTCGGAGGTACCCATTACAGCTGGGTCGGCTCAGGAGCCGCCAATCCCTGGTCGACGACACTCCTTCAAATGTCCTCGCCAGGTCTCGAGTTAATCCAATACAAATCCCGGTCGACGAAAAAATCCTCAAATGCCGTCACCCGGGTTTGATCCTGGATCACCCGGTCGCCAGAGCGGTGTGGTAACCACAACACTAGCGCGGCTCCGAGGGATCGTATTTAACATGATAGCTCTGTAAATGTCTACGTTCTGTTTCGTGTGTAAGGTAATCATATCTTGCAATGCCTTCCTCATACGTGTGACTGTACTGTACGTATAATTAATGTAATCTTCAGTTTCTTGGATGCGTGTTTTGCACAGCTGACATTGTGATGTTTGCTTGAATCTGTGAGCATACCATTCTGTTGTTGGTGTCATGTTGTATATAAGTCTAAAAGTCACCTCTTGCCGTGGCTGTGATGTAAGGGTTGTGTAAGTTGGTGAAAGTGTCAGTGTAATTTGTTTTGAAATATTTCTGTCCTCTTTTAATTCTGAGATGTAGTGGGGGAGCTTGTTGTTTGACTAAGTGTTTGTAGATTACATTTGTCTTCTGATGAAGTGAGTTTTCATGTCCATGAATGGCTTGTATGCATGACTTGTAAAATGATGGTAATGAGCCGAAATGGTGTGGCATCGAGTCGTTCAGTGGTCTGAGTCTGGCGAGCCTGAGTCCCATGTAAAAGTGTGCTAACGGGTGTTGTTCTGAGTGTTTGATGATGTTTCCTACGTGTTTGATCCTAATTGACTGGATTTTCGTCTTATGTCTTAGAGGGCAATCCCTCCCTTTTTCTTTTCTTGCACGAGTGTCTTATGTTTTATGCTGTAAATTGTGCGACTAAAAATGAAACTTCTGATCTGTTTGTTTATATCTGTGCTGGTCTGTTTTTTTTTTTTTTTTTTTTTTTTTTTTTTGGGGGGGGGGGGGGGTCGAAAACTGTGGCTATATAAAGTAATTTAGGAACAATGAATGTGTTTACTACCGTTGCTCGCCCAAAAATCGTTGTGGTTTTGAATTTGTGTCTATGTAGCGTATCTGTTACTTGTGCCGTTAGTTTCCACCATGTGTCTTTGAGTGTACGGTTTGGGTGTGAGGGAAATGTTATGCCATAAATTTTGATGTTGTTTGTTGGTATAAGTCCGAATGGAAAGACTGTTTTGTTTTTCCATTTGCCTATGCCCATTATTGTTGATTTCTGTACATTTACTTTAGCTCCACTACCTTTGCTAAAGTCTGTGAATGTGTTTAAGATGTTTATAACAGACCTGTCGTTTGGTGAAAAAAGGTGGTGTCGCCTGCATACGTAAGCAGCTTCTGTTCACCCTTTCCTGGTATAAAAGTGCCCTGAATTGAGCTGTCATTTCTAATTTTCTCTAGCAGGGGTTCTAGTGCTAGGACATAGAGTAAAGGGGAGAGAGGGCACCCCTGCCTAACAGATCGTGTTATCCTGAAAGTGTTAGTGAATGTATCATTCACCAAAACCTTGCTCTCGGGCTTCGTGTAAAGGATTTCAATCAATTTCCTAAAGTTTCCACCTATGTTACAATGCAGTAATGTTTTGTGAAGGTATTAGTGTGATATTCGATCAAAAGCTTTCTCTTGATCGAGGGAGAGGACTGACGACTGGCAGTCTTTATGGTGCGAGTAGGTAATTATGTCCCTAATGAAATATGTATGCTGATGAATGTTTCTGTGTTGGACGCTACACTGCTGGTCTTCGTGTATGAGAGTGGTCATGAATGGTTTTAGTTTGTTTGTCAGAGATTTTGTTAGAATTTTATAGTCTACGTTTAAGAGAGATATAGGTCTGTAGTTTTTAAGGAGTGTTTTGTCAGAGTTTGTTTTAGCAATTAGAGTGTTGTATGACATGTTTAAGCTAGGTGGGAGTTCTTTATTCTCGAAGGTCTGAATATACAAGTTTAGGAGAAGGGGACCTAAGATAGGAAAGAAGTGTTGGTAAAATTCTGCAGTGAGACCGTCTGGCCCTGGTGACTTGTCCTTTTGCACAGTGTTTACTGCTAGAGTTATGTCTGTAAGTTTCAGCTCGGCGTCTAGTTTTTGTTTGTCTGCGTCTGGTAATTTCTTTGCAAATACATGAAAGCTTCTTGTATTTGTGACTCGACTGTTTCTTCTGTGTACAGGTTTGTATATTATTCTTCGAAGGCCTGTATTATATTATGTGTTTCTGTCTGTGTGGTTCCATCTAGATCTACTATTTATCCTATCTGTTTGCAGCGTTGTATATTTTGTTCTATTGCCATATATTGTTTACTGGGTGTCTCTTGTGTGATAATGTTGAGTTTTGTTCTTAATAGGGCTCCCTGGAACCTGTGGTATTTGTGTTGCTCTAGATCGCTTTCTAGTGTGGTAATGGAGGGTGAGTATTTGTCTGTTTGCTTTGTTAGTTGAATAGCGTTCTCTATTAATGCCTCTTGTTGTATTCGGTTTTTGTGTATGATGGAAGACATCCGTTGTGTTTGTTCGCGTATGTTGTTTTTAAGTGTTTCCCAGTGTTGTTGTACATTTTCTATGGTTGTGTCGCTTGTGTACGCGAGAATTAGTTTGGTTTGGTGCTCTACGTATGTTTTGTCATTTAGCAAAGTGTAATTGAATTTCCAGTGAGGGAACGCTTCGAATATATATATTTGTTTGCGAAGTGTTAATGATTGTGAGTACTGCTTTGTGATCTGTGAATTTGAGAGCTTCAGGCAAGTGTTTAGCTTGACTTATATGGTGTGTTGACGGCACGTAGATTCTGTCTAATCTTGCTTTCCTGTTGTGTGCAGTGTTTGTGTACGTGGTTTCCATACCATGAGGGTGTGTGTGTCTATAAGCGTCTAGTAGGCCATGCGCATCCAGTATAGTTTGTAGTATGTCTAGCTGATGTGTGTCGTCTCTGTCACCTCTACGTATCTGTGTTCTAATGACTCCACCTAAAACATCTATATCAGTCAAAGCACAGTTAAAGTCCCCTCTTAGTATAATATTGTGTCCCCTGTAAGTGTTCGTGAGCAAACTTCCTAAGTTCTCATAAAATTGTGGTTGGTCCCTGTAGTTTGGTGGAGCAGGTATGTTAACTATCGTGTATGTGTGCGTATTGTTCCCTACATTGACTATGCTTGTTCTCCGGCTACTGTCACTGTCTTTACTAAGTATTTCCCATCTGTCTGATGTCTGCAGTATTGCTGTCCCTGAACCTGAGTTTTGTATGGCTAAACTAAAACATGAATGTCGTAGTCCTAGCTGTGATGTAATTCGTGAAGCCCGTTCGTGTGTGTTTATGTTTGTTTCCTGTAAAAATATTAAATCTGGTTTGTGTTTGTGTATAGGTGGTATGATGTTGTGTAGTTTTGTGCGAATGACCCTAATATTTAAACTAATTAAAACTATTTTTTCTGCTGTGACAAAACGTCGGAACATGCTCTTTTGTGTGATCTCTCACACCTTCAGCCCTCCGGCAGTATCCTTTCTTTTTCTTCAGTTTTCTCACTCATCGCTTTTATTTGGCATAAATCATGCCTTTTCATTCGTTATTGTCACTATTTTGCTCTATGCTGGACATAGCATGGTGAAGTCTCTAACACGCCACTCCCCTATGGCAGTATTTGCACTAGAGTAATTCTTATCTTATTTTATCGCATTCACGCTTCACGAAGACGTGTTAAGTTACGCCATGCTATTCAGTTTAAATGTAAAGGAAAGTTTATCCCGAGGGATTAAATTTAATTCTCATCGAGGGTAATTCTGAAATGGGATGGTAGAATAGAAGAAGCAGAAGAGGGGGGGGGGGGGGGAACATAAATGTGTCGGGAAAACGCCATAGGAGAGCGTTTCGTTTCTATCTCTTTTACCAGTTATTGGTTGAACCAGCAGAAGAACCATTTCTGGCACAAGCAGGGACAAGCGGTTTACGCATTAAGACCGCAGACCAGCTTTGAAGACTCTCCTAGACTTTCCTGGGAAACGAGCTTCACCCTACAAACCTTGATCAGAGACGAGTGACAGCAGTGTACAGAAAACCTACCCATCAGGATCATTGGCAGCTAAGTTAACCTATATGCTGCCACTTGAACTTTTTATAACCCCACACTACCATCACCAACGTGATGAATAACTTTTCTTGCTTGATAACTATTCAAATTATTTTCCAACTGTTAAAACCTAACGTGATTATTAAATTCTGTTATTTGTAATGTTACAAATTTAACTTCGATTTAATCTTTTAAATGTACTACATGTTTGTCTCAGTCAAAGTTACTAAACACACACTCTAAACAGAGCTATATATATATACATTATAATAATAAATTCCACTGATTAACTCAGCGGTGGGGGCTTAACGAGCTAGAACAACCATTGCTAAATTCTTCATAAAAGTGTCGGCAGATTGTAGAATTAACGTGCTTAGCGACAGCCAGCATTGTTTTCGCTTATCTGAATTTCTTATGAAGACTCCCATGTGATAGAAGCTTTACCACTCTTCTATCGACATTTCTGCCAAGAGTAATCTTGTGTAAAGATAAGACTCCATTGAAGCCTATAATAGATACTCTTGAGTTTTGGCCACTGGTGGACCACTACTGCAAAGCAGGGGAGGCAAAACCATCACATCTGCCATGTTTTAGATAAAAGGGGGATAGTAAAATAATACATTTTTGTGATATATTACGATACATTGACACACCTAAACTGTGGGAATCAGGTCTTGGTTATTGCTTTCTTGGCTGTCCCGAGAAATTGTGATTTTTTCCCAGGTCGATGATCAGTTTGACAGGTGATTCCATTGAGTGTGTTTCTTCTGTTGCTGTGAGATCGGTGTCTTCCGATGGGACTTGTGTTGATCTTGTTAAGGATGTCTGGGTGGCTGGAATGGTTGTAGTCTGGATGTTCCGAAGGGGTGTTGGTCTGCCTCCAGTCTCAGATTTTTTATTCGTTTTGTCAGAAGGCTTCGGGTCAAGAATGTTTTGGTGTCGTGCTGATTTTCTCTTCGCTTTTGTGTCTCTGGTCTGTCTTGTCAGTGCGGTCTTTAGAGACAGAGTACAGTCGCCTCTTTTTGTTGTCTCATCGGACTGTTGTGAAACCGTCTTCCGAGGTAGCAGGATGCGTGGTTTCTTCCTCGCTGTCGCTGGTTTCAACATGTTTTATTTGCTCCTGTTCTCGTCGCGGTCTTGGCTCCAGGGTTTCTTTTGGGGCAGCGGTTGGCCCAGTGCGTGTCTAACCCGCATTGAGGGCACACCATTCTACGCCCTGGCAACGTTACTAGGAGTTTGTGCCTCCCTAAGTCGTCCCCTTTTTATCTGAGCTCCACGTAATGTGGAATATCATCTGTTGCTCTGTAGAGGACGCCCCACCTGTCTGGTGCGTTTTTAATCCTGTAAACATGGACTTCAGGATAGTCTCGGCTATCTGCTTGACCGCTTGTTCTTTCATTGTGGGTGGAACCCAATGCAGTGTCATCTTTGAGCGTTCTTTTTCAAAGTGTTTAATCGTTATGTTCAGATGACACTTGTCAGGAAAGATGACTAGTAGCCGCTGTTTGGGGTCCGGAGACCACGAGCAACAGGGTATGGTTTGTGGAAGTGTCCGCCTTCAAACGATTCATTGTCCAGGTCAAAGGTTGCTGTGATCAAGGTTGCCACTCAAGTTCTAGAGATAAACCCAGATTTTATTCTTAAAAAAAAACCCAGAAATACCCAGATTATTTTATGCCCCAAATACACGGGATAGACGATGCTTACACAATCTTTTAGTGCAACTTTAGCACAAATAAGCTGTGTGCTACCATATTTTATTTATTTCATTTTTATTTTATTTTTTATTACAAAAAATTCACAATTATATAAAAATGATTTTTATTAACACCCCAATATATGAACTCTTGAAAATGAGATATTTTAACAGTAACATACTTACAGTTTTTATATTAACAACATGTTCATCAAATCAAATATAAAATGTTAGTTGTAACTTGTTACTGTTGAAAATTGTCTCTTGTCAGCGACAGGGCATCCATGTCGACAACTTCTCCTTTGTCAAGATCATATGCATGAATTGACTACGTGGAATCTTGATTGTGGAGCAATTTTGTCTTGGAGACAGGGCTCTTTTGGTTTGATGAAAAACTTGTTAATGTTCAGAATTTTGCTTTTAGCTTCGAAGTTTTTCATGTGCTTCTGTGTGCTTTTATGTAACAATAAAGCTGTTTTGTTGACATTAGTTAATGTACAGGAACATACCGTACAAATCGCAGCATAGCGATTGCTAGAGTCCGGCTTTATCCAATCCTTCAGTTCGCTGTCTGTTACCATTCCTCACAACAAGCCTGCTGATACCATGGCTTCACTTTTGAACGCGGTGGCATGTGTGTCGTCATGCTGCTACAACTACCTAGCGTACCTTCATCGTCGCTAATTTTATAATCTTAATTTTAATTATTTTTTGACAAAAAACAAAACAATATGCTGTTTATCTGCTTAAGTCTAAAATTTAAAAAGAATACTTTAAAACACATCGCAAAAATGACTGAGTATTGTAGATAACAGCCATTAACAGAATAACAGGAAATAGATAGCTGATGTAAACGAGTAAAAAAACAACGTCATTGATGTAGTTAAAAACAAGAATTAAATTTAAGTGGAATAAAAAATATATAGCACATAATTTTTTACATGTAATTATAATATAAATATAATGTATAATGCTCAGTGCACAGAATATACATACATTGTAAATCCCAATTGTCAAATATACCTAGATTAAAGCAGATTTGGAAAAAAAAAATACACAGATACCCAGACGGAAGCAAAAAATACCCAGCTGTGGCATGGCAACACTGGCTGCGATCTTTGTGGAAGTCAGTACATATCGAAAACTGCGCGCAAAAACGGCGCTCGAAATTTGTGAACGGTTTTTTCAGCCCATTGCTGTAACCGGAGGATGAAGTCAGGGGTGACTGGACAGATTGAGTGTGAAAATATGGGTTAGGAAGTTTGCATATAATAAGAACGCACTGGTAGATTTGACAAATATGGGGGATAATAATATGAGCGGTTGTAGTTTAGAGCTAAGGAAGGCAACTCCATAAGTTGCGCCCCTTAAGATGTTGTTGTTTTGAAGAGGTGATGGGTGGAGAGCGGGCACTTAACAGTTGTCCGTTATTGCCTCCCCTCGTTCCATCTTGGTCTACCCTGTTCAACCTGAAAATTGGTTATAATTGGGGTATTTAGTGTCATTTTATTTACTAATTTTGTATTCATTTAAAATGTGGTTGAAGTAACAAGAAGCGACATGGTCCGCAACCAGACGATACGTCAAGGCCTAAAAACCCAACCCCTGCAGACCCAAGTAGAACAGTCCCAACTGAGATGGTTTGGCCATGTCTGCAGAATGGGAGAAGATCGGCTACCACGGCAAGCATGGGAATCTAAGAGCCAGGGATCCAGACCTCCAGGATGACCCAAAGTCCGCTGGGAGGACAACATTAGACAATCTTTGAAGGACCGAGGACTAGAATTGAACCAAGCCAGGAGGAAGACAGCCGATAGAATAGTATGGTGCTCTCTCTTACAAACCTCTACACCTCACGGTAGAAGAGGAACTACTAAGTAAGTAAGTAAGTATTCATTTAAAATAACTAAATTCTTTTGCAGTTGCTGATTTTAATTTATATTAGTATTTGTCCATTCTATTTTCTCTTTTGTATTGTTTATAGATAACCATTGTCCTTTACACTTGGTTTTAATTTGTATTAGTATTTGTTTTTTTGAGTTGTTTTTTTGTGTGTTTTTTTTTAAACCTCGCTGTCTTTCCTTGTCGTATGAGTAGTTAGTAAGTTTTTTTTTCTGTTGTTTTTTTTTTTTTTAAGATTTGTTAGTTCTTGTTGCTTAACATTTTTTTTAGTTGAATGTTTTTCTGAAGTACTAGCCTTATACGTTTTCCTTTGTTTTATGTATATATCTTTTAAGTATTGATTATTTTCTCCTGGGGCATCTATACTTAAAACCTTATCACCTATCATGTCTATATTGTGATTTCTATAATAAGTTTTTAATTCAAGCCTTTGTTGTTCATACTTTTTACAGTGGATCAGGTAGTGGTCTATGTCATTCCCTTCCTGATATTCTTGGCAGTGTGGTTCCTCTATCATAAAGTATGCTGCACTTTTAAATTCCCCACTGTGGTATTACGACTCCTGCGCCTAGTTGCCCACTCTCGCCCTTGGATCCATCAGTGTAGACGGCCAGACTTTGTTTTGTTAGTTGATCTATGAACTTTCTACTTATCATTTTGGCTTCCTTATCTTCTAAGTTTTGTTTGATCTTTTCAGTAAGTGAGTAGTCTATGATTGGTGTTTTTAGTTCCCAGGGTGGTATTTTGCTTCTATATTTATTACTATGTTTAATTGTGTTTGACAGTTCTTTGAACTGCGTTAGATCTTCTATAGTTCTCCACCCTGTTGGATATCTATCTTTATTTATGGGGACGTGCCGTACACTTGGTTGGTTTTTGACAAATGCTTTATGTGCTGGGTGGGTCACTTCTTGTGCTACTTTGCTCCAATAATTTAATCTTGGTTCTTTCCGTCTTAGACCAAGGGGTGGTATGCCAAGAGCTACTTCTAGCGCTTCTACTGGTGTTGATATAAATGCACCTGTAATGGTTCTCATAGCTGCATTTTAAATTCTGTTTAGTTTTGCTTTGTTAGAAGCTGCAGTTGAGTCATAGACTATGCACCCCTTAAAATTTTTTTTTTTTTAAATGTAAAACTTTTGCCTCGTTTTGGCGAGGCGCGAAGTTGGAAAAGTTGTAGATATGGTTTAGGAAATTTGCATACGCTATATAAAATGACGTAAGAGGAGAAGAATAGACTAGCTCGGGTGTTGGCGCGGCTGGCGAGTTCTTTTTAGGGCTATATGCTAGCAGACAGATAATTTTGGCCCTTTTCAGGACTTAGTATCTATCAACGCTGATCGGGTTATCAGTCAACAATTAAATATCTGTTAAAGTCAGTTACATAACTGGAACCACCAGGCCTTTAATATTATTCTTGTTCAGAGTTTCTTCTCGATTTTGTTCGTTTATCTTTTAGTTTTTTTATATTTACTTAATTTTGTTTTATTTAACGTATAATCATAATTATGATTGTCCCTATTTACAATGATTTGACAAATGTGATGCCACATTTTCTCATATCGGCAGTTGTTCATATTATTTGGAATTGAAAACAATATATATCCTAATTATAGCCCATCAGAGGTTGATCGGGCTATTTTTCTTCATTAATATTTTTTTTTAAGTCAACAGAGTTTACTTTTTTTCTTCCTTTTTTTTTTTTTTTTTTTTGGTTGGTAAATGCACTCTGATATAACCAAATACGTTGAAAGGATCGCGCCTCGTCAGAAGAAGGCAAAAACCAAACCAATAAAAATAAAGAATAGATGGAGTATACATTTATGTAGCAAAGGGAGACAAACTGTTATTATGTCGCTTAGGAATTTGTGGCGAGTTGTTTTTGCAAAGAATAATGTGAACAGAGCAAGATGCATGGTTTTGGAGTGAACGGTTCGTGACAAAGCTTGAGTTGTAGGGTTTATGAAGGGTAATGGTAAATCGGATAAAATAAGTAGTCTGTTCAGATTCAAACGCGATAAGCGTAAGATGGGAATGTGTTTTCTCCCATGTTTAAAAAAAAAAAAAAAATTTTGCCTCGTTTTGGCGAAGCGCGTCCCGTTCAACTTAGCCGGTTATATTAAGGCGCATGTCCAAATATAAAAGACTTTATGGTCTGGAGAATTAATATTGTACAGAATGGTGAGCTATTTTCGGGGAGTGATTAAGACAGCATGCCATAGTTTGTGGTTGCCTTTTGTGTCCGCAAAAGATTGCACTGTTGTCAAGCTCTCTGGGCGCTCAAAATGCCATCATGATAGCAAATTGCCGCTTGATGTAATTTAGAACAGTTAACGTATATTTTCATTTATAATACATAAGGAAGGGAAACCACGAGGCCTGTAAACAGTAAATTAATATGAAACAAATATAAAGGTATGTTATAAGGCACTCGTAGGAAATAAAGCATCACAAACTGGATGCGTTAATTTTTGGTGAGCAGGCATAATCTACACAGTTGCCTTGAGAGCAACTTAACTGAGTCACTGCAGATGGCTCCCTCTGATGCTGGAGAGAATCTTCAGATGAAAACCTTCCAACTGTTACACACGATATGGCTGGCCCTCTACCATAGACTGGCACTGCATTCGTTGCAACTTCAGTAAGAGAAGCCTCTTCTTATTTGATGTAGGCTTTAGGTTAAAGGATTAAACCTGAAACGAAAACAAAAGCAATCCCTGTATTTGCCTATCAATATCCCTCTATGACACAGATGGGGACGATAGACAGTTTCAGACTAGCGTGCTAGCAGATGCACAAGGTATAGTATAGTAGCAACAATCATTTTAGTTCAATGGGATCATAATTTTCTTCTACCTTCTTAATTATCATTCGTGTCCCATGATTCGCCTCCATACAATAATTTGGTTGCGAATAAAACTACTAAGTAATAAGTCAAATTATACAGCACTTCAATCCCTTTCATCCTTCCTTGTTCCTAGTAGGTGTCTCATTCCATTCAAGAAATACTTCTTTAAGTACAGTTCTAAACTCATTGACACACTTTGCCATCATTCTCAATATTTTAAATATTTCCGAAGGCGGGCTTTGCCTCTAGAATTACATAAGAGCCTGTAAGTTTCACCAGTACACACTGTCCATTCCTAACACATCTATACACGTCTTATCGCACAGATGGATTAATCAATAGAATTACACACACACACATATATATATATATATATATATATATATATATATATATATATATATATATATATATATATATATATTATATTTATATATATATATATATATATATATATATATATATATATATATATATATATATATATATATATATATAGATTCGTTCTTACCCTCAGGCACAAACAGACGAGCCCTTAATGGTTGATTAAGGTCTGCTAACAGGTACAAAAGGCAAACACTTGCATTAACATATGCTCCTTTTTTGCCGCTCTGTATATTCAAATAATAGTGACGGACCCGAGTTTGTTAGGCAAGTCTATTTATAGTATGACCTCGGACGTACGAGATGGGAATCCCGAGGAATGTAATCACGATCAGAAAATGTGGGTACCTTTTTCCCTATCGTTCAATGTAGGAAAACTACTTTTTAAATTATCTCCGTTATTCCTGTTGCGATTTTATTCCCCTAAAGCTTAAATTATACCCGGAATTAGGCTTTATATATCTATGTAATAATCTTTTAATTTCCAAATTGCATTTTATGTTATGCATAGTTTAAACTGCTAAATTGAGGACCACTTGAAGCTTCGAATGCATTCAACCCAAGATTTCTCCTGTCCTATATTAGTATTTGTAAAAGTATTATTACTTACGGGTAGAGTAACATTCCTAATATTGTTTTGGTACCCTCTTTCAAGTGGTACTTCTTCCAAAATGCTGTAGTAAAATTCCGAAGTTAATCAGGTTACACAGATTGGGCCTTGCCATCTTTATTTTCCCAGCGGTAGTAAACACAGGACCAAGAAAGCGTTTTCATTGGTTAGTGTATCATATCGTTCTACAATGTATGGCGCGCGGTATGGTCAGAATTATTTAGAATTCGTGATGTGAGACAGATGTCATTTCACTACAGAGCCTCCCAATTCAAAAGCGTAAACCCGCTGTTGGAGCTTCTTGTCTGGATTCACAATCACGACATTCTTCCAATATGGGATTCACTCTGCCTTACTTTTCTCCTGGTTTCCTTTAGGTGGGTGACTTCAAGTAGGCACTACTCAAGAAAACTGTCTCAACATTTTGAGATCAAGGGATAATACCGCATGTTGTGTTAATAAACAGCACAGGTGCTGCTGCCTGTCTAATTGCTGATTATCAATTAATGTTCACCATTACTCTTCTCTGAGTCTGTTCCATGACATGTCCAGAGGTTTTAGATGTTCCTCAAGGTTCCAATAGTTATGAGAATGTCATCTATAAAATTGGTGATAGCTGAGTTATGTAAGGGATCCAGTAATTTCCTCATCATCCTGGATAAAACACTCGGAGCATTCTTCAACCTAAAAGCCACATATGGAACTCATAGTGCCCCTCCGAGGTGTGAACAGCCAGCAAAGGCCTGAGCTCAGGCTTGACTGGAATCAGGTAATGCCCTTATCTAGATTCACTAGTGACTCTGTTACTGTAATTATTTCCCAAATCCAGGCAGAGTCTATTTTCACCAGGGGTTTCCTCAGCTAAACCTCACTGGCGAGATAATTTGATTCATATGCGGAAATGAATTTCTTGCACCAAGAAATCAATTCTCCCTGTAGCATTGCTATATAATATAAAATCGTAATCCATGTCCGTGTCAAATATTTTCAATGGGTCGGCCAGCTACCACCGTTACCGGTACCATTTTTAATGTAAACGGCAGCATGCTTGTGTTGGCTGTGCTATAAAATTAGCACACACCAATCGTCCACTACCGATTTTCTTGGGTCCGTTTCGTTTGCAAAGCTGGCCTACTAGCTGCATTGCTATTTTTATCCAGTACCCGGAATTCCGACCAAGTGGGTGTCGGGATGGACTGGGTTGTGTTTCCTCTCTGTACCACACGGAGAGTTGCCAGTGTAACTGGTTTTATGGAAGACGATGTGTGAGAAGGTGCCGTCCTACCCACTATGTCTACCTGTTTATGTTTCTTTTTATTTTCAGGCCTATGTCCGTTGCAATGCGTTTCTAGGTCCTGTTGATTTTCTCAACGTGTGGAGTTTACCTTGCTACATTGATCACAGGCATTTACATACTGAATGATGTCTTCAGCAACGCCTGGCCAATAATGATGCACTGAGGTCCGTTGACAAGTGGTACCAATTTTCGTATGTCCACCGTCTGGTACAACATGTGCTAATTCCATAGCCTTGCTCCTATAACTCAATGGCAGTACTAACTGTCCATGTCCACTTTGTCTTGCTCCAGCTTTCATGTAAAGCAACCCATCCTTCAAATAAAACTGTCCGCTCTTAGGGGGTTTATGGCTGTCTGGCAATTTTCCAAAGCAAGGTTTTAAGGTTTTATCTTTTGACTGGGCCTTTCTCATCTTTTTCGGATTAATATTTAGTGGTATTTCCTCCTCCTTCCCAGGGGTTGACCTGACCTGGAGTGTTGCCATGATCACAGGTTTTATTGGGTTCCGTAAGAAAACATATCTCCTTCCTAACACCAGCGGGTAATTAGGATCATCACACACCGCTGCACTGATCACTCCTTCCACATAACGAGTTTTGACATTTATTCTGGCTATGGGAAGTGTCATGGTGGCTGTTCCTTTTAATGCCCCTTGTATCTCCAATTTTTCTGTGGTATACTGATCAGGGTGCACCAGAGTTGCACTCACAACTGAGTCAAATTCCAATCCTGAATCATAAAGGCACTTGATAGTTGTACCATTACAAGTTACTTCTTCACAGATGGGGGGGGGGGGATGATGGAGATCTACCGGACTTATTGTCGGTTCCTTCCTGCTCTTTCCCACTGTTATCATACATGCAGCGTGATATGGAGGGACTTTCCTACCACATTCAATTGTATTGTGGTTGTTCATTTTGCAAATTTTGTACCACTTTTCTCCCTGTTTATAGGGTTTCTTATCTTGTACCTGAGGGTTGTCGTCTCTATGATCAAATCTAGATTTGTCATAGTCTTGTTTGTATCTATGTTGTTGGTCCCTATGGTCAAACTTATTCTGGTTTTGTGGGGCTCTACTACTATCTCCTTGTTTCTTCTTAACTCCAGCTATTTCCGACTGAGCTGCTTGATATCTCTCAGCAACTGTTAAGATCTCCCAATATCTCTCTGCACCTTGTTCCATAAGAAATTTTCTCATGTCTGGAGGCATGTCATGAAATGACGTCTGTTTCACATCACGAATTCTAATAACTCTGGCCATACGGCGCGCCATACATTGTAAAAAGATAAAATACACTGACCAATGAAAACGCTTTCTTGGTCCTGTGTTTACTATCGCTGGGAAAAATAAACATGGCAAGGCCCTATCTGTGTAACCTGATTAACTTCGGAATTTTACTACAGCATTTTAGAAGAAGTACCACTTGAAAGAGGGTACCAACACAATATTAGGAATGTTACTCTACCCGTAAGTAATAATACTTTTACTAATACTAATGTGACAGCGCCATCTTGAGGTCTGTCGTTCTAGGCGCTGGCCCCATCTGGTCAGTCATGTTTTCTATGTGGTTTAGTGCCTTTTGATCACGTTATCTTCAAGCAGATTTATTACAAGGCCATAATAAGCCTACATATTAGTTGTGTTTTTGCTCTAGTTGTGTATATCTGTGTTTTCATGCATTCTGGAGCATAATCGCGTGTGTTATCTGTGTGGCGTAGATTAATGCGCGTAAGCGCGCAGTAAATTGAGTGGTTAGGCCAGGGCCTATAAAAGGGGTAGCAAGTGGCGAAACTGGGATTGTTGAGACAGCCGCCCAGTGAGAACAGACGAAGAAGACACACAAGAGCCAAGCTGTAAATGCCTTGAGCGCGTGAGTTAATTTAAATTAGCATTAGTTTTCTAGGATTCTGAAATTATATCGATGTGGCTATTTTAATGTTTAATGGAATAAATAGATAGATAGATAGATGTGAAAGTTTAAGGGCGATTATTTCATTCTTCAGAAAGGCAGACATAGTGTGAGGCTATTTCACTGCGAAATTTAGATAAGATTAACAATCGCAAGATAGCAACCTCGTGGTGATAAAAGGCGGTGATAGCGAGTCTGATTAAACACGCTCCGCGTGTTAAACCTATAATATGTTATGCCGAGCGACACGCGGTGTATTTAGTTCCAGTTTTTGGTTAAAGCCAAGAATATTATTCTTTAATGTAAGAGTAATTTTATTTTATCCTTTAATGTAAAAGTAATTAAATGTATTTCACGATTATTGATTATTCTACTGTTTATCTTTAGTGGTTACTTAGAAGGGAGAATAGTCATTTAGATTTCTGGTGCGTAAGGCAAGGTGAGACAGGTGTTTCTCTGTTTGCTCCCGGTGGAGCATGGAAACACCAATGCGGCTGGTGTCCACCACAAGTCAACAGAAGCATTTTTATGCTGTTACAGTGGTTGTTCCTGTAATAATGTGTTTCATGTGATGAGTTCCCAATCTCGTCAGGGGTCACATATGACACGTTTGTGGCCAGGCGCACCAGTCGTCACTTACGACGTGTTCAGAGTGCGGGAACGAGTATTGATGTGGGTCGGTTGAGAGGTAGTGGTTAATTCTCATTATTGAGATTATTTGTTGTACATGTATTGAAGAATATTATTTTATGTCCAGTTGATTATTATTGTTATGTGAACATGGTTTGTGAGAGCACGTGGGCGTACTTAGAGTTGTATATTTCTCTCCTCCGCTCCTGAGGGAGCATGGGGCCACCGGTGCGGTTTGCCTCAGCATGAAGCATTCAGATGCTCTTGCAGTAGTGGTTTCGGTAGCAACCTATGTTACCCGGTGCGATTGCCAGCCTCATGCACAACACCATACTAGTCGCATTGGACGACACGCATGAGTGTGTGAGATAGTTGATGATATCAGGATGGGCGCATGTTTTCTTTATGGTAAGTGTTATTATCCATGCTATTAATGTTCACTTAGACATTGTTTTATTTATTGTTTTTCAGACAGTCTATGAACACTGACTGGGTGTTCGTTGGATTGTTCGTTTGATTGTTTGTTGGATTGTTTGTTTGGTGTTCGGTTCTGTTCGGTAGAATTAAATGTTGATCTGCATAAGGCTTTGGGTTGCTTGAATTGTTAAGTCTGCTGCTGAGAGGGTTGCAAGCAACCAATAATTGCAACCCCTGTCAAACGATCCTTTATAAATTTTCTTAGTGCACGGGTCTTGGGTGTGAGGTACCCCTAGCGCCCCTGTCACAAGTGGCGTCGTCGACAGGATTGACAGACAGCACGCAGTGAAGCAACTCTTCAGCAATCAGAGCAGCAACAGCCGAAACAGTAGAACACCCAGTTCAGTGCAAGGCGAGGGACGGGATCATCCAGTTTGTCAAGATTTCTAGTCAACTCTACTAGCAACAAGATGGCGGCACGCAACACACGCGCTGCTAGTAGAACTGATAACGAAGATGTGGCTGAGGTGGATGACCCTGTAGTAGGGCTAAATCGTCAACCAGAACGAGTGCAGTACATCGTGGTACCTACTCACAAGAGGGTGCGGTGCTTTGGGGAGCGCACGGGTCCTACGGCCGAGGAATATGTCAGAGAGGTGAGAGCTGCCTGGAGAGTAGGGATGATGAGTAAAGAGGACCAGGCAGATGTTATTCTTGACAGTGTGACCCCAAGTGTCCGTGGGGAGCTGAGGATTCAGGCTGATGACGGTGACCCAGAAGCAATGCTACATTCCATTCTTAGGGTGTATGGGGAGCGTCGGAGCATCCCAGAAGTAATGGCCGCGTTCTACTCTACTCGGCAAGGTGCAAGGGAGTCTCTTTGGGAATTCTCCCATCGCATTCACGAGGTGTTTGAAAGTGTTGTAAGGGCACAAAAGCAGAACAACGTCACTCCTTTGGCGCCATCCTTTCTTCGTGACCAGTTTGCTGCTTGTCTGAGAGATGACCTACTAAGAAAGCTTGCAAAGGAAATGATCATCAAGGAGCCAACAGCATCGTTCACGTCGGTGAGGGACTATGCCCTACGGTTTTTGGAGACTGAGCCCACTTCTGGGGCTGGTGTTGCCAGTGTCGAAGCAGCTTTGGGGGCTTGTGTTGCCAGTGTTGAAGTGGCAAGAACAGAGACTGTGTCAGATACGCATGCATTAAACGCAGAAGTAGAGCGGCTGAGAGCACAGGTGGCTCAATTAGAGGCTAAAATTGATGCGATGTCTCAGGAGCAGGGGAGACGTACAAGGACAGTTCGTTGTTTTAGATGCAGAGAACTAGGCCACGTACAGAATCGATGTCCACAGGCGTTAAACTAGACCCCTCTGCGGCTGGGAGTCAGGTTACAGAAGGGGAGCAGAATGGCTCAAAGATAAAGAGGGTTGGTGGTCGACCGGAGTGTGAGGTGCTTATTGCAGGGAAGAAAGTCAAAGGCGGCCAGGGATGTAAGGGTAGCAGGAGGCGACCCAGGGCACCAAGGAAGCCTAGGAAAATAAGATGCTTCAACTGTGGAGACCTTTCGAACCACATGGCAGCCAAGTGTCCCCAGGGCCCGCTTCCTAAGCGATGTTTCCATTGTAGGTCCCCGGACCATTTGATATCGGTTTGCCCATCAAAGAGCGCCCTCTCTAAGCGTACCAACACATCTACATTGCCGTCACAGTGCAAGCCAAGAGATGGCCGTGGCAACTGTCACCATAAGGGCGCTAGGAAAAGTGGTCGACATTTAGAGGAGGAGACTCATCTAAAACTCGTTGAAGGACACGTTTCCAGGCTACGAGGGGCGCACGTAAGAGCAGAGCCACCGTTGCAGAGTTTTGCAGCAGTCCGGAAAGAGAGATGTGACAAGCTGTCGTGTTCTACTCCACTACAGGTCGGAGAATTGGTGAAGAAGAGAATGCACGACGCTGAGAGATCCGAGATTCGTGATATGTGGTCAGAAGACGAGTACGTTGTAGTTCGTGCTCCCACAATGACAGGGGGTCCATATATCATCCAACGAATGGACAGAGCGAGTCCGAGCATTAGAGTAACCAGCAATGACCTGAGACGAAGTGAAGGAAAAGGTGATCCTCCAGATTTGGAGAATACGACTGAAGCGCCTGATTTAGTGCAGTTGTCGGGACGACAACAAAATCAGGCGGGAAATATGTGACAGCGCCATCTTGAGGTCTGTCGTTCTAGGCGCTGGCCCCATCTGGTCAGTCATGTTGTCTATGTGGTTTAGTGCCTTTTGATCACGTTATCTTCAAGCAGATTTATTACAAGGCCATAATAAGCCTACATATTAGTTGTGTTTTTGCTCTAGTTGTGTATATCTGTGTTTTCATGCATTCTGGAGCATAATCGCGTGTGTTATCTGTGTGGCATAGATTAATGCGCGTAAGCGCGCAGTAAATTGAGTGGTTAGGCCAGGGCCTATAAAAGGGGTAGCAAGTGGCGAAACTGGGATTGTTGAGACAGCCGCCCAGTGAGAACAGACGAAGAAGACACACAAGAGCCAAGCTGTAAATGCCTTGAGCACGTGAGTTAATTTAAATTAGCATTAGTTTTCTAGGATTCTGAAATTATATCGATGTGGCTATTTTAATGTTTAATGGAATAAATAGATAGATAGATAGATGTGAAAGTTTAAGAGCGATTATTTCATTCTTCAGAAAGGCAGACATAGTGTGAGGCTATTTCACTGCGAAATTTAGATAAGATTAACAATCGCAAGATAGCAACCTCGTGGTGATAAAAGGCGGTGATAGCGAGTCTGATTAAACACGCTCCGCGTGTTAAACCTATAATATGTTATGCCGAGCGACACGCGGTGTATTTAGTTCCAGTTTTTGGTTAAAGCCAAGAATATTATTCTTTAATGTAAGAGTAATTTTATTTTATCCTTTAATGTAAAAGTAATTAAGTGTATTTCACGATTATTGATTATTCTACTGTTTATCTTTAGTGGTTACTTAGAAGGGAGAATAGTCATTTAGATTTCTGGTGCGTAAGGCAAGTTGAGACAGGTGTTTCTCTGTTTGCTCCCGGTGGAGCATGGAAACACCAATGCGGCTGGTGTCCACCACAAGTCAACAGAAGCATTTTTATGCTGTTACAGTGGTTGTTCCTGTAATAATGTGTTTCATGTGATGAGTTCCCAATCTCGTCAGGGGTCACATATGACACGTTTGTGGCCAGGCGCACCAGTCGTCACTTACGACGTGTTCAGAGTGCGGGAACGAGTATTGATGTGGGTCGGTTGAGAGGTAGTGGTTAATTCTCATTATTGAGATTATTTGTTGTACATGTATTGAAGAATATTATTTTATGTCCAGTTGATTATTATTGTTATGTGAACATGGTTTGTGAGAGCACGTGGGCGTACTTAGAGTTGTATATTTCTCTCCTCCGCTCCTGAGGGAGCATGGGGCCACCGGTGCGGTTTGCCTCAGCATGAAGCATTCAGATGCTCTTGCAGTAGTGGTTTCGGTAGCAACCTATGTTACCCGGTGCGATTGCCAGCCTCATGCACAACATCATACTAGTCGCATTGGACGACACGCATGAGTGTGTGAGATAGTTGATGATATCAGGATGGGCGCATGTTTTCTTTATGGTAAGTGTTATTATCCATGCTATTAATGTTCACTTAGACATTGTTTTATTTATTGTTTTTCAGACAGTCTATGAACACTGACTGGGTGTTCGTTGGATTGTTCGTTTGATTGTTTGTTGGATTGTTTGTTTGGTGTTCGGTTCTGTTCGGTAGAATTAAATGTTGATCTGCATAAGGCTTTGGGTTGCTTGAATTGTTAAGTCTGCTGCTGAGAGGGTTGCAAGCAACCAATAATTGCAACCCCTGTCAAACGATCCTTTATAAATTTTCTTAGTGCACGGGTCTTGGGTGTGAGGTACCCCTAGCGCCCCTGTCACACTAATATAGGACGGGAGAAATCTTGGGTTGAATGCATTCGAAGCTTCAGGTTGTCCTAAATTTAGGAGTTTAAACTATGCATAACAGAAAATGCAAATAGTAACCAAAAAGATTATTACCTAGATATGTAAAGCCTAATTCAAAGTATAATGTAAGCTTTAAATGACTAAAATCGCATCAGGAATAATGGAGATAATTAAAAAAGCAGTTTTCCTACATTGTACGATAGGCTAAAAGGTACACACATTTTCTGATTTTGATTACATTCCTAGGGAGTTCCATCTCGTACGTCCGAGGTCAAACTATAAATAGACTGGTCTAATGAACTAGGTTTAGTCACTTTTATTTGAAAGCACAGAAAGCTGGGGAAAGCAGTGCATAAGTTAATGCCAGCGTTTACCTTCTGCACTTGTTAACAGACCTTAATCAACCATTGAGGGCTAGTCTGTGTGTGCCTGAGGGTAAGAACGAATCCATATATATATATATATATATATATATATATATATATATATATATATATATATATATGGAATTATATTGATTAATCCATCTGTGCGATACGACGTGTATAAGATGTGTTAGGAATGGACAGTGTGTACTGATGAAACTTACAGGCTCATGTGTAATTTTAGAGGCAAGCCCGCCTTCGGAAAATATTTAAAATATTGAGAATGATGGCCAAAGTACGACTGTAAGTTTGATAAAGTATTTGAAGAAGTATTTCTTAAATGGAATGAGACACATACCAGGAACATAAGGAAAGATGAAAGGGATTGTAGTACTGTATAATTTGAACTATTACTTAATAGTTTTATTCGCAACCAAATTATTGTATGGAGACGAATCATGGGAAACGAATGATGATTAAAAAGATAGAAGAAAATTATGATCCCATATAATTAAAATGATTGTTGCTACTATACTATACCGTGTGCATCTGCTAGCACGCTAGTCTGAAACTGTTTATCGTCCCCAACTGTGTCATAGAGGGATATGGATGGACTAATACATGGATTGCGTTTAACTTCGTTTCAGGTTTAATCATTTAACCTAAAGTCTACAAATAAGAAGAGGCTTCTCTTACAAAAGTTTCAACGAATGCAGTGCCAGTCGGTGTTAGCAGGCCAGTCATAACGTTTGTAGCTACTGGAACGATTTTATCTGAATATTATATCCAGCATCAAAGGGAGCCATCTGCAGTGACTCAGTTAAGTTGCACAGGGCAACTGTGTAGCTTATCCATCCTCACCAAACTAAAAACGCATCCAGTTTGTGATGACCATAACAAGTATAGAGTATCAATAAACTTGTAATAATCATAATAATAATTCTTCAAGTGAATGATCAAGCCAGCTATTTTGTCTACAAGATGATAGACATTGTAACCCAAGAAAGAGACATTTTTGTTGAACTGTTCTTATTTATTTAATGTTGTAAAATATTTGATATTAATAATTTTCAAACAGAAAAGAGTAACTGTTCAATTAAATTGTAAATATTCACCAGCAGACTTTCTTAAATTCTTTAAGTTGAATTATAGTTCTTGTTGGTGAATTTAGTTTTATAATTACCCCTAGCAGAGTCAATAACAATATTAAATACCATAATCACAGAGGCGGATCAGGAGAGGTAGCAGTTAGGGACTCAGAGTACTACATCATCATCTTCTCTGGGAACTTACATAGATTGACCCTACCTTTGTGTCTATACACCCTTACTCTCTTCAGACTCTTATCTGGCACTATCCTGGTATCATCTGATACACCTTTATGTCCAGGATATCTTCTTATTTTTAAAAACATCTGAACCTCTCGCGACAAGGCATAGACTCTTTTACTTGCTCCATCATGACCATTTCTTTTATGTCTTGACACTTTCAAAGAGTAGTCCACTTCTCCAAGTAGGTTTCTAATCTTGCAGAGAATCGGTCTTAAGTTTCTCCAGAAAGTAGCTTGGCAGTTCTGAATTTCTTCCTAAAAAATTCTGAGTTTTTCTCGTACCTAACCAGCAATGTCTGCTTCAAGATTTCATAATCTTCTTGGTCCTCTCTTCCAAATTTTGTAAAAACTTCATAAGAAGATTCTCTCAGCCCCGTGATAACTTAAGGCTCCATTTATCTTTCTCTAGGCCATAGTTAGTAGCTAACCTTTCATACCTACTTAGATAAGACTCAATATCATCTTCTTTCTCCACAAATGGGTCCAAGTGAAAGTTCATGGCTCCATTTAAGGCACCTTGACTTGCAGTAGTGTCAGAGGTAGTTGGGCTACTTCCATTTCCTGTAACATGTCCTTGAAGTTCAAGCTCTTTCAACCTCAATTCATGTTCCCTTTGTAACCTCTTTTCCTTCTTCTCAGCCTCCATTTCAGCAACCTGTCTTCTTTCCTCAGCCTCTAGTTGAAGTTTCTTAGCTTCCTTATCAGCTTATAGTTGTAATTTCTTAGCTTCCTTATCCCCTTCTATCTGTTTAGCCTCCCTATCAGCTTCTAGTTGTAATTTCTTAGCTTCCTTAGCAGCTTCTATCTGTTTAGCCTCCCTATCAGCTTCTAGTTGTAATCTTTTAGCTTCAGATTCTATTTGTTTAGCCTCCCTATCAGCTTCTAGTTGTAATCTTTTAGCTTCAGCTTCTATTTGTAATCTCCTTTCTGTTTTCCAACTTCTTATCTTTTCTTTCTATATACATGTCCCATTCAGTAGTGACATATTGAATAAGAGCCTCCCCACTTAATCCAAACTCTTTTGCCACCTGCACTGTAGCAGACCTAAACTTTGCCAAGTCTGCCATACTAATAGTTGCAGACACTCAGTTACTACTATCAACAGACCAAACACACACTTAATTAATATAAAACTAATTAATTACAAGACCACTGTCAGCGTATCCAGTCACCAAAATTTTGTTTAGTACTCAATAGTACTTCACTGCGCTTTATTTAGCTAAAGTTTATTCTAACTTTTATTTTATTTTTAATTTTTACTCCTACTGCTAACTCAGAGGCAGCACTGAAAAATGAACAAAGCACAGTATACAAAATAACTAAATTCATCAGCGTAAAACCAGGTGCAAACAATATTACATTAGTAAGAGATAAGCAAGGAAATCTCATCACGACAGCAGAGGGACAGGAAACAAGATGGGCAGAGCACTTCAGAGAAACTCTGGACAAGGAACAACCAGAGACACAATTGAATGTTCCTGAGGCTGAAAACGATCTAGATGTAAATACAGACATTCCACGAAAAGAAGAAATCATCACAGCAATCAAAGGGTTAAAGAACGGAAAAGCTCCGGGCCATGATAACTTAAATGCAGAGCTATTTAAGACAGACCCTGAGCTAGCAGCAGAACTATTAGAACCACTATTTGCACAAATCTGGAAAACGGGGACGACACCATCTGAATGGAACAAAGGAATAATTGTCAAATTGCCCAAGAAGGGAGATCTTGCAGACTGCAATAATTGGAGAGGAATCACTCTTCTCTCAGTTCCCAGCAAAATACTAGGCAGGATAATTATACAGAGAATTTCAAAAGCAGTAGACCACAAACTGAGGAAAGAACAAGCAGGATTTAGAAAGAACAGAAGATGTGTAGATCATATATTCATTCTCAGGAACATTATAGAGCAGTGCTCAGAATGGCAAAGACCCTTTGAAAAGGCTTTTGACAGCATACATTGGGACAGTTTAGGGAAAATACTGATGGCTTATGGAATTCCAAGCTGCATAGTGTCAATCATAAAAAGCCTCTATGCCAACTTTACGTGTAGTGTTGGGTAGAGCAACCTAACGTTTGAGGTGAAGACAGGAGTACGACAGGGATGCCCCTTATCAACCACTCTATTTTTAACAGTCATAGACTGGGTGATGCGCCAGACAACAGAGGGCAGTCCAATAGGAATAAGATGGACTACATTTTCTACATTGGAAGATCTGGAATATGCAGATGACATTGCACTACTAACACATTCACATCAACACATCCAGGAAAAAACGGATAGACTTAATAAGTTTAGCCAGCAGGTGGGCTTGAACATCAATTTAAAGAAGTCAGAGGTCATGACGCTCAATGTGAGCAACCCTGAGCCCATATCAGTAAGGAATCAGCAACTGGTACAGACAGACACCTTCACATACCTAGGATGCATAGTAACACCAGACGGCGGGGCAGGCAAAGACATCAACATCAGAATGAATAAGGCAAGAACAGCCTTTTTTAGTCTAAACAACATCTGGAAGTCCTCTCAATACAGCACAAGCACAAAATTAAGATTATATCAGAGCTGTGTGCTTTCTGTGCTTCTCTATGGTGCGGAATGCTGGAGAGTTACAGAAAAGGAAATGTCAAAATTGTCCTCTTTTCACACAACATGCCTAAGAAAAATTAACCGAATCTTTTGGCCGAATACCATCACCAACCAAGATCTGCTTACTCGGAGCAAGCAAGAGGACATGCACACCATCATAGCTGGCAGACGCTGGAGCTGGGTTGGCCATGTCCTCAGAAGAGACCCCGATGCCATCACAAGAACAGCTATGCTTTGGACCCCTGAAGGAAAACGAAAGAGAGGCCGACCAAAAACAACCTGGCGGAGGACTGTGGAGTCTGAGAAGCAAAGAATGAACCAGAGTTGGGGCACTGTACGAAGGATGGCCACCGACCGAGCAAATTGGAATCAATTTGTTGTTGCCATACAAGACGCCACTAGGCGTGATGGCCACTGACTGCTTTGACGGTCAGCGGCTAAGGATCAAAGAGGAAGCTAACTCAGAGGATGTAAGTAATTATTAAAAGACTGAATGTCTTAAAGAAAAGACCCCAAGGTAGTAAATGAAATCCCGGACTGAGACAACAGATGTCGCGAGAGGTTCAGATGTTATTAAAAATTAGAAGATATCCTGGACATAAAGGTGTATCAGATGATACCAGGATAGTGCCAGATAAGAGTCTGGTCTTATCAGTAATACCCCCTTCTCTGAAGAGAGTAAGGGTGTATAGACACAAAGGTAGGGTCAAGCTACGTAAGTTATCAGAGAAGATGGTGATGTAGTACTCTGAGTCCCTAACTGCTACCTCTCCTGATCCGCCTCTGTGATTATGGTATTTATTATTGTTATTAGCTCTGCTAGGGGTAATTATTTAACTAAATTCACCAACAAGAACTGTAACTTAAAGAATTTAAGTAAGTCTGCTGGTAAATATTTACAATTTATTTATACATTTTACTCTTTTCTGTTTGAAAAGTTTTAAAATTAAATATTTTACAAAAGTAAATAAATAAGAACAGTTCAACAAAATCTTGCATTTGTGTTAAGATGTCTAACACTTGTTATACAGTCTGGCTTGCTTGATTTTTCACTGAAGAATTACTAGTGTTATTATTATACTCTAATTGGAGCTCTATACTGTTCTGTTCATCACGAACTGGATGCGTTAATTTTTGGTGAGCAGGCATAAGCTACACAGTTGCCTTGAGAGCAACTTAACTGAGTCACTGCAGATGGCTCCCTCTGATGCTGGATAGAATCTTCAGATGAAAACCTTCCAACTGTTACACACGATATGGCTGGCCCTCTACCATAGACTGGCACTGCATTCGTTGCAACTTCAGTAAGAGAAGCCTCTTCTTATTTGATGTAGGCTTTAGATTAAAGGATTACACCTGAAACGAAGTCAAACGCAATCCCTGCATTTGCCTATCAATACCCCTTTATGACACAGATGGGGATGATAGACAGTTTCAGACTAGCGTGCTAGCAGATGCACAAGGTATAGTATAGTAGCAACAATCATTTTAGTTCAATGGGATCATACTTTTCTTCTACCTTCTTAATTATCATTCGTGTCCCATGATTCGCCTCCATACAATAATTTGGTTGCGAATAAAACTACTAAGTAATAGGTCAAATTATACAGTACTTCAATCCCTTTCATCCTTCCTTATGTACCTGGTAGGTGTCTCCTTCCATTTAAGAAATACTTCTTTAAATACAGTTCTAAACTCATAGACACACTTGGCCATCATTCTCAATATTTTAAATATTTCCGAAGGCGGGCTTTGCCTCTAGAATTACACATGAGCCTGTAAGTTTCACCAGTACACACTGTCCATTCCTAACACATCTAAACACGTCTTATCGCACAGATGGATTAATCAATAGAATTACACATAAATATATATATATATATATATATATATATATATATATATATATATATATATATTCGTTCTTACCCTCAGGCACACACAGACGAGCCCTTAATGGTAGATTAAGGTCTGCTAACAGGTACAGAAGGCAAACACTTGCATTAACATATGCTCCTTTTCGCCGCTCTCTGTATATTCAAATAATAGTGACGGACCCGAGTTTGTTAGGCAAGTCTATTTATAGTGTGACCTCGGACGTACGAGATGGGAATCCCGAGGAATATAATCACGATCAGAAAATATGGGTACCTTTTTGCCTATCGTTCAATGTAGGAAAACTACTTTTAAAATTATCTCTGTTATTCCTGATGAGATTTTATTCCCCTAAAGCTTAAATTATACCCGGAATTAGGCTTTATGTATCTATGTAATAATCTTTTAATTTTCAATTTGCATTTTATGTTGTGCATAGTTTAAACTGCTAAATTGAGGACAACCTGAAGCTTCGAATGCATTCAACCCAAGATTTCTCCCGTCCTATATTAGTATTAGTAAAAGTATTATTACTTACGGGTAGAGTAACATTCCTAATATTGTTTTGGTACCCTCTTTCAAGTGGTACTTCTTCCAAAATGGTGTAGTAAAATTCCGAAGTTAACCAGGTTACACAGATTGGGCCTTGCCATCTTTATTTTCCCAGCGGTAGTAAACACAGGACCAAGAAAGCGTTTTCATTGGTTAGTGTATCATATCGTTCTACAATGTACGGTATGGTCAGAATTATTTAGAATTCGTGATGAGAGACAGACGTCATTTCACGACAGTCAAAATAATAAGTTTACAACTGTTCTCAAGCCAGCTAGGCTAAGACAGCAGAGACAGGTATATAGGGAGAAGAAACATAGACTAAGAGGAAGGAATGAAAGAGGAAAGCACGGACGTTATTGTGAAATCATTATGAAAATAAAGTGCTGTATAAAGGTTGTATACTGCAGTTGAAGATTGGGTAAAATAATCCCCTTCCACATGATGTTCTGCAAGTTTTGAAGATGTAAGTAAACCTTTCCAAGCTTTTCCTGTTTCACTGCTGTTAGAGTGAAATCTGTTCACCATGAGATTATTATCATCCAGCATCTGCTCGTACAGCTGTTTGTTTTCGTAGATAGCATCACCCTCATCATCAACCACCCACTGATAAAACTGTGATCGAACATCCACTATACGCTTACATCATCAACACGCACGGTCACAATTGCCATTCATTCATTCATAACCCTCCACTCCCAAAGGAGCACAGGCCTTCAACAAACACATGCCAAGTCCTCCTGACACGTGCCACCATCTCAAGTTCTTTCCACGTTCTGCTCATCATTTTCACCTGTTTCAAGTTCCCTTCTCCATGTGCTTCTTGGTCTACCTCTGCCTCTCCTGCCCTGGGCATTCCAGAACAAGGACTGCCTTGTAAGGCTATCAACAGGTTTCCTCAGCGTATGTCCTATCCATCGTCATCGTCGTCTTCTCATCTCTTGTTTCACTGGCACTTGTCTAGTTCTTGTCATCAGTTCCACGTTGGTAACCTTATCATACCATTTTAGTCCCTCTATTTTACGCAAGCACCCATTTATGAAAGTCTGTAGCTTTTTGGTTGTTGTCTTTGTTGATCTCCATGTCTCAGAGCCATACAATAGGAATGACTTCACATTTGAGTTGAAGATTCTTGTTTTCGTGTTGGATCCGATTTCTCTTGGTCTCCATATATTTCCCAATGCAATGAAAGCTCCTCTTGCTTTTTGTATTCTTATTTTGATATCACTGTCTGTCCCTTCAACGTTGTCTATATTGCTGCCAAGATATGTGTACGATTCTACATCTTGTATTGGTGCTTCTTCAAGTTCAACACTGTTATCATTACCTGCATTTATTCTCATTATCTTTGTCTTTTCCCTGTGTATTTTCAGACCCAATTGCTGTGAACTCTCATGGAGTGTTTTCAATTTGTCCTGCATCTGATTTTATTTATGGGACAGAAGAGCCAAGTCATCAGCAAAATCCAGATCATCCAACTGCTTAGTCAGTGTCCACTGGATTCCATTTCTGTTGTGTGTTGTCGATGTTCTCGTAACCCAGTCTATTGCTAGTAAGAAAAGAAATGGAGACAAGAGGCATCCCTGTCGCACTCCTGTTCTTATCCCAAACGGTTCTGTAAGCTGTCCTTCATGAAGAACTCTGCATGTCTGTTGCGCACATATTCTTTGGTGACGCACGGATTACGCATACAAAAGGAAAATGTATTTATTTGTCTGATGAAGATATAGTTATCTTTGAATGCATGTTTTTCGGTCTTAAGAGACAGAACTCAGATTAGGCAATGGGTATTCATTCTGTGAGTTATCGCTCTTTGTAGCGTTCTTAAAAATGGAACTCGGCGGAGGAATCTAGACTTACTTTAATCTATTCTATGTTTGGTTAGGAATAGATTGTTATTGCTTCAGTATGTCTATGGCCCGAATCTATGTGTAGTTCTTGTCTATGTAGGACGAGTATGTCTTACATCTTGATATCTGAGTATGTTTAAGTGGAACTATTTTTCTTGTACTGTACTTTTGGGGTCAGGTGCTTTTCGGCGCATGAAGATACGTTAGAGAGTCCTTCGGTGTTAGAAAGCCTATGGCGGGAGTCATGTCGAAGACCTGCCCAGAGTTTGTGATCTCTTTTTGATTATGGGAACGAAGATATTTTCTTCGGGGATTGCTAAATCCATGAGTTCCCTAGTGTTCATTCCATAACGCCAGGAGAAGAGCGTTTGTGCTTGCTAGTGTATTCTTATGTTAAGGTAAACGTACTTTTGCTGACTTCGTTCATTCCTAGGCTTAAGATGGGCAGACGTTTACATGAATCTACCTATGTCAGAATGACATATTATTCAGCAGCACTGATTATGTTTCTATACAGACATTATGAGGACAGATTATGCTGATGCTTGTGGAAACTTTGATATTCATGAATTGAATCTTTATTGGAGCTTGGTCGTACATCGTTATGGTGAGCGATGTTTACAAGACTAGAAGCCATTTTGAAATACTACGTACTGTCGATCATCTACCAGAGAACAGGGACGCCCTTATTATCCGATGATGATCAAGAGATCACACTTATGAAAGGAAAATCTATTCTGGGGCGATTTAACATTTGCTCAGAAGATATTTGCTGAATGCTATTTAAAGAAATCTCCGCTAAGGTGCAAGCTACACTTATGCTAAAGGTGGTTCTGTCTAGGAGTCACCGTAAACATTATTGATTAACTGACATGACTAGTCAGTAAGGCCTGATGAAGATTTGTTAAACATTATATATATTAACTGACATGACCAGTCAGTAAGGCCTGATGAATATTTATATGAGATATGGAACTCTGAACGTTTGTATACTGATGTTCCATTGTGATTGTCCGCAACATAAATGCCAATTGATTATTGTACACCGTGGGTCAACAATATGTTATTGATGTCGACCTGTGTTCCTGCAACTGTACCCGTTCTGTCAAGTGTGTGCGTCCCATTAAACTGTTGAAACGTTCACGGTAGTCTGTATCCTTAACTTCTGATACGTATGAGTGAGTATTCGCATTTCCAGTCAACTTTACAGAACAGTTCACACATTCGCGTATTAACAGTCACTCTACCACTCATGATACACATTACATCCTTGTCGAGTCCTCAAGACGTTTGGAGCAAGATGACCTGTACACCTGACACGGTGCTTGGTTGTTTGAGCTGACTATTCAGTCCCAGTACATCTTTACAACGTACACTGATGTATACCAAGTTACAACAAAGAAGAATATAGTTTTATCAATGTGGTAGGCCAGATTACCGGGTTTGACCTGCACAGTGAAGATTACCAGAAGTAACAGCTACTGATACCAGTTTATTTCCCTGACGCCTAATACGACACACCAACAGTGATGGTTTACACTTGATTGACAGTTCCTCACGTGACGGATGAAACAAATACGGAAACTAGGTCAGGGTTTATTGACATTTTTCGTTGGACA
Source organism: Oreohelix idahoensis (assembly GCA_024509875.1). Lineage (NCBI taxonomy): Eukaryota > Metazoa > Mollusca > Gastropoda > Stylommatophora > Oreohelicidae > Oreohelix > Oreohelix idahoensis. The sequence continues at coordinate 100,325 of JAMPIV010011171.1, forward strand.
TCACAGCATTACATAGAACGTTGGCAAGCGAATTAATTGTGTTAGCAAGAAATACAATAAGCTGAGAAGTCCTACTTTCATCGTTGGATCTTCTGATGTTTATATTGTTGAACACTGTAATAGATTTAATTCAAAAATCTAGTATTTATTAAAGTGACAGTTTAGTTTGTTTATTCAGAAACTGTGCCATTATATTTCTGAACTGAAACTCTTTCTGCAACACATTGCATTCATATGCTATTGCATTCTATTTATATGATGATATATGTATTTATGTTTAATGTTTGCATATTATGTGTGTGTCTATGTCGTGGGTGGTTGGTGAGGTGACTAGTATAGGATATACCCAGTCATATTGGTCCTATATTAGTGCTCTATAGGGAGCAATTTTCTTTATTGGAAATTTGCTGGCAACATCTGTTGCTATTTTTGTTAGTTGTGATGAGGTGTTCCTTTCTTTGTTGTTTTTGTTAATAATTTTGTGTTCCTTAGTTTTGTTTTGATTTGTTTGTATTTGTAGATCTAACCTTTCCTTTCATTTAGTTCTATACACCATTTATGTTTATACACGGTGGCATTATTTGTCTTGTTGATTCCATTGCAGTTGTCGTCACAGATTCTGTGATTATTTTCATTTATTTCTATATTTGACTTAGTTGATTTCTGCAATTGTTTTCATATTGTCTTTTATGCTTGTCCTTTGTTAATGTCTTTGGTTGACAGATGATATGAAATAGTTGAGTACACGTATGTTATAGTATAGACCAGTACTTTATTACTATTATTGTTGTACAAGGAAGTATACAAGACCTTTGTAAGGCTTGTCTCCCACAGACATTGGGATTGTGAGCTAATTAATTAAGTTCATTGAGAACGTGCTCCTGTTTATTAGGAGATAGATTACATTTTTGGTGTCAAGTTATTACTATCATTATTAGACATCATGTCTACATTGGAATACTTTATTGAGTTAGGGAAATTCCTAGGCAAGACTGGAGATAAGTTGGAGGAGTATGCTACCAGTCATTATGAAAAAGCTCAAAAATTGGAAATTGAGAAACTGAAGGCTGAAGAGAGAAAACAAAAAAGTGAGGATAGAAAGATGGAAATAGAATTTGAACAAAAGAAACTGCAGATGCAGGTTGAGGAAAAGAGATTCCAAATGGAAATGGAAAAACAAAACAAAGAAGCTGAGGCTGAACAAAAGAGATTAGACAAAGAAGCTGAACAAAAGAGATTAGACAAAGAAGCTGATGCTGAGCAGAGAAGATTAGACAAAGAAGCTGAACAAAAGAGATTAGACAAAGAAGCTGATGCTGAGCAGAGAAGATTAGACAATGAAGCTGATGCTGAGCAGAGAAGATTAGACAGAGAAGCTGAGGAGAAAAAAGCAATGAGAGAACATGAACATCAAAAAGAACTTTTAGCATTTGAGTTAGAAAAATTGAAATTGACTAATATGAGTAATGTTAATCAGTCAAATGGTAACAGTGGTAAACCCTTTACTTATAAGGTCAAGGTACCAGCGTTCAATCCTTCCAGTGACGATATTACATTCTGGCTGGATCGTTTTGAACGCTCCTGTCGAGCTCATAATGTGGATAAATCACAGTATGCTAATCAATTGTCAGAAAATTTGAAAGGTGATTCTCTAACTAATTTGAGTTTGGTTGAAGAGTCTGACAAGGATAATTATGATGTTATTAGAGCAGCTTTATTGAAAAAGTACCAGTTAACTGAGGAAGGTTACCGTATTTTGTTTAAGAAAATGGTACCTGAATCAGGGGTGGAATTCTGTCGTAAATTTTATCTGAGAGGGTGCTGATGGATATTGGTCCCTTTAGAGTGTAGAGGAATATTGAAGGCTCTGTGAGAATAAGGATTTAGGAGAATGAGGTAGTAGATTCACAAGCGTTGGGAAGAGCAAGGACAGTCTCTTATTACGACAATATCTGTTTCTCACAGACTATTCCTATCTCTCTTCTGACCAAACAATTGTTTGTCAGTTCCAGTCGCTCAGGCGCACTCACCGATTTGGTGATTCTGTCGCGCAACGTACATGAATACAGCCTACACAGATGGAAATGTTTGGAGTTTTGGGCCAGCCGACAACCAACACAAATAAAGATTAATACCTTTATTATCATAAAGCAGTCACAAATAATTATACATTTACAGTCAAAAATCAAAGGTTACAGAATACAAATATGATAAGGGAAGAGGGGGGTTTGAGGAGAAATATCCCATCCACCGTTTCCCGTTTGTATTTACTAACAGACAAGACCCGGTCCAAAAGACAAGAAAGGGGGGGGGGGTGATCAGAGATAGGCAATTTAACCCACTGGTAAATTTATTACTCTGAGGCAAGGGGTTACAGTAAAAGGGGGGGGGTGTAGAGGAAAAGCTAGGGTTTTCAAATGTCTCCCTTTAATCATACAAATTTTACGGGAGTGGGGAATGAACACAGTTACACAATCCCGCTAGGAGAAATCCCGTACAAGGAATATAATGCACCTTAATACTAGGTCGAACTAATTAAAAGGGTAAAGAAAAGATTAAATCTCCTTTCATTCAAAAAAACACACTAGGGCTGGCCATCCCACAAACACACACGCAGACTTACCAAAAATGGTGAATTCTGTCACTCTAGGAATTATTTACCACAGCAGCAAATACCGTGGAATAATGGACTGGTCCTCTTATTTCTTCCGTGTCAGGCCCCAGATTTAACGAGGTAACAAATAGTCTCAAAAAAATCGCCAGACGGTGAAGGGTAAAGGCTACTGTTGGTTTAGATAAAGTTCCTAATGAATGGCACAGGCATTTGGCTAGGCGTGAGGTATGGTGTGGTTCCAAAAATTGGCACAGCTGGTGGAGATAACTTTCTTTTTCCGTAATGTCACAAGTAAAAAAACACTGAGGTAAGTTCTTCTTCGGGGGGTGTGTAAAATCCACTGAATATACTTGACAGACAGTGTTCAGGTAGACCTATATTTTTTCTTCACAAATAGGGCAGTGAATAAAATATGTTCTGCTTCCAGTTTTACTTTTAAGGACTATATGAACTAGTATTTTAAAAGTGTTTCTTGGGTGGCTTTATTCTCAGTTAAATTCAGAGGAGCGGGGCCCATTACAGGTCGCCACAATAATAATAATAATAATAGCCCCTTCAGTCATAACTGACTATGGGAATGCGCCCCTGAGGTGACAGCCCTCAACTGCTTATTTTCCTGGTGCTCCTTTCGACGTTTTCTCCTCACCTCTGCTTCTTGTGTGAGCTTCTCTTCGCCCAATCTGAGGTGGTGCCGTAAATAGCATCGCCACTTTGTGCGATCGGCAGCTTCATCCTCCCATGTTGCTGGATCCATGTCCAGTGCCCTCATATCTCTCTTGCACACATCTTTGAACCTCAGCTGTGGTCGCCCAAATGTTCTCTTGCCATCTGCTAATTGTCCGTAGAAGATATCTTTTGGGATGCGACCATCTTCCATGCGGCGAACATGGCCAAGCCAGCGAAGTCTGCGCTGTCTAAGCAGCGTATACATACTTTGAAGGCCAGCACGTGACAACACCTCGACATGTCACTTTATCTTTCCACGAGATGCCGAGGATGCGGCGTAGACACTGCAAATGGAAGGTATTGAGCCTTCTTTCTTGCTTAGCATAGGTCGTCCAGGTCTCGCTGCCATATAGGAGTGTGCTGGTGACGCAGGCATTATATACCGCAGCTTTGGTCTTCATTGTGAGTTTAGAGTTTCCCCAAACACGCGATGTGAGGCGGGCAAAGGTAGCTGCAGCTTTGCCAATGCGGCTGTCGATTTCTGTATCCAGTGAGAGTTTGTCATTGATGGTAGACCCTAGGTATGTGAAGTGGTGCACCACTGCCAATTCATAGTTATCGATAGTGATAACTGGTGCAGCACCCACATCCTGACTCAGCACATTCGTTTTCTTTAGACTTATTGTGAGGCCAAAGTCCTTGCATGCTTTAGTGAAGCGATTCATCAAGCTCTGAAGCTCCTGTTGGCTTTGAGTGACGACTGCAGCATCATCAGCGAACAACAAGTCTCTTATAGTGACCCTTCTGATTTTTGTTTTTGCCTTCAGCCTTGAAAGATTAAACAGACGGCCATCTGACCTAGTGTGAAGGCATATTCCTTCAGTTGCATCTCTGAATGCATGTTTCAAGAGTAAGGCAAAGAAGATTCCGAAGAGGGTCGGAGCCAGAACACAGCCTTGTTTAACGCCACTTCGTATATCAAAGGGCTGTGACGTGCTTCCAGCATATTGGACTGTTCCCTTCATGTCGTCATGGAATGACTTTATCATTTCCAGCATTTTAGAAGGGCAGCCTATTTTCAGGAGGATTTTAAAGAGTCCATCCCTACTAACCAGGTCGAATGCTTTTGTGAGGTCTATAAAGGCGATATATAATGGTCTTTTCTGCTCTCTTGATTTTTCCTGAAGCTGGCGGAGAGAGAAGATCATGTCTGTTGTTGATCTGCCAGCTCGGAATCCACACTGTGCCTCTGGATATATGCGCTCAGCTAACTTGTGTAGTCGCATTAAGATGACTTTGGCAAAAACCTTACCAACAATACTAAGAAGAGAGATGCCTCTGTAGTTATTGCAATCACTTCTGTCTCTTTATTTTTATACAGTGTTACAATCTTGGCATCTCGCATGTCTTGAGGAATAGTTGTCTCTTCCCAGCACTGGCACAGCATCCTATGCAGGGGATGTAATAGCGTGCTCTTACAGCATTTGATTAAATCAGGAGGAATCCCATCACTGCCTGGTGCTTTGCCAGAGGCCAAGCTATCAATGGCCTTACTGAGTTCCTCTAATGTTGGTTCGGCATCCAGCTCCTCCATAGTTGGCAGACTATTGACAGCATCAAGGGCTGCAGGCGTAACGGTATTGTCTCTAGCGTAAAGCTCAGAGTAGTGCTCGACCCACCTCTCCATCTGCTTACCCTTATCGGTTAGCTTCTCTCCGCTGATGGTTTTTAGCGGTGCCGTCTTACTTTTATGGGGGCCAAGTGCTTTCTTTATACCGTCATACATTTGTCTAATGTTGCCTGTTTGCGCTGCGATCTGGATGCTCTCACTGAGCTGGAGCCAATAGTCATTTGCACAGCGTCGAGCAGTTTGTTGAACTTTGCTTCTCGTAGCCCTCAGGATCTGTAGGGTTCTGGCACTCGGTGAACGTTTGTATTCATTCATAGCACTGCGCTTAGCTTCAATAACAGGTGCCATCACATCTGATGAAGCGTCAAACCAGTCATTTGACTTTGCTGTTTTCTTACCAAAGGTGGCAAGTGCAGTACTTTGAATGGTGTTCCGTAGATGCTCCCAGTTCTCTGTAATAGTATCACCATGCTGAGGGCTACTGAGCACTTTCTTGAAGGTCGCAGTGAATTGAGCGATCATGAAAGGGTCTGACATCTTGCTGGTATCAATGCGTGGTTTCCCTTCATGTCTGACACGATAGAGTTTTCTTGGTTGTGCTCTGATTTTGCAGCAAACCAAGGAGTGATCTGTGTCACAGTCTGCACTATGGTACGAGCGCGTGGAGAGCACAGACCTGAGGAGTGGCCTTCTGACGAGAATCAGGTCAAGTTGGTGCCAGTGCTTGGATCGTGGGTGTCTCCATGACACCTTATGCTGGGGTTTTGTCTGAAAGTAGGTGTTGGTCACGCAGAGGTCATGGTGGACGCACAACTCTAAGAGCCGTTGTCCATTTTCATTCATCTTGCCAATACCAAACCTGCCCAGACATGAAGGCCATGAAACATTATCGGCACCCACTCTAGCGTTAAAGTCACCAAGGAGAACAAGCTGTTCTTGCCTAGGTATGCTTTTGATTACTGCTGCTAGATTCTCGTAGAACTCATCTTTAGCTTCTGAGGCAGAGTACAGAGTAGGAGCATACACACTGACAAGGGTGATGGGACCTGTGCTAGTTTGCAGGCGGAGCGTTAACAGGCGTTCTGATCCATTCTCGCCTGGTTCAACCATTTTAGTTAGCGATTTTTTGACCGCAAAACCTACTCCGTGTTCTCTAGCTTTATTAAGATCTTTCCCTTGCCAATAAAATGTGTAGTCCTTCTCGCTCACCGTTCCAGAGCCCGCCAGGCGCGTTTCCTGAAGTGCAGCTATATCCACCTGAAGTCGTTTAAGCTCATCATTAATTATGGCTGTCTTCCTTACATCGTTTACATCCTGTAGGTTTTCGGATAGTCCAGTCAACATAGTCCGGACGTTCCAGCATCCCAATCTGAGAGTTTGCTTATTTCTATTTTTTCGATAATTGCTTGGTGCAAAATTTTCTGTCCACAGTTCGGGTTTGACCCTAATCCCCATGCACCCAATGGGGAAAGCAGACAGTGGCGGGACAACACCTTATTGACTGGGGGCTGCCCAGCTTGAAGCGGGCGGTAGCTGTCCAGTGAGATCCTAGAACCTCTCCCACTGTCGGAAGTAGCCCCTGGCGCCATGCCCTACGCCAATTGGGCAAAATGCTTATAACCGGTAACTGCTACTTCCCGTGTTTTGCCGACACCTATAGGGTGAAGCTGGAGTGTCCTCTCCAGGGCGCGAGCTTGGGCACAGTTATATGGAGATCAAGCTGTTGCCCATGCAGCATGTTCCCCCTCTCCACACAGCCGGTAGATCCAAAGGAACGGCAGTAGCCGATACAGTTTGGTACCAGCCATGTCGCAGGAGTTGCCAGAATAATGTCGAATCGACATTAGACTGCCTTAGGGACTCCGACTCCGGATTTATCCTCAGGGTTTACTCCCGAAGCCAATTCCACAAATGGATATTCCCGCAAGGCAACGGTGGTTTGAATTCAGAGTTCCTTCTCTTAGATAAGCTACCAACCAAGGATCACGAGCCCTATCTGCCCGAAGCTGCTGGTTTTAAGGCGCCAGTCGCTCGCCTTTGCCCCTTCTCCCGTCAGTGGAAACAGTTCCGCCGGGCTCAAATTGAGCCACACGTGAAGGCCGGGAGCTGGACTTGGTTGTCAGAGGCTGTTTGAGGCGCGTGCCATAGAAGTATTTTATCTGCAGTGAGAGCTTATCCTCACTACAACTCCCGGCAATAACAACCTTTGGAACACAGGTCGCCACAAGTTTAGCTTTAAAAAGGTTCATATGTTACTGGAGTTATCGAATTGAGTTGGCAGAACTCTGCATATAATTAATAATTGCTGGGATGCAGGTTGAATGATTGTTCTGAATGAAAGATAATCAAAACAAGAAATGCATTACAAATCATATTATAATCTGACACGCGATAAATTACAGTTAGCCTATTTTCTTTATTAGCGTCGTCAATTAACAAATCAGGAAAACTCTCCGTGAGTTAAAATAATTAAAAGCACATCTATCTATACAGAACTAAACTTGATTTACTGGTTATAATTCCTTTTAACGTCTGCAAAATTAATTTGCGCGTCAAGTGTATTAGGAAATACTTTTAGATGTAACATTTAGTTTGCACTAGAACTTTGAAAATGGGTTTATTTAATAAGGTTAAATTTACACCACAATCCAATGAAATAAATTGAAATAACTAGACCACTGATCACTCGAAGCTAATGTATAAATTACCGTCTGCGCAGAAAGAATACACTCCAATAGTCAACGAAGGTAGATGAAATCTAGCAGGAATCCGACTATGCTAGTGAAACTAGGATTCTGTCAGAACGAACGATAAAATGCAGTTTTCGGAGTTCTTTATTTATACTTCTCAAATGTAACTTGAATAGGACGTGTTAGGTTTTCACACTTTTCTTGAAGTCGAGCAGAATCCGAGGTACCTCGCCGTTGTGTTAACCGCTGCGATTCCTCCGTTTCCCCCGGTCTACCGATCTTCTTCGTTTCAGGCTGCTCGCATGAGAGTGCGAAAAATTTCTCGAGAAGCTAACTACGTTAGCTGGGAGTTCCCTGATTTCTTTAGATCGTATACCGCCCCACGTTGAATTCTGAAGATCAGCCTGGCTTTGATGGTACCGCTGTTCTGAGAAGCTTTGGCAACTCCCACCAGGCGGGGTGACAGCCAGGTAAGAAATTGAACTGCTGTTAATTGCTCTAGAAACAGGAGTGAGTCTCTGGCCACGTCCTCTTTTGGGCCGGCGTTAAGGAAAAGATTGCTATAAATCGTTCTCAGAGATGGTTGAGGGCGTGATTTAACCTCCCATCAAAGGCCATGCGATCTCAAAAGTTCACAGAAGATAGCAGGCTACATATTAATTATCCAGCGAGTAAAATTCTCGTGGAAATGCTGCATGCGGGTTAAAGTTACAACAGATGATCAGGGGTTCTAAAGTTATGAGAGGCCAATATTCTGTTGTCATCCATGGAGTCAGGGAAATTCATTTGTCATACTTAGACGTACGTCACAAATTCTCAGAATTCATTGCAAGGACACGTCTTACATTTAATCGTTGGATTGAGTTGTCCAAAACAGAAAAGACATATGAAGCCCTTATGGACTTGTTGCTCAGGGACAAGATTATGTCATGTGTTAATAAACCTTTCTTGGAATTCCTACATGAGCGTAAACCCAAGACACTAAAAGAAATGCAAGAATATTGTGACCAATACGTCACTGCACACCCTGACATAACTCTTAGCAACACTAAGATTAAAGAAGGTATGCCAGTTGCATCAGCAACACAATACAACCCTAGTTATTCACACAAATTTCAGGGACAACAAAACAAGTTTGGAAAAAAAGGTAACCATAATAGTTATCAAAACCAAGGAAACCAATCATTTCAGGGTTCTTCTGCGAAGAACTGGAGACAAGCTGACAGCCCTCGATACAGAGGTGGTCATAATTATAGACATTTCCGCAGAGGAAGTAATTATAGGAACTATCCAAGTCATCCATCATGGAGACAACAAGACCATAACTATAGAGATACTCATTATAATGAATATGATAATGGTAATCTTGAGAATTATGACTCAAACCCAAATAGGGGTTACAATAGAGGGAATAATAATGATTACAGAGGCAATAATAATCGAGGTAGATCCCAATACAAAAAACATAAATCTCACTATCATGCAAACTCTGCACAGCAAGAGTCACATGAAGCCTATAACCAGACTAAAGATAATGATGATGCTAATAATATGGCATGTGCCGCTTTTGATTTTGGGAGAGCATCTCAGTGCCCCCAATGCAAAACATTATTTGAACCAACTACGGTGTCCACTTTAAGTTGTGGCCATCCTCTTCGATCTCTTCCTGCGTCAATCGCGCATGTTGGAAGAGGTTCTCTTGTTTTGAATAGAGGTTTAGTTGATGGTACTCCAGTCGCAGTTCTTTTCGATTCGGGGTGCACCACCATTGGAGTGAGGAAGGCACTCGTAGATCCTTCTCGTGCCACTGGAAAAGTAGTCAAATGTGTAACATTTGGCGGCACCTTAGAGAAATACTCTACTGCTATCATTAGCATTGCTACTCCTTTCTTTACAGGAGATGTACACGCATGTCTTCTGCCGAATCCGATCGCTGATCTTATCATCGGTCGTATTCACAGAGTCAAAGAATGCACTCCACAACAAATTTCCGTTTGGGAAAAACAGAATATGCAAACCGCTAATGCTGTAGTCACTAGAGCTCAGGCTCTTAATGTGCCTCAGTCTTCACCTACTGAAGATAATGAAGTGCATAACCAAGATGATCCCTTGGTAATTTCTCGTGACTCGTTTATAAAACAGCAAGAAGAGGATCCGACTCTAAAGAAATTCTTCACTCTTGCAACGAAAGGTGATCCGAATAAAGATACCAAGCGTAAATCTTGAATTACAATGAAGAATGGCGTACTTGTACGTATGGTGCAAGACTCCGACAAGTCAAGTCATTCTCAGATTCTTGTGCCCAAGAATTTGAGAGTTAAAATCTTACAACACGCACACGACTCTCAGTGTGCTGGACATATGGGTTTTTCCCGTACAAAGTCAAGAGTTCTTGCGGCTTTCTTTTGGCCTTTTGTGAACAAAGACATACGGATTTATTGTCAATCTTGTATAGTATGCCAAGAAGTCAAATCCAAAGGTCCACGTCATGCTGCACCTATTCAGGCTGCAGACATTCCTATTCGACCATTTCAGAAAATGGCGATAGACATCATTGGTCCATTTAAGATCAAATCTGCTAGAGGACATCAGTTTAATTTAACGTGTGTGGATATGTGCACACGTTGGCCGGAGGCTATCCCTCTGAAGAGCATTACTACTGCTGACATTGCAGATGCTCTTTGGCTTATATTTTCTCGTCTGGGATTCCCCGGAGAAATATTATCAGACCATGGCACCCAACTAATATCGGATACCATGTCTCAAGTGTTGTCAACTCTGCAGATAGAGAGATCTTTGAGTAGTATCTATCATCCTATGTCCAATGGGATGGTTGAACGGCTAAATAGAACACTCAAGAACTTATTAGGGAAGATAACTGAGGATCATCCTCAAGATTGGGATAGGGTTTTACCCGCGGCCCTCTTCGCTTACAGAGAGATCCCCAATAAACATACAGGATTTTCTCCCTTTGAACTTGTCTTTGGCGCGCGACCGCGCGGCCCTATGTCTTTGCTTCATGATCTCATAACCGCTGATAATATTACCGATGACACGAAATCTTCTTATGAATATGTCATCGCGCTGAGGGAAAAGATTATCGAAGCATGCAAATTGGCAACTTCTTCTTCTGAATTTGCTAAACAGAAGGCAAGACAATTTGCCAATAAGAAAAGAACCTTACGACAACTTTGTCCTGGTGACAAAGCATTTGTTCTGCTACCTTGTAGGGAAAACAGACTTCTTATTTCTTGGAAAGGTCCGTACGATATAATCTCGAAAATTTTCGATGTTGACTACATTGTCGATATTGATGGGAAGCGTAAAACCTTCCACATCAATATGCTTACGGAATTCCATGAACGTCCGGATTGTTTACAGCCTATTTTCCAGGCAACGGACGATTCACCAGTCCAACATGGTCATTACTCATCACTGTCTGTAATACAGGATGAGGAAACAAGTTTTTCGGATGTTAATCTTCCGCTTCCGATGATTCCACTTCATTCTAGTGAATCATGGAAAAATGTTACTGTTTCTCCCGATTTATCTCTAGGAGAACAGCGACAAGTTTCGGCTATGTTACAAACATTTCAGGATGTCCTTACTGACATTCCTGGACAAACTCATGTCATTGAACATGACATTATTCTAACTGACTATAATCCTATTAGAGTCAGACCTTATCCTATTCCTATACATTTTCAAGCACAGGTTGAGAAGGAGTTGGATGAGATGATAGATTTAAAAATAATTGAACCATCCACTTCTGCGTATTCTTCGCCGATGGTTATTGTCCGGAAAAAAGACAATAACATACGTCTTTGCGTTGACTATCGCAAATTGAATCAAGTCACGAAGTTTGATGCTGAACCTATGCCTTTACTAGAAGAGCTACTTACTAAGCTTTCTAAATCGCATTTTTTCACTAAACTAGATTTGTCTAAAGGATATTGGCAAGTTCCTCTATCTGAACGCGCCAAACCTTTTACTGCTTTTTCTACACCTAGAGGCCTTTTTCAATGGAATTTCATGCCTTTCGGCCTTATGAACGCACCAGCTACATTCGTACGCATGATGCGTAGAATTCTATCCTATCGGTCAGATGTCATTGCGTACCTAGACGACATCTGTCTTTTCAGCGATACTTGGGAAGATCACTATTCAGGGTTAGTTGAATTACTATCTACTCTACGCGAGTATAACCTGACAGCGAAACCCTCTAAAGCCTGCATTGGTTTTAGCGAAATTTCTTTCTTAGGTCACCGTGTCGGTCATGGTTTCCTAAAGACAGAGGACCATAATACAAGTAAAATACTTAACATTTCTATTCCTAAGACTAAAAAGCAAGTGCGAAGTCTCTTAGGTCTAATACAATTTTATGGACGATTCATCCCGAATCTGTCCTCCATTATGTCACCTCTTTCTTCCTTGCTAAAGAAAGGGTCTCCTAATGTAGTCCATTGGACTCAAGATTGTCAATCCTCTTTGGATAAGGTTAAAACTATGTTTTCTACTTCACCTATCCTAGTATTGCCTTCTAAGGATAAGACATTTATTCTTCGTAGTGACGCTTCATCCACTGGGATTGGGGCGGCACTAATGCAAGAGTACTCTGGAACTCTGCATCCTGTAATGTATATTTCCAGAAAGCTTAACGCTGCCGAAAGGAATTATTCGGTCTTAGATCGTGAACTATTGGCTATGGTATGGTCAATTCTCAAATTGCAAAGATTCCTTCTAGGCGCACATTTCATAGTAGAAACCGATCAGAAAGCTCTCACGGCTATACAGAGTAAAAATTTGAAGAGTTCGAGGTCTACTCGATATGCAATTGCTCTTCAACCTTTTCATTTTTCGGTACGAGCTATCCGTGGATCAGATAATGTGATGGCAGACATTCTGTCTAGATGCCCACATGATTCCACTTAACTGTTGAGTCTTGGACTTATTAACACTTCCAACTCGACAACAGATTTTTCTTTTCTATATCAAGATAGATACACATTGTAATTTGTAATGATACTACGTTCATTGATATATATATTCACCGGTACTCGTTGATGATTTTTCTTTTTGTCAATCATGTACTTAGAATGCTTAAACTGAAATTGTTATATGCATTGTGTCATTGCAAGTATGGTAGTATGCGTTGGTGACACCTCCCTGGAAACATTTATGCTTAAGAGAAATGCTTTCTCTGAGAGATCTATATTTCGACTTTGCATTAATCTGGCTTAAATAATTCCAGATATTTCTCATCTGCGCAGTATTTATGCGTTGGGAGCCTATTGTATGTTGCTCTCAGATGAAAAAAAATGATTGTCATTTTTTTTCCCGGGGGGTGTGGTAATCTCTTGCGCACATATTCTTTGGTGACGCACGGATTACGCATACAAAAGGAAAATGTATTTATTTGTCTGATGAAGATATAGTTATCTTTGAATGCATGTTTTTCGGTCTTAAGAGACAGAACTCAGATTAGGCAATGGGTATTCATTCTGTGAGTTATCGCTCTTTGTAGCGTTCTTAAAAATGGAACTCGGCGGAGGAATCTAGACTTACTTTAATCTATTCTATGTTTGGTTAGGAATAGATTGTTATTGCTTCAGTATGTCTATGGCCCGAATCTATGTGTAGTTCTTGTCTATGTAGGACGAGTATGTCTTACATCTTGATATCTGAGTATGTTTAAGTGGAACTATTTTTCTTGTACTGTACTTTTGGGGTCAGGTGCTTTTCGGCGCATGAAGATACGTTAGAGAGTCCTTCGGTGTTAGAAAGCCTATGGCGGGAGTCATGTCGAAGACCTGCCCAGAGTTTGTGATCTCTTTTTGATTATGGGAACGAAGATATTTTCTTCGGGGATTGCTAAATCCGTGAGTTCCCTAGTGTTCATTCCATAACGCCAGGAGAAGAGCGTTTGTGCTTGCTAGTGTATTCTTATGTTAAGGTAAACGTACTTTTGCTGACTTCGTTCATTCCTAGGCTTAAGATGGGCAGACGTTTACATGAATCTACCTATGTCAGTATGTCAGAATGACATATTATTCAGCAGCACTGATTATGTTTCTATACAGCAATTATGAGGACAGATTATGCTGATGCTTGTGGAAACTTTGATATTCATGAATTGAATCTTTATTGGAGCTTGGTCGTACATCGTTATGGTGAGCGATGTTTACAAGACTAGAAGCCATTTTGAAATACTACGTACTGTCGATCATTTACCAGAGAACAGGGACGCCCTTATTATCCGATGATGATCAAGAGATCACACTTATGAAAGGAAAATCTATTCTGGGGTGATTTAACATTTGCTCAGAAGATATTTGCTGAATGCTATTTAAAGAAATCTCCGCTAAGGTGCAAGCTACACTTATGCTAAAGGAGGTTCTGTCTAGGAGTCACCGTAAACATTATTGATTAACTGACATGAATAGTCAGTAAGGCCTGATGAAGATTTGTTAAACATTATATATATTAACTGACATGACCAGTCAGTAAGGCCTGATGAATATTTATATGAGATATGGAACTCTGAACGTTTGTATACTGATGTTCCATTGTGATTGTCCACAACATAAATGCCAATTGATTATTGTACACCGTGGGTCAACAATATGTTATTGATGTCGACCTGTGTTCCTGCAACTGTACCCGTTCTGTCAAGTGTGTGCGTCCCATTAAACTGTTGAAACGTTCACGGTAGTCTGTATCCTTAACTTCTGATACGTATGAGTGAGTATTCGCATTTCCAGTCAACTTTACAGAACAGTTCCCACATTCGCGTATTAACAGTCACTCTACCACTCATGATACACATTACATCCTTGTCGAGTCCTCAAGACGTTTGGAGCAAGATGACCTGTACACCTGACACTGTGCTTGGTTGTTTGAGTTGACTATTCAGTCCCAGTACATCTTTACAACGTACACTGATGTATACCAAGTTACAAAAAAGAAGAATATAGTTTTATCTATGTCATGTCTTCATATGTATTCTTTATTAAATTAATGATCTTCAGGTGAACTCTATAATGCCCCATCAATTTCCAAAGTGATTCTCTGTCCACACTGTCAAATGCCTTTTCGTAGTCCACAAATCCGATGCATAGTGGTGAATTCCATTCCAGACTTTACCAAGTAATTTATATAACATCTCTATAGCCGTGTCGATATCTGCTTTGATGGCCTCTGCTGGAATGCCATCAGGTCCAGACGCTTTTCCATCTCTTAGAAGCTTTATGGCTTTCTTTCTTTCTTCCTTCGTTGGTCTTTAACCGTTAATTTGCAGCTCTTCTTCTGCTGGCTGGATGTCAGGGGGGTTTTGTGGAGCTGGTCTATCGAGAAGGTCCTCACAATATTCTGTCCACCTCTTCATTTGCTCTTGTATATTGCTGAGCAGTTTTCCATTCTTTTCTTTTTTGAGGCAACTTGTTTGCTTGTATTTCACTGTCAGCTTCTTTGTGCTGTTATACAGTTCTCTCATATTCCATTTGGCTGCAGCATCTTTTGCCTCTCTTGCCAACTCCTCAATATACTTCCTCTTGTCTCTTTTGATACGTCTTTTTACTTCTTTGTTTGCTTCTGTGTACACTTCTTGAGCCTTGGCTTTGGAACTTCTGGTTTTGCTTGTTGTTTAAATCTGCTTTCTTGTTTTTTCAGTCTTTTATCTTATTGATGGTTTCTGTTGTTATCCATGCTTTTTGTTGTCGTTCCCGTTTCCCCAGTATTTCTTCACATGTCTCATTCCATACAGTTTTGATTTGCTGCCATTAGTCTTCTGTATTCTCTGCATCTTCCAGCTGTTGGAGCACTTGGAATTTGTTGGATATTGTGACCGCAAATTTGTCTCTTGTTTCTTAGATGTCCTACATTAAATTGTTGTCTATAATTTTGCATTGTTGCATATCTCTTGAGTTTGATTTTTACTTTGGCTATCAGAAGGTGGTGATCTGATGCCACATCTGCTCCTTTATATACCTTTACATCCTGCAATGATGATCTAAACTTCTTGTTTATGCACATATGATCAATCTGATTTTCTGTTCTATGGTCTGGTGATATCCATGTTGCCTTGTGTATTCTCTTATGTGGAAACATGCTTCCTTCTATAGCCAGTTTATTTGAAGCACAGAAGTTTGAGAATAGTTCCCCATTTTCATTCATTATTCCCAGCCCATGTTTTCCCATGACTTCTTCAAAGCCGGTGTTGGCTATACCTATCTTTGCATTCATGTCACCCATCAAAATTGTGATGTCTCTTCTTTTTACTTTTTCCATAATTTCCTGTAGTCTAGTATAAAATGTTTCTTTCACAGACTCTTCTTTGTCATTAGTTGGTGCATAACATTGGATGACATTTACATTTATTTTCTTTTTAGCTGTTTTAAAAGTAGCTGTTATTATTCTGCGTCCAACGGCTTCCCATTCAATGAGTGCTTTCTGTGCTTCTTTAGATAACATATGAGCTACCCCTTCACTGTGGTGTGAACTTACGTCTTCAGGTTCTGAGGATAGCACCAGTTCACCTGTGATGAGTTTCTTCCTGTCTACCCCCTTCCACTTTATTTCACACAGTCCCAGAACCTCGATTGTATATTCCCTCATTTCTGGTGCTACTTGTGCCACTTTCCCTTGTTCGTTTAATGTCAAAACATTCCAGGTGCCAAATCTGGAAGTTCTCCTAGAAGAAAGAAGGTTAGTCAGTAACACAGACTCCTTTCGGCTTTCTCTGTTTTGCGTCATACGCCTCCCTGCGAGAGGACCTTCCCCTGTCTTGGATGGCTGTGTTTTATTTTCCTTAATTGACTTGTCCATATTTGTTGAAGTTTTTTGTGGTTTAAATTTTTTACAGGATGGGGTAACCAGCCCCATGCCCAACCCTCCTTAGTCGCTTTCTACGACATGCTTGACAGGGAACATCGTTACTATTCTTTGCTCCCCTTTCGGGCCCCTGTAATACACGGGTGACAATTGCCATTAATGGCATTTATAAGCTATCCAGCTGTTTTAACAAAGCTTTTGCTTCACGGACAATAGCTAGGTTTGTTCTTGGCATTCTGAATTATCAACCAAGGCTGTACGGATTTCATTGTGATTTCTTTTCAATGATCTCATTGCATCATAACGTGATAACCATCTATGTCTGATAGACTTTTGAATTAGATTATATTTTCCATCACATTCAGTGCAGATCATCTTTGTGGTGAGACTGAACTTCAAGCACCATATTAATGATCTACTTAAGGGCTGGTATTTATGTACAAATATACTGCTAAAGGATCCTAGAACAGATAGCAAATCTGCCTATGTTAGGCAACCATTAACTTGTCTATATAAAATTTAATACACGATTTTTGTGTTTGATCATATACACACGACATCAAATTCCCAGATAGGAGTCTGATAATTATTGCACATTTACGTATGAAAAGGGACCCTTTGTAGTTCGTAGACTTCTCTGAAGAGACAAAGAAATAATGTGAACATTGCTCCCTCAGACAAATAAAAGGCGATTATTGTAAGATTGTAAATGGCGATGACAACCTCACCATGTAATACAAATTGCTACAAAAACCACGACTGCAAAAGCATGTGCTGTGACGTTGGCTTCATCAAGGGCGACATCTGAGGTGGTAACTCTGGGTGAAGGAAATGATACATTCTTTTTGATCATGCTGTTAGGCATAGAAAACTATACAGCAATGTAACAACGACATACGTAATTGGCGGAGACTAACAGTATAGCCTAGATCAGTATTACGGGGGCAATCTAACAGGTTACGGAAGAGACTCAACAATGTAACTGATACACAATGAAAGTGACTAGCAGCTGGGCAGAAATGTTAAATCACCACTACGTGGGACACTTGAAAAGACCATAATAATGGAAGGGAAACAAGTGAAAAAAAAATTATTACGAGAAGACAACTCTGGAATTTAGGTATGTTCTGAGTTATCCTTCTGAAAATTGATAGAAGGCTTCTACGATTATGGGAATTACGATCATTATCGTATAAATGCCAGACCTAAAGGTATTTTATATTTGAACATGCGCCATAATATAACCGACTAGGTTGAACGGGACGCGCCTCGCCAAAACGATGTAAAATTTTATTTAAAAAAAAATCATTATCGTATTATCTTCGCTATCAGCATATCTCCAGCATCGGCATGATATTAATACCATTTCCATTACTAGCAAGAACGCATACAATCAAGGTCATTATAACATCCACCCTCATCAATATTATCACTGCGATTATCAACACCATTATTGTAACCACCAACACCATTATTACACACACCATCATCAGTTTTATTACAGCCACCACCACCACAATTATCACATCCACCATCATCAGTATTATTATAGCCATCACCACCACAATTATTACATCATCATCATCAATATTATTATTGCCATCACCACCATCCTTTTTACAGTCATCATTATCAATAGTATTATTGCAATCCATTCCACCATTGGTACATCTCCCATTGTCAGTATTATTACATTCATTTTCATTAACATTATTGCTGCCAACATTACCACCATTATTACATCCACCATCATTAATATTATTTCTATAATCAATACCACCATTATTACATCTACCATCATCAATATTATTACTGCCATCACCAATGCCATTATTAATACAGCCACCGTCATTATAATTATTGCCACAGCTGACATAATTATTACAAATACAACCATCATCCTAATTACGATTACATCCATGACCTTAAACATTAGAGCGACTATCATCCTCATCATCATCACCTACATCATCACTACTGTTACGGCCATTATCACATTTATTATAATCATTATTTGGCTTCCATTAGGGCACTGGGCATAAATTCAGCAACTTGGGAGGATGAAGCTGCTGATTGCACCAAGTGGCGATGCTATCTATGGCGCCACCTCAGATTGGGCGAAAAGAAGCTCACACAACAAGCAGAAGAAAGGAGAAAACGTAGAAAGGAACATCAGGAAAATAAGGAGCTGAGGGTTGTCACCTCAGGGGCGCATTCTCATAGTCAGTTATGACTGAAGGGTTGTCACCTCATGGGGCGCATTCTCATAGTTAGTTATGACTGAAGGGTTGTCACCTCAGGGGCGCATTCTCAGTCAGTTATGACTGAAGGGGCTATTATTATGCTTCATTATCGGTCTGAAGCATCTAGCCACCATTGTTTGTATTCTTAAACGTAAGAATACCAAAGAGTAGTAGAACAGAAATAAACAGCTTAATTAAAAGAATCATCATCATCTCAACCCGTAACCCGTCATGGGTCGTAGGGGTGCCATGGTGGAAACATCAGCAGACAGGGTCCTCCACTGCTCTCTATCCTCAGCAATGCGTACAAGTGTGGAAAAACCGTGCCCTGCCCATTCTTTGATGTTATCAGCCCAGGATTTTCTTTGCCTTCCTCTTCTCCGTTTACCTTCGACTGTTCCCTGGAGGATCGTTTTCTATTAAAAGAATAGTAATTGATGAATGGACAGGAGCATGGGATGGAAGTCTGAAGGGAAGACATTCATTTAAATTGTTCAGTGCTCCAGTTAAAAACATGTCAGGCATCAAGAGAACTAACTTTTCCCAGCAATAAGAAAATACTTACTACAAGAAACGTACTGTGCAGAGTGTCTACAAGAAAATAATATAGAGCATTTCCAACAAAAAGTAACAAGTATAAATAACAGAGAATACCAATATTAGATTCCTTACAGGTATGCAATTCACCCATAATGGTAGAAAACGTGTTGAGAATTGACAGACCTAGAGAACTACACAATATAGTATAACACCATATAACAAGAAAAAAATTTGTATATAATGATTGGAGAGGGCATTGGCGGGAAAGTGAGGGTCTGGTGAGGTTCTCTTAATGCATGTTCACAATGATAGATGAGTAGTGAATTTAATGTCAGCTCAGAGACCCCTAGGCTTTCCCACCCTTTCACTCTTGTTAACAACAGGACAAGTGTAGGAGACTGCTTTTCAGATATAGGAAAACTAAATTATTTTGAATTAGCGATACTATATATCCTAAGCAGAGGTTCAATGGGATATTTTGTCATTTAAAAAAAAAAAACCATTATGTTTACTATTTTATATGCTATTTTCCAGTCTTTAAGCACTCATAAAGTTTTTTCTTTCAAAATTTCTAATAATAGAAACAAAGTGTTTCTAAAGCGGAAAATGCTTTTATGATGTTCCTCTTATCAAACCTGACAGGTTTCAGCTACATTTACATTCAAATAATGAAGAAAAAAAAAAAAACAAAGTTTCAGTAAAATATGAACAGAAAACCATTGAGATACTGTAAAATATAAGCAGTGAAAGAAACATGAAAGACTCCATGTTTTGCACTGAAACAGACATTAAAAAAACAAATGCATTCTAAGTATAGGACTTGCATGTCTAATATTTTGGCGTGTGGGCAAATTAATCGATATATACCATTTTTTTAAAGCAATACATACAAATAAGCACGGAAGCAATTCATAGAAAGTAACCCAGATGTTTATGTTTATGACGATACAAGACAATGAAGGTAAAACATACTTTTTAAAGACTTTTATTCATTCCGTCAAGCGCATCTTCTCAAACAACATATGCATCCAAGCAATCATTATAAAGCCAAACAGGGTTTAATTTGCTAGGGCTTTAAAGCGCAACGGGTCTTTCATTAAAGCTTGAACCGATAACATACGAAAATGTCTTTCCTGTCAGTAGCTGCCAAACTCTGTATCACTTAAGCACTTTGCCCCATATTTTCCAACAAGTAGGTTGATTTAAAAAAAAGAAAACTTTGGCAGGCGTAACTGACTATTGGAATGCACCCCTGAGGTGACAGTCCTCAGCTGATTATTTTCCTGGTGTTCCTTTTGACGTTTTCTCATCTCTTCTCCTTGCCGTGAGAGCTTCTTTTTCGCCCAATCTGAGGTGGCGCCGTAGAAAGCATCGCCACTTGGTGCGATTGACAGCTTCATCTTCCCAAGTTGCTGGATTTTTGTCCAGTGCCCGTATGTCTCTCTTGCACACATCACTGAACCTCAGTTGCGGTTGCCCAACTGTTCTTCTGCCATCTGCCAGTTGTCCATAGAAGATATTAAATAAATAAAGAAACCCATATAAACATACAATTCTTGGCTGTAACTTTCTATTGCATATTTGTAAGCGAATTTTAAAAATACATTCTTCTGGTTTCCTTGGGCGCATAGATTATTCAATACACATTTCCATTCAGTGGCATAACTACAGTGTTAGGGACCTGTGGGGTGCAAATTAAGTGGGGCCCTGCTTATATAGATGGGTCAACAACCATAGTCAATATGTGACAAATCTGTACTTCAAATATGACTATTTACTTCATCATCATCATCATTATCAACATTGTCATTAATCTTCAGCTCTTAAAGGACCATATATTTTCAACAATTTTGATGAAGGTCCTCATGTCACGTGCCATCCGCTCAACATTTTTCCATGTCTTCTTCATCCCTTCTGTGTATGTCTCCATAACATGGGGCGTGTTATAGCGTTTAAATGCTAGCGACAAAGGAAATTAAAAGGATACATATAAACGCAAGCATTGCTTGCGATGACTACTTTCTGTGGCTCACTTGATGCTGGGGCCCCTGGGATAAGCCTGAGCTGTTCATGCAGTAGTTACGCCACTGTTTTCATTCATTTTATCACATTGCTACTTTGTCCATCTTATTTCTGGCATATCTTCCTCTCTTCAATTCTATCTTACTGTCTCTTACATATGGCTTGGTTTTTTTTTTCCTGCTCTCTTTTCCCGCATATTACATGACATTGCTTGACGGGTTTTGCTAGAGACCAGTTTTCTCAGTGAATGCAAAGTGTATCCCTTCCGAACTCTAGTTATTTGTTGCTTAGTGAGCTCTTGTCTTGTGTTGTCCTAAAGGTCAGTGTAGCTCTCAAGGGTCTCCGAAGAGACAAAGAAAGAATGGGACTCCTGCATTCTCGTGCACGCACGTCATACAAGGTAACAAATATGAAGTTGTGCATGGGAGCTAGCAACATCATCATCAATATATATATAAAATCCCAGCTTTTTCTGTCACTAACGCTAAGGGCTGCAACTTTGGTTGAAAGTTAGATATTAATTGTATTGTTTCCCTTGTATGTACTCTCCCGCAAATAGTAACACTCGACAAAGAAAAGTGCGCAAATGATGGTGTGCACAAAAATATTTATAGACATTAGATCCTCGCTGCTGCTACGTAGTTCGTGTACTGTGGTGATATACAGTGGTTTTAAAAAAAAAATACTTTTGAATAAGTAAAATTCCCTGGAGCAAACTTTGGGACTGTTTGGCAAGGAAGAACATTCCAGCACCTCTGATTCATGCTATACAGAGCTTCTATAAGTCTTGCAGAAATTATGTGAGGACAGCAAACCATAAGTCAGAAAAGTTCAGGACCACCACTGGTGTAAGACAAGGTGATATCCTGTCACCTTATCTTTTCATACTCCTCATGGATGATGTCATCAAGGCATGTAAGGAGAGAACAAGAAAGTATTCAGTGGGGTACTGGAAGATGAAACAGGTCAGTATTTCAGAGCTGGCACTTGCTGATGATGTTGCCCTGATTGCTAAATCAGAGGCACATCTTCAATCCAACCTGCAAGTCTGGAAGGAAGTGCTGGAGAAGAGAGGGATGGTCATAAGCAGCTCTAAAACAAAATCCATGGTGATATCACGAGAAGAAAGAAGACATCAGATTAAGCTGGGAGAACAGGTCCTGGAGCAGGTCGACCACTTTATATACCTAGGAGCTATTATAAACCGAAAGGGAGGCATCAAAGAAGAGTTGGCCACTCGAAAAGCAGCAGGTGGGAGACTTTTTCAGGCCATAAATCGAGGATTCCTTAGCAAGAGAGAGGTTGGTAAGAAAACGAAGATGGCTGTATACCGCTCCACCTATGTCCCAGTCTTGACATATGGATGCAAGTCATGGGCAATGACTACAACCCACAAAAACCAGATCCAAACCTCAGAAATGAGGTATCTGGTGAAGGTGGTTGAAGCAACAAGAAGAGACATGGGCCGCAACCAGACGATACGTCAAGGCCTAAAATCCCACCCCCTGCAGACCCAAGTAGAACAGTCCCAACTAAGATGGTTTGGCCATGTCTGCAGAATGGGAGAAGATCGGCTACCACGACAAGCATGGGAAACAAAGAGCCAGGGATCCAGACCCCCAGGACGACCCAGAGTCCGCTGGGACGACAACATTAGACAATCTTTGAAGGACCGAGGACTAGAATGGAAACAAGCCAGGAGGAAGACAGCCGATAGAATAGTATGGCACTCTCTCTTACAAACCTCTACACCTCACGGTAGAAGAGGAACGATTAAGTAAGTAAGTATATTGCCACATAAACTGCTGTTGTAAGAACACTTGACTGCATGTGAATACCAACTACAGTTGTGTCCCCATGCTCCATAAGAAGTGCTAGAGAAAAATGAAGATAACAGATTAAATGTGTGTCTCCTCTGCCCTCAATTTTCAGGACCTCTCTCATCTGTTTATAAATATCTCGATTTATACTGGACCATAAGTGTTACAAATAACATATATGCATACATTTGGAAAATTTGTCAAACTACCAGATCAAAATATTAATACATTTAAAAACAGTTGCAAATATAAAGTGTTATTCTTCAGCAAAACTAAAAGGCAGTATTGGTATTCACACCTTGACACAATAAAACTAATTGCAAGCTTTTACTAATTTTTGCAGAAATGGCAAAACCACAATGAGGAATATTACATTTAAAAATTCACTTCACAAACTAGCCACAGAAAAAAAAACAGAAGTTTACGCTTAGTCAAAATAACATTTTATAAATGGGTAATTATTGAACAGCCAAATTATCTACACATTGACAAAAATTGAACATTTTATTCAACAACAAACACCAAACAATGTTTTAGATAAAAGTGAGAAAAAATGTAGAAAGCAGACGTGTGAAAACAGAGATAACAGTTCAACTTCTTCTTCTTACACTTTCAGAGGTCAACTTGAATATGTTTACAGAAAGTAGTGGTCAGTTTGAAATTGTTGGTTTGTCTAGGAGTGGAACTGGTGATGGCCATAAGTGCTATTTCAGTTCCTCATATGTTGGGCACCTTTGCAGCAGATGTTCACCAGCAGTCATTTTATCGGTTTCACAATTATATTCATCAGAAGTTCCTGATTATAGGAAACTTCATTCAGAGTGATGCAACAGGAGGCAATCTGATTGTCAGAAGGGTCCCCCCTCGATCACGTGTTTCGGCCCCTTAATCTCCTTTACACTCCGGAAGGGGGCGGGGGGAGGCCCACTGGGGTAAAGACTCTCATGTGTCAGCCTCCTGCTGTCTTGTGCAGAGAATTGAACCCACTCCACCTTGGCTGCAGCTTTCAACTTCAAGGTGGAGTGGATTTAATATTTAGCTTGTTGAATAGATGGTATTTCAATCTCTAAGCACTAAGTCATGAAACAAAATCCTAACTGGATTATATATGAAGAGATAAAATCAATAATAACATTAAAAAACTTTTAAAGAATATTGGCACAGGGAACACCCAGAGTCCCATACAACAAAGCCATATTAATCCTTGCCAAGAAGAAATTATGTGATAATTTTCAGACAGGACTAGGTATTGTGGATTCAAATACCACCTGTTCAACAAACTGAAAAATTGGACAACAGATATGTGTCTACTTCGGGAGGACAAACAAACAGTAGAATATGTCCTCCAAAACTGTTGACACCATAAGAGGAGCAGAGTGGCAGCACGTGACCTTCTCCAGCCCAGTTGATGGAGAGCCTGTATGATGACAAGAGAAACCTAGGACTGACTACCAGCTATACGTGAGAGACATATGTGGTTATTTGTGAGCGAACGAAGAAAAAAAAAAAGAAAATGGCATGTCATCATATGACATGAAAAAGTGTATATTGTCAAGTGTAATTTCAAACTGGTTTTAAACTACGAAGACTTCTAGTCAAATAATTTAGTTATACATGACAAAAAATATGTGAAAGAGTTAAGTCTAGATGTATAATTAACATATTTCTTTAATAACCATGAAGCCATGTAAGCACAGACAGCAATTCTGCCAAATAGTTAAATTAATGCGTGATATGAAACCATAAAGTAATTAAGTCACAAAAAGTCTAGTTAATACATTACATAAAACTGTGAAGCCTTCATTTCTACAAAGTCTAACTAACATGTGAATTAGAACTTTGAAACCTTTTAGTAAAATAGTCTAGATCAGTGGCAGGCAACCCAGGAGCTGTACGCATCTACATTAAAAACACTGAGCTCTATAAAGATCTACTTTGATAAAATTAGCTTTCAGAGTATTTGGACTTTGGAAAGAAGAGCAGCAAATATCTGCCTGACAAACAGTTTCCTGCAATTCCATCAACTGGGCAATGGAAAATTCAAACTAAATGATATTTTACTGAATGTTGTTGTTGTTGTTGTTTAGAACTGACATTATCGCCATAGGTGCTCAGTCTCGCCCAGCAAACGTCGAAATGCTAAATGTTCCTGTTGCGCGCTGGTTGTATATACGCCGGATGCATCCTCTCATACGTTCATCCCTGCCAGTCTTACGCCTAATGCCAAACTCCAGCAATCTTAGCCTTGATGATTCATCGATTGCAGTGTCATTCTCTAATAGGCGATCATTAATTGTCCTCAGTATCTCTCCCTTGTCCATATCCAATGCACCTACTATAGGTGCTCTTGAAGCTAGTCCGTCAGCTTTTTCATTGCCGTGTACACGTGCATGACCAGGACAGTAGATCCACACCAGTTCTTGAAGATTCGAGGCTTCTATGGAGGTTTCCCATTCATGCCGTAGCCATCCATTTTGGAACTCCCGAAGCATGGGACTGAGAGTCTGACACAATAACCGCCATTGTTAATGAAGTTCAGACAACCACCTTAAAGTCGTAGTAGCTGCCTCTACCTCCATTCTCATGCTGGATGGAGGTTGCTGTCATGTAAGCCCCGCTATGTTCAGTGACAATCCTGCCCTTAACTCTAGCCGAGAAGCCCCATCCTGATTTCTCACCATGGACTACAGACCCATCAGTGTACGCAATGGCATCATCATCCCTGGCATTATCATTTATCAGCTGATCAATTTCCAGCTCTGCTGAATGTTAACCGGATGTTAACGTCACCACAATGAAATGATCACGTTTCTCTCTCCATCAGTTCATAATTAAAGTGAATTTTTGTAATGTAGCTCATGAGCTTTCAATGAGAATGTGGAAAAGTATCTTTAATCCTGGGGGATACTGTGCTTTTAAATGCCGGTAGAAGCGGGCCAGTTTGAAATTTCTCTAGCTTTAAAATTCTTTCCCTTTTCCATCACCTAGAGATCTACCAAATCATCCCCTTTGATCTACTGGTAGACCAGGATCTACCGTATGTTAACTTCCTGGTCTTAGATAATGTATGGCATTGAAAAATAACATTTTGCAGCCTGATCTAGAACAATCAATCACAGTTGCCACATTTACTAGGTCAAACGAAAATCTTACATATGCATGTCTTTCTTTCTCTCTTATTTCAAAACCTTTCCATTTGTACAATTAAACACTTGAAGGAAAAAAAGGGCTGCTTGAGTAAGCCCTGAGAGAAATGTTGATTTAGTGCTTGTAACCAGGATTTGATGTCTACTCTAGTATTTATTTGTTGGTATTTTATTTGGTTTAATATGTTCTTGCACTTCTTCAGACCCAGCCAGCATTCTCTGGAGAGATGGAAGTCAGTTTGAGCGGCAAATAGCCTTCAGTACTGCTTGTAGCTTCTGACCTGGAGAATATGTAGCGTAGAATGTATGAACAGGCAAGATAACTTGCTTTGTACGGACTTATCTGTTAGGCCAATGTTGTCTGTCCACAACAGTCCTCCCAAAATAAGATAATAAAAACCATGATTATACTCTTGAGTATTAATAATCAAAATATGAAGGAATGTCCGATTGACAGAGTGATTAGAGCGCTGGTCTCTCATGGAAAAGGTGCTGGATTCGATTCATGGTATTGACATGCTCCAGTCTACCCAGCTTAAAGGGTACTTGACTTTGCTCTTGAGGAAGGAAAAGGCAGTGAGGAAGGGAACTGGTCACACCATCTCTCAATGCTGGACCTAGTATGCTGCCGTAGGGGAGTGAAGTGTTAGAGACTTCACTATACTAAGTCCAGCATCGAGAGATGGGGTGACCAGTTCCATTCCTCACTGTTTTTTCCTTCCCTAGCTCAAAGAGCAGAGTCAGGTACCCATTTACACCTCAAACAAAGTGCATCTCCTAAACATGTTCTCTGGAGACATTGAGGGCTGTGGCCTCAGCGAATTGTGTTATAGGTGAAGAAAGGTCAAGATACTTGACTGGTG
The DNA here is from genome assembly GCA_024509875.1 of Oreohelix idahoensis. Classification (NCBI taxonomy): domain Eukaryota; kingdom Metazoa; phylum Mollusca; class Gastropoda; order Stylommatophora; family Oreohelicidae; genus Oreohelix; species Oreohelix idahoensis. Next base: position 127,388 of record JAMPIV010011171.1, read on the forward strand.
TCTCTTGACCTTAGCGCTCAGGGCTGTCACCCTGGTTGCCTGCTCTAAGAACAGCTCCTGTAAGAGGTGATTAATATGAGATTGTGCACGGGGCTAGAAACCTCATCACGTAAAATAAACTGCCACAGAAGTGCTCACTGCAAGAATACATGAATGCTTTTGTGCAGGCTTACTGTAAGAAATGAAGAGGGGAAATGATGATGATTCATGACATATTTTATGGAAACAAAGTGTATCTCTGTCATATATACTGAAGCACATTAAAAACGCACCACTATTATATATACTGATGCCGAGAAGCTGGCAAAAAAAAGTGTGGTAATGGATTTTCCCCGTGTTTGCCATGCGGTAGAGAGCGAATGGCTGCTGGAATGGAAAGTGAAAGATTCAACCCATGGGTGTGTGTACAAACTACATGAAAACGATGAAAGTTACACGTGCAACACGATTCTCAACAGCTATGACCCTGAAAATGTGTACGCGTTGTGGCAGTATACTCGGTATAAAAAGGCCGTTGAGACAAAACACCCAGTACATGTGCTTGAAATGCCACGACTATCTGAAAACGACTGCCAACGAGCCATTGGTATGTTGGAGACCGGAATGAGCTCGCGGGCCATTGCCAGAAGGATGAATTGCCACCACAGCACTATTGTACGTCTCAATGAACGTTACGGAACCACTGGCAGTGCCCGGGATAGACTTCGGAGTGGCCAACCACGAGTTACTACCCCTGCGCAAGATTGTCATATTGTGCTGAGTCACCTAAGGAATTGACTCTCCCGGCAATTCAAACAGCAAGAGCAATAGTGGGTAGACATGGGCAAGTCTCTCGAATGACAGTCATACGACGACTCAGAGATACAGGCCTTACTGCAAGACGACCTTATGTTGGGCCAAACTTGACTCACAGACATCGTTAGCAGCGCCTGCAATGGGCAGAGCAACATATCAGATGGACTAGACTGCAGTTGAATGCTGTCCTATTCACAGACGAGAACAGATTCAACATATCCTTTGCAGATGGACGTATGCGGATTTAGCGACGGTGTGAAGAGCGCTTTGCAGATTGCTGTGTCAACCGATTTCGAGGTGGCAGTATTCACATTTGGGGAGGATTCAGTTTTCACCATCGCTTGCCTCTTCACGTCTTCCGTGGAAATGTTAATGCTGTGACATATCGAGATGAGGTTCTGGATGCACTGGTTGCTCCTGCGTTCACAATTTATCCAGACTTGCAGCTTCTCCAGCAGGATAACGCACGTGCATTTTTTTTTATTTTTGGTTTTCTCCCTTGCCTGCACAGAATGCAATGAATTTCATAACAATCAAATGTACAAATTAATGACCAGCATGGATTCATAGGAAAATGAATAAAGATTCCAAATATGTAAACTTGTACACACTTATATTTACATTTCACACTCTGTTCCTGGATTATACAGGTGGTGCGTTTTTAATGTGCTTCAGTATATATAAAAGGATCCTGTTACACCCATTGAGGCATTTTGGGAATATGGTTGTTAGGCTATATTTTCTTGACCATCAGCACACTAGATTTGATCAGCATCACGCTGGCCGCTTTAACCTTCCCAGAGTAGCTCTGGTACCCAATTCATGAGGTTGGGTCGACCCCGGAGCCGTTTGCGATCTAAACAAATCCCACTTCAACTGGGCATCGAACCAGGACCGCTGAGCTGGGAAGCCAGAGCACTAACCACTGAGTTATCGCGGCTCCGTTATATATAAAGCTTAACTTAAAATCAATTTTTTCTTCTTTAATCAAAATAAGTCAATGCAGCAAAAAGTCATGTTATCTTATTAAATTACGTATGCTATTTCTCTAGTTAAATAATGTTACAACATATATATTAGCAGGCGTTATAACTGGAGCATTAATAAGAATGACAAAATTGTACATGTCAAATAATAATGACGGACACATATTCTCATTCCGGTGCGCAGGACTGGCCTTAGAGGAAGTTGTACCTGAGGCAAGGTAAGTGGTTTAACATTCACCCCTCCCCCACACTTTTAGCAGCGAAAGTTAAACTCTACTGAAAAATTATATAAGATTCGTGAATAACATTGCAGATCAATTTGGTTTTTATATTTTCTTATAAAAGATTGTGTGCCTCTGCAAATTCTGCTATAGCTGAGAAAAGTCGAGCTTCTTGACTCAGGTGCCCCTTTGACTTTAGCGATCAGGGTGGGCTCCCTGGTCGTCTGCTCTAAGGCCGGCCCCTGCTGGTGAGGACCATAAGTTATTGGAATTCAAAAGCAGCCATTTAGACACATTAAATAAATTAAATTCTTTAAAAATTACACTTAAATCTTGTTAGCTACACACACACACAAAAGATATATATATGTATCTTGAGTAAAAAATTCTGGCAATTAAAAAAAAGGTTCGAGTTTTTTAGCTTTGTAGCTTCTACGCTTCTACTATTAAATTCACGAAGTCAAGATTTCTCTGTCTAACAATTTCTGTATTAATACTTGTGTCAAGTCAAGTCAGTCCAATTGTATGGTTCTGAAACATGGAGAACAGCAAAAACAACAGCCAAAAAGCTACATACTTTCATAAATGAATGCTTGCGTCGAATAGAAGGATTAAAATGATATGACAAGGTCATCAATGTGGAACTGAGGCAATGAGCCACACTGTGACGTGTAATGGAAAAACAGTCTACAGTAATCTGACAGCCTATTGTAACCTCCTAGCTGCTCTGTGATTTTCTAGCTAAAAACCTGCATTATACTGTCTGTCTTTACTTACACAGCTTACTCTTTCGTCCCCCACCTCTTTTCTTTTAACATGAGCTAACATGAGTTTACAAACTTCGTGACCTGTCAGTCATAACAGGAAAGCAAATCAGGTTTGTTTACCTTGTCCACTCACGCGAGCTTCATCTGTCAATCATAATACCTCTCAGACAGACAGCACATGAGAGAGACGAAACACAGACCCATTTGAAGTTTTACTTAGGGAAAGTGTTTAATCCCCTGTGCTCTTTGATCTTGAGACACGGGCATTTTAAAGAGTAACCCGTTAGCCGTAAGTAAAGCCTCTGATGTCGGTCAAGAGCGCCAGATGAGAGATTCTGGTAGCCGAATCGAAAGCTTTCATCTTGAGCGCTAGTCTCTGAATTTTTCGTTCCACACAGTAGCGTGAAATTAACAACATTAGAGATCAGAGCAATCTAATGATATATATACTGATGTTTTCTTAACCCAACTATCAGAAGTCAGTCAGAATTTTGAATATTCTAGCGCGCAGTCCTAGAACCCAATTCTTGTAGATATGGTGTATTATTGATTCGTGGAGATTTTCATTCTGAATTTTCTGGTAAAAGGATAATAGTGCTAATGATTTAAAAAGTGATAGCTTAACATTTATTCTTCACTGGGATTTTTCTCGCTAGTAAAACGAGTGAAATAAAGTAACGCGTAGCGATTTCATACCAGATATTCAATTAAAATGTTAAACCACGCCACCCACATACCTTAGACGGTAATTAGGTTAACAGTGTAGGCAGACGCGACACTTAATCTCTACAGGAGAGAGATAAACCCAACGGTTTAGCTGACCGGACTTATAGGCATTAAAGCGACTGATAGTGGGAGTATAGAAATACACGTTATATTTCATTTTGTATATTTGTTATTATAGTGGCTATTATTTTAATACCATATGACAAAACTAACAGAAGCTGACAATTTAATAGCTATTTAATGACAGGCGATCATTGTTTAAGGAGCGCGTATGGAGAAATTAAATAATAATTTAACATAACTCAGCCTGACCGAACTCAGCCGCCAGCGACGTCTGCTAGCGTGTAGGCATAAGGAAACACCATGTGCCTTGTAAACCTAGTCAGGACTGACGGAGTGGAGAAGAGATCGTATTGTCTCAGTCTGTGTGTATATATAGTAGTAGCATTTTTTTCATAAATGTTTTCTTGTATTCTTCGCAGACCTGATCACAAGGGCGTCCAGCGGTCTTCTTCTGTTTGTTACTTTTCTCCTGTACTTGGCTTGTGCGTTACCAATTTCATTTAGAAACGTTCACTCGCCAAATGGTATTTGAGAACAATAAAATTTAGCCACTTACCAAATCCAGATTTATATTTTTTTACAAGCCACAGCGGTGTACACATAACATTATTATTGGTCCCGACTCCTGACAGTCGTAATTCCAGTGGAGTATCTCCCTAGATACATACGTTGTGCAGAATCGGCGCTCTAACACAGAGTTGGCCGATAGAAGAACCATCATCATCACCTGTAACAAATTTTTAGCAACCAGATGTTTCCCAATACTTGAAGTATTTTCCCCGTGAAAGGGTGAACCTCAAGAACTCTCACAGTTTTAACTATTTGTAGTAACACTTAAATCCAGGAGAAGCACCATATTAGGCGTTCACCTCACTAGTTAGTTCTGGGGATGAACTGGGGCCAATTTGGATCTGCGACAACTGGGGGGACAGAATATTAAGTGAAATAGATAATATATTCATGGACTAATTCTATTACCAAGGGATATTACAAACCTACCATACCAGGCAATTAGGTAAGAGAGTGAGAGTGGCCACTGTTTGGGAGAGTGTGTGAGTATTTTCTTTGTTTGCTGGAAACTATCCATATATCTGATTTGTCTAAATTTTGTTTACTTTACTGGGTCTCATAGAGTACCAATACTGTTCATTCTGTAACAGAGTGCTAACCTTCAACCTTTGGGTTAATAATTTTGGGTTTCTTCTCCATTCGGGGAGGGTGCACTTTTTCTGCTTTATTTCATATGCTTGTAAATGACTCTTTGATCTTTTTTTTCTTTAGATATTTTGATGTTGTCGAGTTTAAATGATAATAAACTACAAAGAAGCTCACCTTTGTGTGTTGGTCAGACCCATACCCATTTATCCGTATTTTTTCACGTTTGTGTGTCTTTTTGTCTCGCAGCTGTGTGTGTGTAGAGTAACTTATGTATTCTTGATAGGGAGGCCAAAGCTGTCTGGTAATAAAGTACAGTCGTACGGATAGGCTGAAGGAGATAACCTAATCACTCCAGAGACATATCTTTCCCTCAATCTACCACCTGTGAAATCTATTTTCTATACATTTTCTCGCATATCTGACGACATCCACTATACTTAGAAGGGCCAAATAAAACAATTTACCTTCCGTACGACACACACAAGTGCCAGTGGAACAAGAGATGAGGAGCAGTCGCTGACGTTAGATAGGACACACATTGAGGATGCCTTGTTTTGAAACCTCCAGGGTTAGAGAAGTTGAGCTAGATCAAGAAACACATGGGAAAGAGAGCTGGAGATAGAAGTGAAAATAATGAGGAAAACGTGGTAAGAGCTTGTGCTGATGGCACTTGACAGGAGGACTTGGCATGTGTTTGTTGAAGGCCTATGCTCCTTGGGGAGCTAAAGGGTATTGACTGATTTCTAACGGAACATTTATAATTTCAGAATCTCTGTTACAAATACTCTTATGCTAGCTTACTGACCATTTGGAGCAAGTCAAAAAATGTCTTTACTAAACCACAGTACGTCATAGCTTTAGGTGACAAATATAGATGACATTAAGTTTATCTCTGCCTACTTTCTCTACTGTGAAAAGCAATGACCCATTTATATTATTGCTAAAATAAGTAATGGTAAATTTCCTCTACTGTGAGAAGCAACGACCCATTTAGATTATTGCTAAAATAAGTAATGGTAAACTTCCTCTACTGTGACAAACAATGACTCATTTAGATTATTGCTAAAATAAGTAATGGTAAAATGTTAAAAAAACGTAAACAAATAAACACAGAACAGCATTACTTCACCACAAGGAAAAAAAACTATACTATCAGCCAAAAAAGACCTTCCTCATAGCAAAACAAAGACAAATGTCAACAATTTATTTTAAAATTCAGATAAAATTAAAAGTTGTCATTAATTGTAATCCCGTTTCCGTGTTACTTAAAAAAAAAACCTTTGAACTGGGCTTACTCAATAACCCTCTTTAAAAGAGAAAATTTTCATTGTAATTTACAACAAACAACATAAAAAGTGTCATTTGGAATACATATGTGTAACTTTCATTACACAAAAATGACATTTCTCATTTTATTAATAAACACACAGCGATGTAACATAAGTTAATGGTATAAATGTACCAGAATCTATTTACGCGAAGGGTTGATTTTACACAGTCGAAACAAAGAGGATTACGCAACATACAGTAGAGACAGAATAAATATCACTGTATGTTTCTACTGGTGCATGTGAGTTTTTGTATTATATTTGTAGCAGAAAATATCTGTATGTGCATTTATATGTGCCATGACCCGTGTGTAATATGGATGTCAGTTACTTATGCTCTGAGGAAGAGAACCGGTCAATCAACCTCGTAAAGCTGGACCTAGTATGGTGTAGTCTCTAACACCTCACTCCCCTATGGCAGTATCTGCTACGTAACTACCTTTATCTTTTTTTTTTTTTTTTAAAAACCATGTAGTTATAACAAGTAGTGTCACAGAATGTGTCCACTATAGTTTTCAGTTCTTCGCACGGAGGGACATCTGATATGTTGGTTGATTGATTTGATAACGTTTACAAGTCCCTTAATCCATCTTCTACTTGGTTATTCTCCTTGCCCATAAGCTAGTACTCTGACCCACTCCATACTGCAGACAGAACTCTCTTTTCTCGATTTATTTACGCCGCTTAAATCTCTTTCTCCAGAGTTCAGGCAAAGGAGGTGTAACCACCCCAGGCGCTAAGAGTAAGGAGGTGCCAGCACGATGACAAGTGGTTCTCAAACTTTTTACTATCATGACCCAATTTTCCAGTTGGTGAAACCAGCAATCAATGTACCTAAATTTACAAGTAAAAATTAATTATAGGAATTCAGTAAGGGAAATGTAAGGAACACAATCTATTGCAGTGTTTCCCTATCACCAAATTTTGTGCCACGACCCACAGGTTGAGAATCACTGACGTAGACAGCCTCATTTACATTCATAGCAAAAAGTGGGGGCAGGAGAAAGGGGTAATTGTTATTGTTGATCAGAATCGACCTCACTTAACTCTGGGTAAACCCATAGGTGTTCAGTCTCCCTCATTACACTCCAGAAAAACCCAAGGTGCTCAGTCTCCTCCAGCCAATGTCAAAGGGTATCAATGCTAACTGTTCTAAAGGAGTGCTGCACACTGCTTACCTTTTTATGTTAAGGCTCTGTCTATTTCCATAGATTTTCAGTATTTTTTCCCCCAGAACATCTATGGTTTTTTTCATTTTCAAGTTTTATCTTTAGGCCTTTACTGTTTGTCTTAAACATGTAACTTCATACGCGTTTATTTTTGTTCATATTCCTTGATTATTATAATCTTTGATATGGACATTTATGTACAGGGGCGGTCTGAGCATGGGTCATTTCAGGCACTGCCAAGGATCCCAGCAGTAGAGGGGTTCACGATCCCTTAACCTCCACATGTAGAATCGATCATTAGGGCCCAATGGTTCTTTTTGCCCCAGTGTCCTGTTCACTGTCAGTCCACCCCTGTTTGTGTATGTTTGTAAAAGGATGGAGACAAAGGAACAGATTAGACAGGAGTATATAATGACAGAAATGCATTATCTTTGTTTATGATTCATGTTTAAAACTAAAATAAGCAAAATCTATGCAAAGAACTATGATAAATATATGAAGAGTCTACAAACGGAATGATAAATTCATAGAATTTCATGATACAACAGTATTACTAGATCAGGTCATTAATCTTGACTAACCACTCAATATTCAGAAAATTATTTTTGCTAAATTTAAAAGTACTCACAAAAACTGAGGTTAAATAATGTTTAGAAATAAAATTGGCTGGCTACACACACAAAGAAGTTTAATAAATACATCGTCAAATATAGCCAGTGTTACAGACAATTCAAGAATAGAACTTAAAAAAAAAATCATTGAAACTTTTCCTGCAACCAAATTAAGTTCCCTGAAATAGAAGTAATAAAAATGTGTACAGTATACTGAAAAAATTAAAATAGCCCTAGTGATCATTAGTATTTTACAGAAAAATCATTATAAGCACAAGACAGGCCACAGCGTTTATGTGTAAGGTCAGGGCCACTGAGCCATTGCCACCATCATCTTGAGCTGATCCGGGAAATTCCACAGATTTATCAGGAATGGCCTTGTCTGAAATATAAATATCACATAAATTTGAAAGGCTGTCACATAAATAACAAATAGGCAGGAAGAAAAGGAGAATGTGTAGTGAAGAGATATATATATATATCTATATTTATATAAATATGTTAAAGCATGTTTATGCTTTAAGGCATATGCCATCGTATTTAATGAGATATAGTTAAGCGCATTTTTCAAGTTGTATAAATGCTTTTTGTTAGATACGATACTGCACTACTATTGTATAGTGCAGTGTCTCTATCTGGCGCTAGCAAGCGTCCGCTTTCGTTTCTAGACGACGATGTTCGTGGCCTTTCTATAGTATACGTGGTCCTGTGCGGGCGTATTACGAATTTTGCTCCTTGTTGTGAGCTATGTTAATTTTATAAGCGCATTCGTGATGCGGCTTGAATCACTAGGCCAGTACAGTATTACCAGCCATGTCGGGCTGTTGTTATAAAGGTGCAATGATAGTCACCAATTATATTCTCCAGTTTTAATAGGCCGCGGAGAGATATTTCCCGTCTTGCCGCAGTGCTCCAACTGGATCATACAGTATCTAGTTGCTAGTTGTATCGGTCAAGACTGTCGACGTATATTGATGTCTATATATTATGCAAGTCAATGATGTATTGAGATGCCATGCCAATTGATTATAATTATGATACTGCCTATACTGAAAGAGAGAGCCGCTGTAGCATAGTGGTTAGTGCACTGGCTTCCTAGCTCAGTGGTCTATGGTTCGATCCCCAGATGAGGTGGGATTTTTTTAGGCCGCAAACGGCTCCTGGGTTGACCTAGCCCCAACTGGGTACCAGAGCAACTTCTGGGAAGGTTAAGGCGACCGGCGTGATGTTGACCACGTCACCCCTAGTGTGCCGATGGTCAAGAAAATATGGGCCTAACACCATATTCCCAATATGCCTCAATGGGCGTGTAACGGGATCCTTTATATTGAAAGAATGAATTCGTCCAATAAATGTCGTCCCAACATCTTTACGAGCTTCGTCTCTGATTTAATTTGTTACGATGTCCGTGTGGTTTTCTACAGACTATAATGAGGTACTTGAAAAGAACAGAACCGTCACACGCCATTCACCATATCATTTGACACATACAGCATTAACTGTGCCAGCATTATAAACTCGAACTCAGTTGTAACAACCAAAACTGGCGGGAGGTTCGACAGTCTAAAGCTAAGTGGCTTTGTTTATCTGTGTTGGTCCTGTTGTCCATTTGCCTGTTGGTTGAGCCTAGCTTGGTACTTTCATTTACTCTATGTTGCATGTTCAATGTTATACTATATAATTTTTTATCGGGCGGTTGGGTGGTGTTCTGACGTTCTATAGGTCTATCGCAGATTTCCGGCAGTGGAAATCCGGCTATTATTGGCCGTGTAATCTATTTCAGTCCACTGTGTTGGTTTTCAGTGATCCATAACTGTTTAGATGTGCAGTCGTTGTTTTTATGGTAAAAAAAAAAGGTAAAGGATCCCGTCACACACTCATTTAGCATATTTGGAATATGGTGTTAGGCTCATATTTTCTCGACCATCGGCACACTAAGGGTGATGTGGTCAACATCACGCCGGCCGCCTTAACCTTCCCAGAAGTTGCTCTGGTACTCTACTAGGGCTGGGTCGACCCAGGAGCCGTTTGCAGCCTTAAAAAAATCCCACCACAACTGGGGATCGAACCATAAACCACTGCGTTAGGAAGCTAGTGCACTAACCACTATGCTACCGCGGCTCCCGTTTTTATGGTGTTGTTGTATAATTCTTTGTGCCTTGGTGTATTGAAGTTTTGTTCGTCGTCGTTTGCCTAATCTTACTATCGCTGATTTGTATACAACATTTATATTAATACACTGTCCTGTCAGTTTGTCTTGTCATTTGCTTTTGCAGTATGGTTGCTTTGCAACACTTTTCCTCTTTGGTTTCGCTATATAATTCTTTATTTGATTACTGCAAACGTTTTCCGTTGTCATTGTATTTTGTCTTTGTCGATCTTATTATTTTATGCATTGATATTATATTATTGCTATTATATTTTGTTTACTTATGCATGATTAATTATAATCACTTTTAAATCATAGATTTTAAAAGGCACTGGTACTGCTGAAAGAAATCAGTAACTTTATTACCGATAAAGAGACTAAGTAAGTTACATATATATTGAAAGAAAAACATTCATAATGTCTACCTTAGATTATTTTATTAAACAAGGTAAAGCCTTGGTAATGGAGGTTGATGATTTGAAACGTTTTCCTACTACAGAGTACGCCAAAATTCAAGAGATCGAACTTAAGAAAATGGAGGCTACAGAGAAAATCAGGTTAACTGAGTCAGAAGATGCTAAAAGACAGGTAGAGGTCAAATTACAAATGTTTAAGATAGAAGCTGAAAATAAAAGACTTCAGATAGAAGCTGAGACTAAAAGATTACACGAGGAAAGAATGCTTACTCTGGAACTTGAGAAACTCAAGATTCCCACTAGTAATGTTACCCAGAATGTTTCTGAGGCTCAAGGATCCTCAAATAGGGATCATGGTTCATATTTTAAAATTCACTTACCTAAATTTCAGCCAAATACAGATGACATAACGTGTTTTTAAAATAGATGTGACACTGTATGTAAGTCTCATAAAGTTGATAGGTCCCAATGGTGTGACAAATTGATGCAAATTCTCACCAGAGAAGCCCTTACAGCTATATGTACAATGTACATCAAATAACTATGATGCTGCTCGAGCAATATTATTTTTAAAAATATCCGCTCGATGAGAATGGCTATCGCCTTAGATTTAAGTCTATGACTCCTGAAACTGGGAGGGATTTTTCCGAGTTTATTTCCTCTATTAAGTTAACGTTTAACCGATGGGTTGAACTTGCAGGGATTGACCACACATATGATGCCTTGATGGATCTGGTATTAAGGGACAAGGTGATGTCGTCAATCAACCAACAATTATTAGCATTTTTACATGAACGTAAGCCAATGATTAACACGATCTTTCATCAGTAGAAGAATATGGTCAACAATATTTAACAGCACATCCAAATGTGGTGGTAAGCAATTCACATTTTAAGCAAGCATTACCTGTTGCTTCAGCATTAACATGGAATAATCAGAACCAGCGCTACAGATCTCAGATTGCTGATCGAAATTTTGGTGGGAGTCGCTCAAATGATTTTGCACCATACCAGAGTGGTCAGAATCATAGCAATTTTTCTCCACAAAGGATGGGAAACTTTAATTCTTTCTATCGACCACAACATAACTATAACCAATCCACTAGAGGATGGAAACGTGATGATTTTTTTCATGGAAGAATAAAGGAAATTTTTCTATTGATAATAATAATAAAAGCCAAAATCATTTCTCTAGGAGGTCTAATTTTGACAATAATAGTAGATCACATGGTAACAATAATAACAATCATATAAATAATCAGAACAGGTCAAATAGCTTAGCCCGATCTCGAAATGCTGAGAGATCTAACGTGCATGCTAATTCTGCACGAATTGAGTCTAGTGCTCCTGTAGATTCAGTTGATAATATATTACCTGCTGCTTCTTTTTCTTCTTTTGATTACGACTGTGTGGTGCAATGCCCCGAATGCCGCACATTTTTTCAGCGAGATGTGGTGTCTACGTTGAATTGTGGCCACCCTCTTCCTATTATTCCAGCTTTGTCAGCACACGATGGTTCAGGATCTTTTATATGACATAAAGGCCTACTGAATAACTCTCCAGTATCGGTTCTCAGAGATATGGGATGTGCGACTGTAGGGGTAAGGCAGTCATTGGTGCATCCATACTGCTCCACAGGAGATTTTGTGCAATGTTGTACTTTTAGTGGATCTATTGAAAAGTATCCCACTGCTAAAGTTTTATCCATACACCATTTTATACTGGGTTAATTACAGTATGCCTTTTATTAAATCCAATTGCTGATGTGACAGTTGGCTGTATCCACGGTGTTCGAGAATGTACACCTGGCGAAATTCTAAAGTGGGAACAGCAACATATGTTGTCTGCTTATGCAGTCACACCAAGGTCACATGGTCATATTCACGGATCAGGTACCGCATTTTGTAACACTAACCGGTGCCATTCACACTCTACATTACTAAGGGGTCACGTCGATATAGGAAAAACAGTAGTGCTAAATTAAGGCAACCCTCCAGCCTACATAGTTCTTGTGCTTAACACGCACCTGGCTTTGTCGTAGGCCAGTCAAATATAATTGCTGCAAATTCATGCTTCATATATCGTAGACTACCAGCCATTGCTGAAGTTACTAAAAGTGAACACACGGATGTGTGTAATATTCAGGTTGGATCTGATTGTACAGATCTTGAGGACAAGCCTAATGTACTCCTTAATGGGTTTAATCTCGGTTCTGATGAACAGCATACAAGCTCTGTTGGTACTCAGACATTTTCTCATTTTATCACTGCCCATCATGATATTCGTGATACGACTGAGTTTAGTGTGACCTCAGGTACATGTTTAGTACTTTGGCCATTCTTTTGGCTTAGCTATGTATTTCAGAGTACTACTGGACCAGCTAGGTCAGTGATTCTCACGCCTTTTCTTCATCATTCCTTATCGTCTATCGCTGGTCGCCGATTTGTATGCACACTGTTCTTTAACATTATATGCCATTGACAGTCATGAACATAGTTGTTGTTTCTGACTTACGTCAGCTGCCAGTTGGTCATAAAGCCATTGACGATTTGTCAACCCAAATTGATTGCTTATCAACATTTCTGATGACTCAGACCTTCAGTCATCACACCAATCTTCGTTATTTTATTTTCGACTACTTTATATACTTTATGCTCATTGCTCTTTCTATATTTGTACACGCCTACTCAGTATTTCACTTGGTATCTAATGACATTTCATTGTTTCCGTCGCTGTCCTTCATACTTTTCTCGATAGACATATTGTCATATGACCGTGCTTCATATCCTTCAGTTGCCTTTGTAGTTAACTATCGCTTCAAATCTGTCAGTTCTTTGAGGACAGGTTCTACCAATAATGTACAGTGGTCGCAAGCTTGCCAAGCCACTTTAGCTAAAATTAAATCGCTGTTTTCTGCAGCACCTATTTTGCGATTACCCGATAAAAATATTCCTTTTACTCTTCGAACAGATGCTTCATCAAAAGGTACCGGTTCAACTTTAATGCAGAACTTCAATGGAACACTTCATCCTACCATTTACGAATCACGCAATTTATCTGATCCTGAGCAAAAATATTCTGTTGGTGACCGTGAACTACTAGCTCTGTTTGGTCAATAAACAAACTTCAGAGATTCCTGCTGGGTGCACATTTCACCGTAGAGACGAACCAGCGTACATTATCATTTCTCAAGCAAAAAGTTCACAAAAGTGCGAAATCTGCACGCTATGCCATTTTGCTTCAACCTTTTCACTTCGACGTACGGGCGATACATGGAACGGACAATGTGGTTGCTGATGTCCTCTCTCGATGCCCTTAACAGGACAGGCATGGATCAGTATAATTGCTTGATCTATGATGACTTCAGAACATATTGAGATCAATACTACACTTTATGACATTCCGATATCCAATTTTCCGTGAACATCCTATTTATATACCAGAATATGCACTCTATGAACTTGATACGTTCGTCAATGCTGTCAGCCCACATTTGAACTAATTAATAATTTGCACGTGACTTTTTGGATCGAGTGCTTATGTTTACTTTACTCCAATCTACTTCGAGCGTGTTAATATGTGGATTTTCCACGTGCTGATGGATATTCGCAATTCTTTTCGTGACTGCCAGTTACAGTTACTTATTACAGTCATTGAGGTCTTCAGATCGAGTACGGAGATACACCAGTATTATTATGACATTTTGTTTGACTTTCCGATTGGAATGAATACAGGGACAACTGTACATCGCACATGCCTACATCTTCGTATGGAAGAACATTATCTTACGCTTCGTTTTGATGACTAAAGATTTACATCGTTACATCTTCGAAGTCCTTGGAATTATTGTAGTGATTTTCGCGAACTTTGTATTTTCTCGTACATTTGCATTATTATGCATCCATTTTTCACTGTTATACGATTTTTTTTTTTTTGGGGGGTCTTTTGTTCTTATCATTCATCCCTTCGTACAAGCAAGGGTATATTACTTAGTTTTTTTCTTTCTCGCATTTAGTTAGTGCTGATTACCGCCCTTACGATTTTCCGTTGTATTTAATTTTTAATTTGTTACATATTTTCCAATTTTCATTTTAATTGTTTCTTGAGTCGTGTCTTCATATTACTTTATCAATTTTTTTTTGGTTTCAAGTTTTTATCAACCTACTTCTTCTCGACATGACTATCGACAACTATTGACGTATTTTTTTACCTGTTTCTTTTGCTTCATGATTTACTTGAATATTACTTGCGCAATTGATATACGTGTTTTAAATTATCGTCGTGGTTGACCGATTACGCTAGGTGGGGAAAAAAATCTTTGATATTTTTTCGCGCGGGGGAGAAAGTAAGTTGTTAAAGCATGTTTATGCTTTAAGGCATATGCCATATATATTTAATGAGATATAGTTAAGCGCATTTTTCAAGTTATTTAAATGATTATTGTTAGATACGATACTGCACTACTATTGTATAGTGCAGTGTCTCTATGTGACGCTAGCAAGCGTCCGCGTTCGTTTCTAGACGACGACGTTCGTGGCTTTTCTGTAGTATACGTGGTCCTGTGTGGGCATATTATGAATTTTGCTCCCTGTTGTGAGCTATGTTAATTTTATAAGCGCATTCGTGATGCGGCTTGAATCACTAGGCCAGTACAGTATTACCAGCCATGTCGGGCTGTTGTTATAAAGGTGCAATGATAGTCACCAATTATATTCTCCAATTTTAATAGCCCACGGAGAGATATTTCGCGTCTTGCAGCAGTGCTCCAACTGGATCATACAGTATCTAGTTGCTAGTTGTATCGGTCAAGACTGTCGACGTATATTGATGTCTATATATTATGCAAGTCAATGATGTATTGAGATGCCATGAAAATTGATTATGATACTGCCTATATTGAAAGAATGAATTCGTCCAACAAATGTCGTCCCAACGTCTGTACGAGCTTCGTGTCTGATTTAGTTCGTTACGATGTCCGTTTGCCTAACAGTGTGGTTCTCTACAGATGAGGTACGTGAAAAGAACAGAACCTAACACGTCATATTATTTGACACATACATAATTAACCGTGTCAGCATCATAAACCCGAACTCAGTTGTAACAATATACACAGTGAGGCAAAGAAATCCATGACCTTTAAATATTTTTTAAAACTCGGCCGAAAATGACCCGATCATTCTGAAATTTTGTTACAATTATGATAACAATATTTCTTTTCGAATTTCGAGTCTCAAATTTCGAATTTCAAATTTCGCGCAAAGAATTTTACGCCTTGCAGGTGGCGCTGCATATAACTGTAATTCGTTTGCTGCAAAATGGCGTTCTCTGAAGAAGAAAAAAACGGCAATCAAATTTCTTCGACAAAATAAAAATTATGGTGCGAAACGACTTCTTAAGGAGTGTCCAAACAAAGGATGGACTTTAGGCGGACTGACATTTCTTTTGCAAAAGATAGACAAAACCGGCACTGTTGAACGTCGTAAAGGCACTGGCCGTACACGCACTGCGCTCACCGATGACAATATCAATGCTGTTAACGATTTATTACAAATAAGGGAGGGAAACCCGAGGCCTGTAAACAGTAAATTAATATGAAACAAATATAAAGGTATGTTATCAGGTACTCGCAGGAAATAAAGAAGTAGAACACCAGACAACAGAAAAACAACAGACATGAGTGGCTTACCCAGGATTTGAACACTGGACCTTCCGTGCGACAACCCCGCCTAGCCATGCAAGCGAATCACACTATCCGCTCTGCCATCTACGCATCATCAAAAAATGATGTTTCAATGGCAGGTCAATAGTGCGAACCACAATACACGACACCAGAAGTCCTCCATGGGCAGTTCAGCCTATCAATGACGCAATCACCTCTGTTGTATTTCTATCAAGCAGTATAGGCCGAATCCAACAAGACCCTTAGGACCTTAATACTGTGTCCAGTAAATGATAGTAGACTAGAACAGTGAGAACAGGATAGTGGGTAGGTTTGGTATTGTACAAACATTTATTACAAATAAGGGAGGGAAACCCGAGGCCTGTAAACAGTAAATTAATATGAAACAAATATAAAGGTATGTTATCAGGCACTCGCAGGAAATAAAGAAGTAGAACACCAGACAACAGAAAAACAACAGACATGAGTGGCTTACCCAGGATTTGAACACTGGACCTTCCGTGCGACAACCCCGCCTAGCCATGCAAGCGAATCACACTATCCGCTCTGCCATCTACGCATCATCAAAAAATGATGTTTCAATGGCAGGTCAATAGTGCGAACCACAATACACGACACCAGAAGTCCTCCATGGGCAGTTCAGCCTATCAATGACGCAATCACCTCTGTTGTATTTCTATCAAGCAGTATAGGCCGAATCCAACAAGACCCTTAGGACCTTAATACTGTGGTTTCCCTTATTTGTAATAAATGTTTGTACAATACCAAACCTACCCACTATCCTGTTCTCACTGTTCTAGTCTACTATCATTTACTGGACACAGTATTAAGGTCCTAAGGGTCTTGTTGGATTCGGCCTATACTGCTTGATAGAAATACAACAGAGGTGATTGCGTCATTGATAGGCTGAACTGCCCATGGAGGACTTCTGGTGTCGTGTATTGTGGTTCGCACTATTGACCTGCCATTGAAACATCATTTTTTGATGATGCGTAGATGGCAGAGCGGATAGTGTGATTCGCTTGCATGGCTAGGCGGGGTTGTCGCACGGAAGGTCCAGTGTTCAAATCCTGGGTAAGCCACTCATGTCTGTTGTTTTTCTGTTGTCTGGTGTTCTACTTCTTTATTTCCTGCGAGTGCCTGATAACATACCTTTATATTTGTTTCATATTAATTTACTGTTTACAGGCCTCGGGTTTCCCTCCCTTATTTGTAATAAATGTTTGTACAATACCAAACTTACCCACTATCCTGTTCTCACTGTTCTAGTCTACTATCATTTACTGGACACAGTATTAAGGTCCTAAGGGTCTTGTTGGATTCGGCCTATACTGCTTGATAGAAATACAACAGAGGTGATTGCGTCATTGATAGGCTGAACTGCCCATGGAGGACTTCTGGTGTCGTGTATTGTGGTTCGCACTATTGACCTGCCATTGAAACATCATTTTTTGATGATGCGTAGATGGCAGAGCGGATAGTGTGATTCGCTTGCATGGCTAGGCGGGGTTGTCGCACGGAAGGTCCAGTGTTCAAATCCTGGGTAAGCCACTCATGTCTGTTGTTTTTCTGTTGTCTGGTGTTCTACTTCTTTATTTCCTGCGAGTGCCTGATAACATACCTTTATATTTGTTTCATATTAATATGAAATTAATATGAAACAAATATAAAGGTATGTTATCAGGCACTCGCAGGAAATAAAGAAGTAGAACACCAGACAACAGAAAAACAACAGACATGAGTGGCTTACCCAGGATTTGAACACTGGACCTTCCGTGCGACAACCCCGCCTAGCCATGCAAGCGAATCACACTATCCGCTCTGCCATCTACGCATCATCAAAAAATGATGTTTCAATGGCAGGTAAATAGTGCGAACCACAATACACGACACCAGAAGTCCTCCATGGGCAGTTCAGCCTATTAATGACGCAATCACTTCTGTTGTATTTCTATCAAGCAGTATAGGCCGAATCCAACAAGACCCTTAGGACCTTAATACTGTGTCCAGTAAATGATAGTAGACTAGAACAGTGAGAACAGGATAGTGGGTAGGTTTGGTATTGTACAAACATTTATTACAAATAAGGGAGGGAAACCTGAGGCCTGTAAACAGTAAATTAATATGAAGTTCTCACTGTTCTAGTCTACTATCATTTACTGGACACAGTATTAAGGTCCTAAGGGTCTTCTTGGATTCGGCCTATACTGCTTGATAGAAATACAACAGAAGTGATTGCGTCATTAATAGGCTGAACTGCCCATGGAGGACTTCTGGTGTCGTGTATTGTGGTTCGCACTATTTACCTGCCATTGAAACATCATTTTTTGATGATGCGTAGATGGCAGAGCGGATAGTGTGATTCGCTTGCATGGCTAGGCGGGGTTGTCGCACGGAAGGTCCAGTGTTCAAATCCTGGGTAAGCCACTCATGTCTGTTGTTTTTCTGTTGTCTGGTGTTCTACTTCTTTATTTCCTGCGAGTGCCTGATAACATACCTTTATATTTGTTTCATATTAATTTCATATTAATTTACTGTTTACAGGCCTCAGGTTTCCCTCCCTTATTTGTAATAAATGTTTGTACAATACCAAACCTACCCACTATCCTGTTCTCACTGTTCTAGTCTACTATCATTTACTGGACACAGTATTAAGGTCCTAAGGGTCTTGTTGGATTCGGCCTATACTGCTTGATAGAAATACAACAGAAGTGATTGCGTCATTAATAGGCTGAACTGCCCATGGAGGACTTCTGGTGTCGTGTATTGTGGTTCGCACTATTTACCTGCCATTGAAACATCATTTTTTGATGATGCGTAGATGGCAGAGCGGATAGTGTGATTCGCTTGCATGGCTAGGCGGGGTTGTCGCACGGAAGGTCCAGTGTTCAAATCCTGGGTAAGCCACTCATGTCTGTTGTTTTTCTGTTGTCTGGTGTTCTACTTCTTTATTTCCTGCGAGTGCCTGATAACATACCTTTATATTTGTTTCATATTAATTTCATATTAATTTACTGTTTACAGGCCTCAGGTTTCCCTCCCTTATTTGTAATAAATGTTTGTACAATACCAAACCTACCCACTATCCTGTTCTCACTGTTCTAGTCTACTATCATTTACTGGACACAGTATTAAGGTCCTAAGGGTCTTGTTGGATTCGGCCTATACTGCTTGATAGAAATACAACAGAAGTGATTGCGTCATTAATAGGCTGAACTGCCCATGGAGGACTTCTGGTGTCGTGTATTGTGGTTCGCACTATTTACCTGCCATTGAAACATCATTTTTTGATGATGCGTAGATGGCAGAGCGGATAGTGTGATTCGCTTGCATGGCTAGGCGGGGTTGTCGCACGGAAGGTCCAGTGTTCAAATCCTGGGTAAGCCACTCATGTCTGTTGTTTTTCTGTTGTCTGGTGTTCTACTTCTTTATTTCCTGCGAGTGCCTGATAACATACCTTTATATTTGTTTCATATTAATTTCATATTAATTTACTGTTTACAGGCCTCAGGTTTCCCTCCCTTATTTGTAATAAACGTCCGCAAACACATCTTTCCCAACGTCAAATTGCTCGTGAAGATAGGCGCTTCTCAAAGATCCGTTTAAAATGTTTGAAGAAACATCGGGCGACAGAGTTGACTAAAGGCAACGAAGAGTCACTGCTTTGCCGATGAAAACATCTATTGCGTCGCTTCCCAGAGCATAAAGTGAGTTTCATATTTTTCCCGGATGAAAAACATTTTACTGTTGCTCGGCCTACCAATAGTCAGAACGATCGGGTGTATGCACCGGTTGTCACCAGAAAAAGAAACATATCTGCTGCGAGCAAAACCAACGTTCAGCAAATCAGTAATGGTTTATGTTGGTGTCTCATCACTGGGCCGCACTAGAATTCATTTTGTTCAACCTGGTATCAAGATAGATGGCGATTATTACCGCAACGAACTGTTGATGAAGTGCCTTATTCCTGACATGAGGGAAATGTCAGAATTCTTCATCTTCCAGCAAGACTTCCAGCCTGCTCATCGTGCTAGGCATACAGTTGCGCTGCTCACTCAGGAGACACCTGAATTAATCGAACCGAATGTTTGGCAACCAAATAGTCCATTTCTTAACCCCGTGGACTATGGGATTTGGGGCGTTTTGCAAGAGAATGTCTACCGAAAGAAAACTGGCAACGTGGATGAGCTAAGAGAACGGATAAAGCAGGCATGGGATGAGCTAGAACAGCGCACAATTGACGCGTCAGTGAGAAAGTGGCGCACCCGAATTCGCGCATGTGTTGCAGCTGGCGGCGGACATTTTGAGCACAAACTGAAATAAGCAAAATGTAGGTAAACATTTTCTCACCATGTGTACCAAATGTCATAATAATCGGGTCATTTTCGGCCGAGTTTTAAAAGTATTTAAAGGTCATGGGTTTCTTAGACTCACGGTGTATATATATTTATATATATATGGGGGTGGGGGGGGGGGGAAGAGACAATAACAGAGACTACAGTAAAACCACATTAAACTGTGAGATAAAATAGGTAGTGTGTGAGTTTTACTAGGAAAAAGGAAAAACAGCAGATAAATAAAGAGATGAACACGTAACACAATTACACAATAAGAAAGTAAAAGTTACTGTAAAATAAAGAAGATTCATTCATTCAACACCCTCAAACTTTCTGTGCAGCATAAACCTTAAACAAATTCAAACCAACCAGTTACAAGACAGAACAGCCAGGTCATAGGCAAACTCTAGATTGTGACATTTATTTTGTCAAAGTCCACTGCATTCTAATTTGTGTTGTTTTCATAATCCAATCAGTAAGAAAAGAAATGGTAAAACGAGGCAGTCCTGTCTCACCCCACTTCTTACCTTGAGGGTGCAATTAAGGTGTCCTTGATTCCATGAAAACAATGCCACACCACTATAGGAAACCAAGCATTGAAGCATGATGAAAGGAGTCACTCAGGGAACTGAGACACATGATGAGTTAATTTTTTTGTTATTTTTTATGAGCGAGAATCTTTAGAATCTTTGCTTGCTCCAACTCATGAATATGGAACCTGACACAATTCAGCTGCATTGAATCTTGGCAAAGTTCATCAATAGGGAACCTGACACAGTTCATCAATGTGGAACCTGACACAGTTCGGTAATGTGGATCCTGCACCGTTTGGTAATATGGAACCAGATACAGTTCAGCAATATGGATTATTGAAAAAAATACAGTAGTGCGGAATCTGTCAAAGTTCATTAATATGGAATATGATAAAGTTCAGCAATATGGAATCTAACACAGTTCAGGTATATGGCACCTGAAATTAGCTCAGTACAATGGAATCTGACACAGTTCAACAATATGGCACCAGAAATTAGCTCAGTACTATAGAATCTAACACAGTTTAGCAATATGGCACCCGAAATTAGCTCAGAACTATGGAATCTGACACAGTTTAGTAATATGTCAACTGAAATTAGCTCAGTACTATGGAATCTAACATAAAGCAGCAATATGGCACCTGAAATTAGCTCAATACTATGGAATCTAACACAAAGCAGCAATATGGCACCTGAAATTAGCTCAGTACTATGGAATCTGACACAGTTTAGCAATATGACACCTGAAATTAGCTCAGTACTATGGAATCTGACACAGTTCAACAATATGGCACCTGAAATTAGCTCAGTACTGTGGAATCTGACACAGTTTAGCAATATGTCACCTGAAATTTGCTCAGTACTATGGAATCTGACACACTTTAGCAATATGGCACCTGAAATTAGCTCAGTACTATGGAATCTAACACAAAGCAGCAATATGGCACCTGAAATTAGCTCAGTACTATGGAATCTAACACAGGTTTGCATTATGGCACCTGAAATTAGCTCAGTACTATGGAATTATTTGACATTCTTATGGCAGTACAGGAGGAAATGACACCAGATGAACTTGCCAATAACATCAGAGATGTTTATATTACAAATGCACAGAGGTTAATTCCTAAAAGAAGTATAAAGAGACGAGAATACATCTCAGACGAAACACTGAAGTTGGTGGTAGAGAGAAGAAAAATGAAGTCCAAAAAAGATACAGAAAATCAGGAGTTGTACAAGGAATACACAAAGCAGATTAAAAAACGAGTCAGACAAGACAAACAACAATACATAAACGACACCTGCAGGAAAATAGAGGAAATGCGCGAACAGGGATTGAGTAAGAATATGTTTTCTGAAGTAAGAACATTGAAGAACAGCAACTTTAAATCATCACCTCGAGCAATAAACGACAAGAAAGGCGACACTCTAACAGAACGTAAAGATATTCTGAACAGATGGAAGGAGTACTGTCAAGAAATGTATACGGAAATAAACAAAGCGGCAGATAACAACGTCATGAATGAAGCGGAACGTGAACCAGAACCTACCATAGAGGAAGTCCGGAACGCAATCAAACACTTAAAAAGTGGAAAATCTCCTGGTTGTGATGAAATAACAGCTGAAATGATACAGGCAGGAGGAGAAGGCAGCGCTCGTATATACCATGCATTATGCTGCAAGATCTGGCAAAGCGGAATTTGGCCCAAGGAATGAAAAAGATCAATTTACATACCCTTGCCAAAAAAGGGCAACCTGAAACTGTGCACAAACTACAGAACTATAGCTCTTATAAGCCATGCCAGCAAAATACTATTACAAATCATAATGAAAAGGATGCAACAAAAGCTAGAAACATAAATAAACGAAGTACAGGCGGGTTTTCGACCAGGTAGAGGCACTAGAGATCATATATTCAACATGAGGATCATCATAGAAAAGTGTAGAGAATTCAACGTTGACCTACATACTTGTTTCATTGATTACACCAAAGCTTTCGACTGTGTACAACATCAGCAGTTATGGGCTATTATGAAAAATATGGGATTTCCAAACCACCTTATACAACTCATCGCAATGCTGTACCAAGAACAACAGGCAGCCGTAAGAATAGAAAGGGAAACAGAATGGTTTGAAGTACAGAAAGGAGTAAGACAAGGCTGTACCCTTTCCCCTTACCTGTTTAACATTTATGCCGAGAATATCATGAGAAATGTAAGAGATGACCAAGAACACACAGAGTTTGACTCATTTAACATTGGCGGGTACCAGATCCCGGAAATCAGATATGCTGACGACACAGTCCTCCTATCGACCAACCCAGAAGGACTTGAACAATTACTTCTGTCCACCAAAAAACACAGCGAGGCCCAGAATCTATACCTAAACACCAAGAAGACCAAAGTATTGACAACAGACAAAGTAAAGATCAAACCAGAAATTGAAATTGATAACGAAGAACTGGAAAGTGTTAATGAATTCGAATACTTAGGATCAATCATCAACAGCTCTGGCGACTGCGCAGTAGAAATTAAAAGAAGACTTGCAATTGCTTCACATAAACTAATACAGATGAAAAACCTATGGCAAGGCACAAGCAAAGAAACAAAGTTACAACTGATCAGAGCATGCATATTCCCAGTAGCAACATACGGCTGCGAGACTTGGACACTCAATAAAACAGTTGCAAAAAAGATTACATCATTCGAAATGAAATGCTACAGAAGGATGTTGAGAATACCCTGGACAGAAAAAAAGACCAACAGAGAAGTACTGCACTCACTAAACGTACAGGAACATTGGCTCCTAAATACCATCGCAATAAGGAAGCTGAAATTTTTCGGTCATATAAAAAGACATAATAGCCTGGAAAAAACAGTGATGGTAGGCATGGTCCCTGGAAAAAGGGGAAGGGGTCGACCTAGACGACGGTGGACCCAGGACATCACAGAGAGTCTGAACTTGTCTTTGGCTGATGCAGGTCGACTTGCCCAGAATCGTGATGCGTTCAGAGCAGCTGTAATGGAGACAATGTTCTGGAAAGAATACGTCACATGATGATGACTATGGAATTTGACACAGTTCAGCAATATGGCACCTGAAATTAGCTCAGTACTATGGAATCTGATACAGTTCGCAATATGGCACCTGAAATTAGCTCAGTAATATGGAATCTGACATAGTTCATCAACATATAACCTAAAAAAGCTAAACAATATGGAACATGACACAGTTCAACAATATGGAATTTGACACAGTTCATCATTATTTAATCTGACAAAACTCAGCAAATTGAAGGTCAGCAAATTTAAAGTCTTGACAAAGTTAAGCAATATGAAATCTTGACAAAGTACGACAATATGGAATCTTGACCAAAGTACAGCAATATGGAATTTTGATAAAGTACAGCAATATGGAATTTTGACAAAGCTCAGCAATATGGAATCTTGACAAAGCTCAGCCTTAGGGAGTCTTGGCAAAGTACAGCAGAATGGAATCTTGACAAAGATCAGCAGTATGGAATCTTGGCAAAGTTCAACAAAATGGAATTTTGACAAAGCTCATCAATATGGAATCTTGATAAAGATTAGCAATATGGAACCTTGACAAAGCTCAGCTGTATGGAATCTTGACAAAGCTCAGCAATATGAAATTTGACAGTTCAGCAATATAGAATCTCGACAAAGCTCAGCAATATGGAATCTTTTGAATTTTAAGGGTCAGCAGCAGTGAGAACACAGTAATAGCATCAGCAGTGGTGAAACCTACCCATCAAGCACTGTCAATGAAAACAGCAACAAGACTAAAGAGACTTGGAAATAAAATCAAAGCGGTCACATTTGTACCCAACAGCAGCAACCACAACCAAGATTATCAGAATCTACATCTAAGATATCTTCCAAACCTTGGTCTTGACCGTCTTTAGATTTCTGGTTTGTTGTTTCATCACGGGAAGAAGAAGCCTGGTCGTCCACATCGTCAGGTGGGTTTTGCAGAACAGGTCTCTGAATACAATCTTCTTCTTCATTTTTTGGACACTCTTCTTTGTTATTCTGCTCGCTATAACCTGTGGCGGGAAAAAATATTATAGTTAAATTCTGCTATGGCAAGTAAAAGAAGATTTTAACGATGCCGCGAACAGGCCAAATCCCCATTATGTTCTGCCTCTCAAAAAATAATAAAATTTAAAAAAATTCCCATGATTTCATATTTTTCCAGCAGTTGCCATCCTGTATCAATGCTTACTCTGCCAACAATACAATCTTCCAATGAAGAAAGAAGTTAACTACTGAAAACTGAGTTATGAATATGCTTCGTATGAGTTGTATTAAAGGGATCCACTACGGTGTCTTCTTCTTCTTCTACTACTATGCCTGGTGAAGTAGACAATCATTTTCTCCACAACTTCCTATCTGTCAATTCTGTTGTTAACTTCTTTCCACGGCATTATGTCAAACTGTACAGTATCTTCAATCTTTGTCGTCTTCTATCTCTCTTTCCTTCTATCTTTCCAGTTGTCATGGTATACTCTAACTAACAATCCATACTTCGGAAGATCTAAAGTGGATGGCTCTGGCATGAATAGAAAACCTCCACAGAAGCTTCGAATCTGTAGGAACTGGTGTGGATCTACTGTCCTGGTCATGCAGGGGTAAGCGGCAAGGAAAGAGCTGACAGATGAGCTTCAAGAGCACCCATATAAGGTGCATTGGATATGGATAAGATGAGATACTGAGGGCAATTAATGATCCCCTATTACAGAATGACACTGCAATCGATGAATCATTGTCGCGAGACGCGCTGGGCTCAATATCTTAGTGTAATCGAACACTGTGTAACGCCATGGTCTTAGCCAATGAGAGCAGCGCTAACCATTTACTGCGGTTCTCGTAGGTTGGTAGCTGAAGCTAAGATGGAATCTCAAGTGTACTAATGTGTTTTGCTTTTTCATTGGAGGTATGGAAATTCGGGTGGATTACTAATAAATAGACCATCACGTTTAGATATTAGAATCCTAAGCTTCGTCCAGATGCCTATATCTTCATATTATGTGCAGTAGAACACAAGATCATTATGGCTAAATGCAGAAGCACATGAATCGCACAGAGTGTTGCACATTCCCGTCTGCATTAGCGAAAGATAAACTGGACTGAAAGGAAAGAAAATTATATAGAACGACAGCTCCCAATTGTCTGGTTGTAACAAGCCCAAGATGAAGAAAATCGGATGAAGGATAAAGGAGCAGGAAATATTGGAAATTTTAACACACTTGGCTCGATTCAGCACGTTTTGCAGAATTTGAGGCGAATCGGATAACTTATGACGTCAGTGTTCCCTCGATCGGAGGATACGGAGTTATAAAAAGGAGAGAAGGGATCTGAACCAGCACTCACCGCCTAAATTTTCAAAACACACAAGTAAAGGACAGAGTTTGCACCAAAATCGTTTGCCCTCTTGAAGTGTGTGCAGCCTGCCAGGCTCTTGATGCCCTGTGTGTATTCTGAATTGAGGGTAAGGCTGACTCGGTTAGTAAATATGTGTATAATATTATTTTATTGCAGATTTAAATTATATTGTGTAGAATCATATTGTGTAATTCTTGGAGGGTAGAAGCCATTGATTCTGTACATTTTTTGAAATGAGCCACATAATGATTTGTAATGTAGAGTAGTTTTCAGGAAACTTACAAAGCCTTTCTTGATTACTGGATGGAACAATACATGAAGGAAATGTGAAAGAATAGGATGAAGTAACTAAATGAACGATGTGTATATACTATGATAACCAATGCCTATACTATGTCACTGAAGTGAAACTTGAAAAAATAGGATGAATCAATCAAGTGAATGATATATATATATATATATATATATATATATATATATATATATATATATATATATATATATATATATATATATATATATATATATATATATATATATATATATATATATATATTTATTTATTTATTTATGATAAAATATGCCTGTAGTATGTCACTGTATTGATCTGTCTAGTCTGACTTAACAAATGACATCTGATGACTCACTGGCCTCACGTATGTGATAGAGAAAGGTTTATTTAGCAAAATACTAGCATAGGAACATTATGTTGTTGCAGGTTAAATCATACCTTACTGTCAGCGAGGTAGAACTGTGGTGTACCTGTGATAGCCAGAGAAAGCATTCAATCACCAAGAGTATACCTCAGATCAGGACTGGGAACCCTAATGCATGGGATTGCCAGCCACTGTCTTAATCAGATTGACAGCCCGGTGAAGTCAACTAAGATAAGTTGTCCATACAAAGGACTGAATCAAAATATATGGTCTACCACACCTACAACATCCAGATGATGATACAAGATGTTGTTAAAGTCATAAATTGTGTAGTATCTTAAGCCAAAGTGACTATATTGAAAGTTTGAGAACAGTGCATCAGGAACTATTAGTGCAATTCAATATAAGTGCCATTATAATTTAAATTCACAGTTTAATTTAAAGTGACATTCCCAAGAGGAAGTATTGTACACTCTGTGTGTAAAATTTAAATTGTATGTGTTACACATTTCTTTTGTAAATTTCATCATCATTTTTATTTGCATTCCATCGTTCTTTTTCCAAATGAGAAAAGAAGAAAATACTGTAAATATAATAAATTGATTAATTGTATTTAAGGACTTGAGTAACTAATTCCTGTTTTGTTTGAAGTTACATTGTTTCATTATTTCCCCTAGACATAACATAGCATTGGATAGTATTTGAGAGGAGACGACTAAGTGTCTGGTACTTCTTATTACCATCTGGGCCAGATAGCTTTATAGTCTGACAATTTCTGTGGCAACTATACATCAGTGCTTATTTCTAAGACTGGGGTATTTCTTATAAGACCAGAACTCTTATCTGGCAAGTGTAGCCTTGTATCATCTGATGTGACCGGGGGAGGAGCAGGAGGTGTCACGGCACCAAATCAAGTCTTAGTGTGACAGTGCCTTTGTGGAAAGGGAGGAAAATCTGTAGATCGCTTGTGCTAAGGGAAATAATCACAAGACTTTCTTTACTGTTATTCTTCTGTGGAAGACTGGTTATACACCAGAGATGTTGCTTCCAGAAGTAAGGAATAACCCAGGTAATCAAGAATACTCGTAAGTGCCTTTGTGGTTTTAAACCGAACTTAAAGGGTTGATTATAAACAGCAACTTTCAACAGTCAAGGACAATTTCAAATAGTGCATTACATTTGATAAGTCCAAGTACTTATATGAAATATCCTTTATTTTGTTTCCATGTAAAAAGTGGCAGCTCCAAGCTTATTTCTGGTGGGGAGGAAAGGAAAAACTGCCAGCTTTAGCCTCGATGGCAAAAGGCTTACGGCTCTTCAGTAGTCGTTACATGGCATGTCTATACACTGTGGAAATCCTAGCTAAATTAAAATTCGAACGAGACTTTGATTAAAACTAGATCGAACTTACGAATCGTGGAGTAAACCACAATATAATTGTAGCAGGGGTTAGTGCTGGTTCACTAATGACCCTGGTTGGTAGGGGATCTCTAGACGGTTATATACTTGTCCTAAACGTATGAGTCAAAGGCTTTGTGTTCTCAGTAGGCTAGGGGATGCGCCATGTTGCTCCACACCTCGAAAGAGAACGCCGTATGTTGGTTTGACTCTAGCTCTGAGATTACTGTCTCAAGCTCTTGTGAACGGTGGTTTGGTTTTGATGGAGAGAAAGAATGTGGAGAAATGGTATGGATGGGTTTGGTTGCAGATTATTTGTCGTTAATGAAGGGAGATAAGATGTGTAAGATTAGGCTTTGTCTTAAGGGAAGTAACTTAGAATTAAGTCCCTTACAGGTTTGAGTGAGTTGGAAAAAAAAAAAAAAGTATTGCACGAAAAAGTCGAGATGGGTAAACACATGTTAGGCGTGAACGAAGAATGTTAAAACGGGGTTTTGACAGAGTCTGGTTTGAGACGCGCTAAGTGTAGGCAGGGGAAAGGTGTTGCTCTCAAGTGTGTAGTTAGATATTGTACGTGCTCAGCGTAAGATTTGAAATTGTTGTATAAGATATATTCAGAGCACCAAAGTGTTTGTGTAAGAAAAAGTGTATTTCAAATGAAGAAACAAAACAGGTACGTTTTGACATTTTGATTATTTACTGCGTATGTGGCTCAGCAGACCAGGTCTGAGCAGAGGACAGTAAACAGATGAAATCTTGGTAAAAGTGACAGCCCTGGCGGTTAAGGCCAGTTTCTCGTATAGAGATATAACAAGAAACATGGGAAAAGAAACATTTAACAGAAGAACGACAGGAAGTTCTGTCTGAATAAATATATGACATGTTCTATAGCTGGGACAAGTAATAGTAAGAAGACAAGCAAATGTATGTGAAAAATGGATACTGAGATTGTTTGAAACTAAAGATTGTATTTTGCAAGACTGCCAACCTTGAAGAGAAAGGTTGGGCATACCATTTTTACTCAGTTATCAACGTATGTTAATAAAGTTCTACCATTGATATTTTCACTGCTGTTTTGAGTGGTATCGATTGATAAACAGTGGGTATGAAGAAAAAGTAGAGTCAGTCTAAGTGAAGGAAGTTTCTAGTATTCACGGTTACACCACACTACTGGGACAGGGCAGTAGCCCTACACGATTGTAATACCATCCTCGTCGACGGACATTCATGGTGCCAGTGACCAGCCCTACAGTAGGCAGTAGCAAAGACAACAGATGACAGGGTAACTAATGGTGCGAGTAAACAGCTCTACACTAGAATAGCTCAAGAAACTTTTATAACTCAATGATAGTTCAAGAAACTTTTATAAAGCAAGACAGACTCCACTCAGATGTCAGTTTCAGCATCACATATTAGGTACGGTTGCATCAGATATTTTCGTATCTAGCACTACAACGGTCACAGAGTATTTTGGTGCACCTAACCCTATACAAGATAGAGATGTAAAAGACTACAGACAGAAAGAAAGAATCCTGCGAGCGAAAAAAACAAATCAAGACAAAACAGAAGTCAAGTAAAGTGAAGCGACATCAAAAACAACGAAGTCTATCCAAAGCATCACGAAGGTCAAGTTCATTAAGAAGAGATTACACAGAAAGAAAGAATCCTGCGAGCGAAAAAAACAAATCAAGACAAAACAGAAGTCAAGTAAAGTGAAGCGACATCAAAAACAACGAAGTCTATCCAAAGCATCACGAAGGTCAAGTTCATTAAGAAGATACAAATCGAAGGAATCCTGCGAGCTGAAGAAATAAATCAAGACAACACAGAAGTCAAGACATCACGAAGGACAAGTGCACAAGAAGAATATAAAGAACAAAACAGTCTACATCAACCGACAACCGTCAGAATACAGGTACATGCATGAGATAACAATCTGAATGATCAACAGGCCCAACGCGCAAAAATAATAGTATACAGCCGTATAAGACAAAAATTGTGTTGATTAATTCTGAAATACTGGAGGAGCAAGTGTGTATCCCAATCAAGGAAAACAGATTATGTAACACATAAACATTTAGAAACAAATTAAGTTAATTATTAGTGTAGTCAGTTAAATTATGAGAATTAGATTGATAATTGTTTTGTAACTCATAAGAATTATAAATATTGTACACATATATTGGTTAATAATTCTCTTACAGGTCAACCAAGAGATTTATATTAAATTTTTACAGGTGTTTCTATTAACACTAACACTTACAGGTCAAGACAAGATGCAACAACAACAACAACTTACGGTGGGTTTAGATCCCAATGTGGCTGCTCTTGAGCAGGTAGCTAAGGCTATGACATCCATTAGAAATGAAAGTAAGTTCCAGAATATCCGGAACAGTATAACACCATATGCAGGGAATCCTACTTTATGTAGAAAATGGTTGCTCGAGATACAAAGATATTGCACTTCGGTCAATATGGACCAAGGTGAGTACAAACAAGTTGCATATCTTTCCTCATGCGGGTTAGTAGTAGATTTTATAAGACGCAGGTTTGACACTGTCCCAGATGAGACATGGGAAGATTTTAAGAAAGAACTAATAAGAAGGTATGCACAAATTACGGATGCATCTTACGCGTGGACGATGCTGAGGAGCATACAACAACAAGCAGAGGAACCCATTCAAATGTTCAGCGACAGGTTGTTAAACCTAGCGGAAGAAGTTTTCTTGGGGCAACAAATTAACCAGCAAGAGGTGGAAAAACAGTTAGTGGGCATATTCGTCGATGGGTTGAATGGTATACCAATTAAATTACATCTCCTCAGGAAGGACCCACAAAACTTGTCACAGGCCATTGCACTTGCTACAGCCGAAGAGAACCTTAGAAGAAGATTGGACCTCAGGCTTGGTAGAGTGGTTCCATGTGAAGAAACACAAGAAGAACCTATGGAGATAGGACATTGTCAACAAAGAAGGATAGAAAGACGAGGGAGAGGAACAGAAACGTCTTGTAGATCAAGACAGGTAGACCACAAGCCAGTCGTGTGTTATGCTTGCAATAGACTAGGACATAAACAATTTGAGTGTAATTATAGGCCACTAGAGCCACAACACTCAGTAAGGAGAGTTGAGACCTTTAACCCGAGACATAGTAGACAACACAATAGACAACAATATTACAACCAGTCCGAAAAGAATAGACAAGAGAATGAAGTAAACACCAACAGAGGGAGACTCATCAGAGAGATAGTACAACCACATGACAAGACGGAGAAAGGATATATTGATACAATAAGTGGAAGGCAACCACAAGTGAACATGATAGGAAGGGCACATGTTAGGTATAACCAACAACCATACCATAGACAATGGGCCAGAGTACACCATCCTGCAAGTTGGTTTGACAAGAAAGGATGGCTACAAAAGACATGTCAAGAATACAGGAATAGGAAGATGAATTGGGATGGTTCAGTTATAAACAGGAACAAATATGAAAGGAGAAACATATGTACAGATCGCGAAATTGGGAAATGGAAATGTAACCAATATCAATATAAACAGGGACATAATAGAACATGGAATAACAGGGACAGGACACTCCCGACTTTCAACAGCAACTATGGATCAGGACATTGGGACAGCGTGAATAGGAGAAGAACTAGAATAGATTTGAGGAATTTTGTTGGAGACATCAGGAGAGGAGTCAAAGACAAGAAAATACAAATAAATGAAATTGAAAAACAAGAAAGAAAACAACGTATCCCTAAAAGAAGACAAGTAGCAACAGCAATCGAGCTAGCTCATAAACCAGACCCTTGCTCATGTATTGTCGAAATACACGGAAGGAGATATAGAGCATTGGTAGACTCAGGGGCTACTGTAAGCCTTATTAGGTTTGGACTTTATAAACAGATACGAGGCGTAGCTCAATACAGAAAGTCACAAAATACACTTACCTCGGTGTCAGGAGAAAACCTGAAAGTGATGGGAACAGCTATGGTGCAAATGAGAATTGGCAATATGATCGTGGAACACACGTTCACCATTGTGAAGGGGATGACGAGAAATATCATACTAGGACGTGATTTTCTGCTAAAACATAAGGCTCAAGTACATTTTGATACTCACCAACTGAAGATACATGGCGAATGCATCAGGTTACAGGACGACATATACATAGCGTCCATAATCCGAAACAAAACAACAGTTACGCTGCGACCGAATGAAGTCGGTATTGTTCAAGGCAAGTTGAAAAGATCCCCATATTTCAACCAAGGACAAACGGTCTTAACACTCGACTGGGAAGATGGAGATATACTAGATGAACCCGGACTAGAAATGGTAGAAGGAATAGTACAAATTGGAAAAAGACAACAATTTCCAACGATGATTATAAACACCACGGGAAAAACAGTTAGAATACCAAGAGGATTTGTATTAGGAAGGGTACAACTGATGGAAGGTCAGGAAGGAAATATGGAATACCAAGAAAAGCACCAAATACAAGAAACTATGAACAATAACAACGCGCGTCAGAGACAAAATCGGAAACCACAAACAGTGGTGGTACCACAACATAGAGTTAACAACAAGATATACAGAGAGCAGAAGAAAGTGGAAACAAGGAAGCAGGACAAGGTAGGAATCAAGGAAGATGTATGCACACCATTCAGACTCAATGCAGTGTTAGGAGAGAAAAAGCACACAAAAGAGAATGGAATACAGAGAGTTAACGGTGTAACAGAAAAGATGGAAAGGATCAAAATACCTCAACCAAGTATAGAGCAGTTGAGGAAAGAAATAAAAGCCATCCTTGGAAGAACTAAACCAGACATCGTGGTACTAAAGGAGGTGCAGAAAATTCTGGAAGAAAAGTTTGATATAGACTTATCACAAAGAAAGGAAGAAATCTACAAGCTTGTCGTAGACGAAATAGAGGAAGATAGACCGATGGATATAAGAGGCTATATAAGGAGCCATAGTATGTATAGTATGAGAGGCAGTGTTCAAGAAAGATGTACACGGATTCCCAATAACACACCACACTACACGGAAGGACATAAACAACATAACAATACACATGATAGGATAGGAACACGTAGAACTGAAGCAACACAAAAGGATAGTGACTGGAAGGAGTCTAACAGGATAGGAGACAACTGGAGAGTAGGATGGGAAGATGACTATGGAGAAACATCAACAGGTAGTCAGAGTCGCACAAGGGCAGGAAGAACACAAGTCCATGCAGAACCGGGAACAACATCTGATCGGTTAACCCCAAACCCCCAAATCTTACACAGCGAACAAGAGGAGATGGGCACATATAGGCCAGAAGAAGACAGGATACAAGTATGGCAGGATACAGAGAGTAAACAGTACAATGAGATTCTAGAAGATACGACAGGAATAAGGAAACAATGGAATAATATTGAAACAGAAATAGATGCACCGTACAAACATACGAGAGCTGCAGAACAAAGAAACAGAGCACAGGAGCAGCAGCTATTGAAACAAAAGGAGCAACAGATAGATACTAAACAACAAAGTGGTGCAAGTCAAACTCAGAATATAGAGGACACATCAGCTAAAGATTCAGATACGCAGGAAGAGATGGAAGAAGAAAATATAAGAGGGATGAAGAGACAGCGGTCGTCATCATCAGACGATTCAGAGGATTACAGAAGGCGTCTAGCAAAGTTGAGACATGTAGAAGAGGTCAGACTAAAGAGGAAGATTAAAGTAAGAAATAGTAGTGTAGCGGAGATGAAGGACATACGGGCAATTGTTCAATATATGGACAGGAAATTTGAAGAATTGGAAAAGGAGAAATATAGTCATAGAGAAGTGCAAAAGGAACTAGATAGAAAGACCAAGGGAACGGGTCAATGGGAAATAGACAGTATCGACCAGGGAAGGTCGAAGAAAAACAAAGAGCAAGAAGGAAATAAAGATAGAACAAAAATAGAACAGTTAACTGCACTGTGTGCAGATTTAGAGAGGAAGTTGGAAGAGTTAGAAAGCAAACAGGATATGAATAGACACACATCAGAGAAAAAGGAAGATGTCACAGCACCTGGGGCAGGTGATGATATAAAGAAAGCCACAGAGAAGGCGAAGCAGAAAGAGGAAGAAGTTCAGAAACATGAAAGTAGTAGAAGTGCAGATCGACGAGAATACCGATCTAAGAGTAGAGATACTGAGGAGGCAAGTAGGGATACGGGTCGAAGAGAATACCGATCCAAGAGCAGAGAGGCTAGTAATAGGAGAGATACGAGTCGAGGAGAATACCGATTCAGGACTAGAGAGAGCGAGGAGAATAGGAGAGATAATAGTAGAGAAATAAGAAGGGATACGGATCGAAGGGATTTCCGATCCAAGAGCCGAGATAGGCTGAGAAATAGAAGAGAAGATAGAAGAGATACGGGTCGACGGGAATACCTATCCAAGAGTCCAGAGGGATTAGATACACAGAGAAATAGAACACATACAGATCGAGGGAATTACCGATCTAAGAGCCGGGAGGCTAGAAAGGAGGAAGAGAGAGGAAATACGGATCGAAGGGAGTACCGATCCAAGAGCCGAGAGGCTAGAAAGGGAGATAGAAATAGGAGTAGTAGTATGAGAGATACTAGGAGTACAAGTCGAGGTAGCGACAAATTAAAGAGTACAGGGAGTACGAGAAGGGAAGAAATGGAAGATAGAGGGAAACCGAGGCAAACGGTTGACGGAGTAAGAAGTAAGGAGGTCGAGAGAAACTCGAGAGATACACGAGATACAGAGGTGGAGAGGAAGCAAAGTGTTGACGAGGTTAGACGAGAAGAGGAGACTCAAGATTTGGATAAACAGATAGAGTTAGAAGCGCTTAGAGCCAGAGAGGCTAGGATGATGGAGATGCTAAAATTGATGAATAAGTTAGCATAGGAGGAGGCTATGGGAGGAGACATAGCATATGTTATATGGAACAAGGTGGCGGCGGTTGCTAGTCTTAAAAAGGACAAGTATGATTGGTCCATACCGCACTTAAGAAGTAAACTGAGCACACCTGACCAATAGGGTACTGCAGTAGAGGAGAGGAGGAAAGGAGATGTAAGAAGTAGATTAGAGGCCATGGTAGTATGGCGGAAATTATGTGAAACGCCGTGGTGACGACGGCAAGAATAGTGCAGACTGAGATTTTGGTGAGGCCGTGGAGGAGGACGGCAGTTATGGAGCAATATGAGGTATGGAGGTACGGAGTAATATGGGGGTGGAGATTTTGAGGAGGCCATGCAAAAGGATGGCAGAAACATGGAATATTATGGTAAAATGGGAGAAATATGGAGTTATATATTTTGAGCAGTCGTAGAGGAAGACGGAAGGAATAATAGAAATTTAGAGATTTTGAGAAACCGTTGAGGAGGACGGCGGTTGTATGGGGTTTTCTGGGAGAAATATGGAGAAATAAGGGAAAATGAGATTTTGGGAAGCCGTGGAGCAGGACGGCAGAAAGATGGAGAGATATGAAGTATTATGGAGTAATATGGAGACTGAGATGTTGAAGACGTAGAGGAGGACGGCAGTGATGGTAAGAGGTGTTGGGAAATGGACGGAGTTGTGGTTGAGAAATTGGACAGCACAGTTCCAGAGAGGGAACGAGAGTAGCGGTTATGAGGGAGAGGAGAGAAGTAGAAATTGCAGCGGGAGTCTAGTTGTTTGGAAACTAGATGCAATCGTTCTACACTGAACATAAAAGTGAGCTGAGTAGGTCCGAACGATGGACTACTGCAGTGGTGGAAGAGAAGAGGAAAGAGGCAGGGAAGCCATAGATTAAGGGAGAGAGACGTAGATGGGAGGAATGGAGAAGTCACAGAGAGGAGACGAAAGGGAATTACGAGACAACTAAAGGAGTATTGGAGAAACTATAGAGAATATGGCGGTAGATGAGGGCCATAGGGAAATGGCGAAGATATATAGAAAATTGGATAATTAGAAGTGATAATCTAGAGGGAACTGACAACGGAGTGGAGGAAGATGCAGATTTTTTTTTCGGCAGTTGCCAGAGTCTGGTGAAGACTTTGTGGGAAGCGAGGCTTCTCCAAGTTATAAGAAATGGAGGTTATAGGGAGACAATAAGGAAGAATAATGAGAGATAGAAAAACTAAGGAAATGAGAATAGAGGAGAGAATAATTATGTTGAGGAAACAGTACACATTGTATATGGTTACGGGTTTCTTTTAACCACAAGGGAAGATGGAAATGAAATGTAGATAACGTAGGAAAGATATGCAACTAAGTAGAACGATTAATGAGATAGGCAGAAATTCAAGATAATTCGCGTAGGCGGGATAATAAACTTGGGAGTAGAGATAAAAGGGATGGTAAATGGCTAATGAAGTTAGAAAGGTCTAGTAAGAGTCGTAAAGGAGCAAACGACAAGGTGTACTATGAAATGAGTTCCATTATGTACAAGTTGTAACACGAAAAGAGTTGTATTCAGTAAAATGTATAATATGAAAACAATTCCATGATGGAAAATGTATACTTTGAAATGGAAATTGTAGACAGGAAGATGAGTGAGGTTGATTAGAAGTGGAGAATGGTGGGTCTCATTGGGACAGAGGTTGGTGAAGAGAGGGATGGAATTGGTAGTAGAAGAGGGAAGAAAGAGAGTGAGTGGAGATTTTTCGGGAAATTTTCTCTGTGAGAGAGATTTTTTTTTAAGGGGGGGAGATGTGTCAACGGTGGTTTGGTTTTGATGGAGAGAAAGAATGTGGAGAAATGGTATGGATGGGTTTGGTTGCAGATTATTTGTCGTTAATGAAGGGAGATACGATGTGTAAGATTAGGCTTTGTCTTAAGGGAAGTAACTTAGAATTAAGTCCCTTACATGTTTGAGTGAGTTGGAAAAAAAAAAAAAGTATTGCACGAAAAAGTCGAGATGGGTAAACACATGTTAGGCGTGAACGAAGAATGTTAAAACGGGGTTTTGACAGAGTCTGGTTTGAGACGCGCTAAGTGTAGGCAGGGGAAAGGTGTTGCTCTCAAGTGTGTAGTTAGATACTGAACGTGCTCAGCGTAAGATTTGAAATTGTTGTATAAGATATATTCAGAGCACCAAAGTGTTTGTGTAAGAAAAAGTGTATTTCAAATGAAGAAACAAAACAGGTACGTTTTGACATTTTGATTATTTACTGCGTATGTGGCTCAGCAGACCAGGTCTGAGCAGAGGACAGTAAACAGATGAAATCTTGGTAAAAGTGACAGCCCTGGCGGTTAAGGCCAGTTTCTCGTATAGAGATATAACAAGAAAAATGGGAAAAGAAACATTTAACAGAAGAACGACAGGAAGTTCTGTCTGAATAAATATATGACATGTTCTATAGCTGGGACAAGTAATAGTAAGAAGACAAGCAAATGTATGTGAAAAATGGATACTGAGATTGTTTGAAACTGAAGATTGTATTTTGCAAGACTGCCAACCTTGAAGAGAAAGGTTGGGCATACCATTTTTACTCAGTTATCAACGTATGTTAATAAAGTTCTACCATTGATATTTTCACTGCTGTTTTGAGTGGTATCGATTGATAAACAGTGGGTATGAAGAAAAAGTAGAGTCAGTCTAAGTGAAGGAAGTTTCTAGTATTTACTTTACAACACACTATCTACTGAAAGGGCAGTGATCCGAATCTTGCAATACGACACACGGCTACACTCTGACTGGTTACTATGATGCACCAGTCTTTATACTAGTCCGGTACTATGACTTGCCGGATGAAATATTTCTTATTGGAGTTAAGACCGGAAACCTTCTTATGATTGGTTTTGAGGCCTAGCTGACTGTTGAAATAATCTTTAACCTAACTAAGTACGAAACCTCTAGTCTAAAATTATTGTTTGTAAGTGAGGATGACCAACCATTGTTCAAGGTTCTCTCTAATCTAAATGTTTTCCGGTCTGACTTGTATGGAGGCCACAAAAGGTTTGATGACATCATGGGTTCATGTGTGCCATGACTGATGATGTCATTGATTCTTGACTAGTGTTTTATTTATCTCTAACTAGTCATTCATAAGTACTTTACTATAAGGCTAACAGTTGTAGCGACGTAGTAGGCCACACTGTTACATACGCCCAGGGGCTACCAAAGTGTATCCCGTAGGGAGACACTTTAGTCCCTAAAAAAATGACTAATCCATAAAAATATCGGGGTTCATGTATCCCACCAGAAATCATGTCGGAAGGAATACAACAATCAATAGATGGGAATGATGGATGAAACAATATTATTAACATTTCAAGAAGTAATTATGAACTGATGGACATAGTCAAGGGACACATGAAAGAACAGGGGAGGACATGGTAGGAACAACTAGCACTAATAATGGGCAAAAATAGAACAGTTACTGAACAATCATCAACCAACTAGCAAACCGCTTTTATGGATTGATAGTCATCAATATCTCTCAAACATATGCGAATTATAAAACATGATAGAACATGACAAGCGAGTTAACGTCGCAAAGGAAAACTGGAGAAAAAAAATGGCGGGTGCCCATAAAATATGTAATCTCTTCTCCTCCTTTTCTGCTTCCCTTTCTGCAGCCTGTCTTCTTTCCTCAGCTTCTCTGTCTGCAGCCTGTTTCCTTTCCTCTGCTTCTCTTTCTGCAGCTAGTCTCTTTTCTTCTGCCTCCAATGCCCTAGCCTCCTTGTCAGCCTCAATCTGCAGCCTCTTAATTTCTTTTTCAGCCTCTAACTTTCTTTCAGCCTCTTTTTCTAATCTTTTTTCTTCGCGGTCAATAAATTTGTCACATTCAGTTGTGACATAAGCAATCATAATTTGCCCCTCCATTCCCAATTCTTTAGCAGCCTGCACAGCAGCAGATCCAAACTTTGCCAGATCAGCCATTTTGTACTAGGCAAACCTTTAAAATTTCTAACTAGACAAATTTCTAATTATAACTAACAATTTCTAATTATAACTAAGAACAACCACAGGCACTGATAGCTCAACCACTATTTAATTTCTCCAAAAAGGAATGCTTTTAGTTTTATACTATCTGAGATTCCTAATATAATTAATAATATTTTAAGAATTTAAAATCCCAGAAGCAAACTACCCAATATAGCTGGTGTTATGAGCGAGACCCCAATATATGTGGTGGGTTTGATGTTAATACAGTTTGTTGTAAAGAAATCTTAGTGTACTGAATGAGGTCAGCTGTGAAGGTCCCTGAATATAATAAATATTAGAGTAAATTTCCAGGGCACCTTTCTACTACCACCACTATGATCTCATTCAGACTAATTCTAGATAGACTGTAAGATGACTACGTTTGGTGTCTAGGGTTATGAAATGTTAGTGTAAGGTTGCATTAACCAACTAAACATATAAACAATTACACAAATTATTTTATTATCTAATACAACACAACAGTACCACGACAATCACATACGAACTACACTTTAAAAGACTATCTTTAGTAAGTCAGTGGTTGAAAGTTTGGTAAAGTTAATGTTTTTCAATTTATTGTCCTGAATCTAATTTATTTGGAATCAGGACTGACAATCAAAGTGAAATCATAGAAATTAATTACATCAATCAATTTACACAATGGGTCTTCTGACCATAATACACATATTATTATATAAGGGTGTAGTTGTATTGTCTAACTGAGGTGACTTCTAGTATACACTGGTTGATTGTTTATTATCATCATCTCTGCATGTTGTTTGTAAGTTTTTATGGACACTGATGGAATGTTTATATCACTATTCCCAGTCTATTATTTTAATAGAATGTTAGTTGAGCGATCAGGTGCCGAAACATGCACCTATCTTTGTAATATGATGTAGGAATCTTCCTGCACTTCGCTGAACGACAACCTTCAGTTCCCACTTCTTCAAGAATGATGGTGGTTTACAGCTGTCTCCGAACAAGGCAAGACTGTGGCATGAATATATCGGCACACTGTAGTCTGGCACCAGTTATTGACAGCAACCAAAACCCTCACAGATGCAAGGAAATAACACAAGTAAACGATGACTAGGCAATAGAATATGGCACATTTTCGATCTGCCCTATGTCCAGGCTTTTCCTGTGTTAGAAAATTCTCCGCCTGCTCTCATCGATCTTGCTTTACACAAAATTTACTTGAAATGGCAGTGAACAGTTCCCGTTTCGTACCAATATCTACTGCTTTGTCCAATGGGACCATGTTTACATTTATTTTTGAATCTATCGTTTCAAATAACAACTCCCAATATGTTTCCAAGGCAAATATATTTTTAGTTTTAGGTCAACCAATCATACTTCGCCTTCCTTCAAAATCCAACCAATCAAATATCCCGTACCTTTTAACCTCATTTACCCAAAGTCGTTTTTTCAAAACATGCCATAAAAAATTATAGCAGGCATGATCTTTACTTGACAGTCTGGTCGGATCCACTATAGTATTATGGCTATAATTAGTTAATTAATGGACTATTTGCGTAATTATTACCATATTCTTTGTCAACAAGTCCTAAGGTACACGAATATACAATTTATATGGGACTAGTTGGCTTGGTTCAGAAGTACACAGGTGTTTTTTTTCTATGTTAGTGTTTTTTATTTTTAGTCTACTACACGTTCAATTCTTTTCCATGTGCTGTCTTCTCTATTTACGTGATAATTACGTCCTTTGAAATAAGAGCTAAGGTTGTTTTTGTGACACGAGTTGTCCACATGTTCTAACTTTTTCCTCGTATTTTGGGGAAACCCCTAAGGCAAGGCCTGCCCCTGTGCTGGTATTGGCTTTTAGTTTAAAATCAATGCGAAACGAATTAGCATTTCATCTATCCTTTCCCCTCCACGTTCCACAATGCACATATTTTCTTAGAACTAGGAAAAGTGATTATGTCAAGGACGAATTTAAAAAATTGGGTACCGTTCTGTTCGGCTATTCGTTAGCAAATAATAATCTGAAGGCGTAGGCGATACCAACAGTTCTAGTAGAAAATTCTGTTGTACTTTCTTATCTTTTCCTTTATGCCCTATATTGTTATATATTAATTTAGATATTGTATTTAGAAATTCACTACACGTCCCCCCTTTAGAACAGACGATCATATGTCAGTTCCTATTTCTAAATACACATAGATGAATTTACTATCTATGCCTGATGACTACTCTGATGTTCGTCGTACGGATGTCTGCTTAAAAAATCAGCTCCCACATTAGTTTTTCCGGGAATGTATTCTATGGTAAACTGGATTGGAAGTAAGAGCAAAGACCAGCGTAATAATCTAGCATTTTCATGCCTTGCTTGTGACAGACACACGAGTGGTTTATGATCTGTCTGGATCCTAAATGATTGTCCATAGAGATAAATCTGGAACTTTTTTATACCCCAGATGACAGCGAGACATTC
Source organism: Oreohelix idahoensis (assembly GCA_024509875.1). Taxonomy (NCBI): domain Eukaryota; kingdom Metazoa; phylum Mollusca; class Gastropoda; order Stylommatophora; family Oreohelicidae; genus Oreohelix; species Oreohelix idahoensis. The sequence goes on from JAMPIV010011171.1 coordinate 169,169, forward strand.
TTTTTCACTTGTTGAATTTTTTTGTTCTGCTGTATTCAACTTACGGCTAGCATAAGCACCTGGGGTTAATTCCCCATCAAGTGAATTTGACCGTTGTAATAGAGCTGCACCCAAACCGATATTACTCGCATCCGTTCTCAGAATGAATTCTTGACTTAAGTCAGGTAATTTCAAAATAGGCCTGCTTGTGAGCTTTTCTTTCAATTCTTGGTATGCTAATTCACATTGCGCCGTCCAAATAATTCTATCAGGATTTCCTTTGCGCGTTAAATCAGTCAATGGAGCACATATGGAGTTAAAGTTTTTTTATATACTTTTGGTAAAAACCACATAATGAGACAAAAGATCGCACATCTTTTTTTGTTTGTGGTCTTGGTGCGTGGGTGTCGCTGGTGTTGGGGTGTCCTTCGTTCGATTATTATTAGTTTAGCTTGTATGCTTGCTTATCTATCATTATCTCAGTTGAGGTCGACACAAAGTTTTGTTGTTGATTAATAAGTGTCCAAGCAAACCTCGGTTCCGTACGAACTGATTCATTATTAATATAAACTTCCTATAAAGAAGAGTTCATCAGGTCAAAGGACAATCAACAATGCAAGTTGAAGCAATCAAACGTAATCAAAGTAATGTGGGTAAGTCTTCGATTAGAGTCCAATATTTATTACAAGTTGACGCACGAAGACAGTTCACATAGGTATACATTCATATATAGTTCATTAGAAATTACGTGCATAATATTCAGGTCCGTCCGTGTCAATATAATGTGTCAGATGAACGTCATGGCTTTGTACATGCGCTGCTGTAGTCAGACAGCCAGAAATGAGCGCATGAGTTCTTGACAGCTACAAATTGAATCATAATACGATTCTCCTTCCATCATTTTATTTACTTAATAAATCTCATACTTTATCTTAATATCTGAACTGACCCTGAGTTCTATATTGAATTCATATATCGGCTATATACTAAGCCTCTCCTTGGAAGAAATACAAGACACGACTTCTCTGCTTGGCGGACAGCATAAAAGGGGTAATGTAACCAAGTCACCAAGCGTGACCTTCCCAACGCGAATACGTCATAATCTTAGCATATATTTCGCGTTCAGTAGTCCATAAAATATCGACATATTCTATTAATGTTATTGACCCCTAAACGTTGCGCACTTCTAAACCCCAGCAGACGCCGTCATTTAAAATAACACCGTAACAGCCATCCAATTTGCAATTTATTCTGGCTGCCGGGCAGTAGAAGGAGCACCTTCTCTCCCACAGATAATTCTCGATCCTTCGCTTTCTTATTGTAATAGGCAGCATGCTTTTTCCTGGCTTGTCTCAAATTTTCATTGGCAAGTTTCCAGCCAGTTTTAAGACGAGTGGTCAGCTCGTTCACATATTGATATGATGAAGTAATATTTTCTTCTGCCTTTTCATCGGCCCATGTCTTTAACAAGGCTTCCAAGGGACCTTTTACTGGCCTTCCAAATAACAATGTTGCCGGGGCCATACCGGTTGAACTATGGGGTACCTCCCGGTAGGCAAACAGGGCGGCGGGAAGGTACTGATCCCATGTATCTGGTTTTTCATGTGCCAACTTCCTAAGGATCGACATGAGAGTCCCGTTAAATCTTTCTACTTGGCCATTTCCTTGAGGATGATACGGGCTACAATGAAAGTGTTTGGCTTGAAAGATCCTGAATACTTCTTCTGTTAGTTTCCCCTTGAACTGAGAGCTATTATCGGTCAAGATTTGGTTGGGAAAGCCTAACCTGGTGAAGATTGTGAGTAATGCCTCTGCCACATGCTTCGAATCAATTGATGACAGGGCTACCGCCTCTCCCCACATAGAACAAGTGTCCACCAGAGTCAGAATGTAACTGTTCCTCCTCTTGGTCCGAGTGAGAGGTCCCACAATGTCCACGGCAACTCTTTCAAAGGGGGTTCCCACTATGGGCATTTCCCCTAGAGTTACTGGAGCAGTCCAATGCTTTTGAGCTACCCGTTGGCACTCTGGACAGGATTTTACATATTTCTTTATGCCTTCAGTTATTTTTGGCCAGAAATAATGACAAGCTATACGCTGTCCTATTGCGCTGATCCCCATATGACCACTGAAGGGAATCGCATGCCCAAGTTCCAACACTTTAGTCCTATATGAAATTGGAAGGACCAGCTGTCCGTGACCATTGGATCCATTTCCAGCCTTCCTATATATCAATTTGTTCTTCATATAGAAATCTCCCTTGTCTGGAGGTGTATGACATTTGGGCAATTTCTTAAAACAAGGCTTGAGGGCCTTATCCTCCGCCTGTGCCTTCCTCATCTCATCTGGATGGGTATTTCTCGGATTATCCTCCTCCTTTTTAGACTGTGATCTGGTCTGCACTGTTGCCATGGTCACAGGTCTCTTGGAATTCCCCAAGAAGACATATCTACACCCCAATATCAGAGGGTAGATTGGTTCTTTTATCACTGCTGCTTTTATGATTTCTTCCACATATCGCGTTTTCACATTTATCCTGGCGACGGGAAGTGTCATGGTCGCTACGTCCTTGGTTGCAGTTTGAATCTCCACTGTTTCTGTGGTGTATTGATCTGCCTGCACCAGGTGAGAACTCAAAACTGAATCATAATCTAATCCAGTATCATACAAACACCTTATGGTGACACCATTGCATGTTACATCTTCACACACTGGGGGATGGTAAGGTTCCTGTTGTTCAGTAGGGTTGACCTTTACTCCCTTTCTCCCCATTTTCATTGCAGCGAAAGTAGGAGTTTTCTTTCTACAATTTTCAGTGTTATGGTTGTCCATCCGACAATGTTTACAATACTTCTTTCCTTGGTTAAAGGGTTTTCTGTCATTATATTTCCTTTCATTGAATTGTGAGGTTTTATTATTATAGTCATTGCGTGGCCTATCAAACTGGTGCTTACCTTTGTTCTGGTCTCTATGGTCAAACTTATTAAAGTTTTGAGGTGCCTTAAAATTGTCTACCTGTTTCTTTTTATTTCCAACTACCTCTGCTTGGGCTGCCTGATACCTCTCAGCGACATTGAGTAACTCACCCAGCCTCTCTGCACCTTGTTCCATGAGAAACTTTCTCAGGTCTGGAGCCATGGACTCTCTTAGCTGCTCAATAAGGATCATTTCCTTAAGATCTTGGGTTTTCCCCAGAGCAGTCCATTTCTCCAAGTAGGTCTCTAACCGTGCAGAGAACTGGTGATAAGTCTCACCCGACAGTAGTTCGGCATTCCTAAATTTTTTTCTATAAAATTCCCCATTCTTTTCATATCTTAACAAAAGGGCCTGCTTTAGCATGTCATAATTGTCCTGATCATCCCTGCTCATCTTGGCAAAAACTTCATAAGCTGTACCACGAAGCCCTTGTGATAACTTTAGGCTCCACCTTTCTCTCTCTAAACCATACGTGGTAGCTAAAAGTTCATATCTATTTAGGTAACTTTCTATGTCATCGTCTTTCTCAACAAAATGGTCTAAATGAAAACTCATAGCTGAGGTTGAGGCTCCCTGACTAACAGTGGCATCTGAGGTAAAGGGACTGGCACCATTTTCAGGAGCATGGCTTTGAAACTCAAACTCCCTTAGTCGTAACTCATGTTCCCTTTGTAATCTCTTCTCCTCCTTTTCTGCTTCCCTTTCTGCAGCCTGTCTTTTTTCCTCAGCTTCTCTGTCTGCAGCCTGTTTCCTTTCCTCTGCTTCTCTTTCTGCAGCTAGTCTCTTTTCTTCTGCCTCCAATGCCCTAGCCTCCTTGTCAGCCTCAATCTGCAGCCTCTTAATTTCTTTTTCAGCCTCTAACTTTCTTTCAGCCTCTTTTTCTAATCTTTTTTCTTCGCGGTCAATAAATTTGTCACATTCAGTTGTGACATAAGCAATCATAATTTGCCCCTCCATTCCCAATTCTTTAGCAGCCTGCACAGCAGCAGATCCAAACTTTGCCAGATCAGCCATTTTGTACTAGGCAAACCTTTAAAATTTCTAACTAGACAAATTTCTAATTATAACTAACAATTTCTAATTATAACTAAGAACAACCACAGGCACTGATAGCTCAACCACTATTTAATTTCTCCAAAAAGGAATGCTTTTAGTTTTATACTATCTGAGATTCCTAATATAATTAATAATATTTTAAGAATTTAAAATCCCAGAAGCAAACTACCCAATATAGCTGGTGTTATGAAAAGTTCAATCCCCAGGAGCGAGACCCCAATATATGTGGTGGGTTTGATGTTAATACAGTTTGTTGTAAAGAAATCTTAGTGTACTGAATGAGGTCAGCTGTGAAGGTCCCTGAATATAATAAATATTAGAGTAAATTTCCAGGGCACCTTTCTACTACCACCACTATGATCTCATTCAGACTTATTCTAGATAGACTGTAAGATGACTACGTTTGGTGTCTAGGGTTATGAAATGTTAGTGTAAGGTTGCATTAACCAACTAAACATATAAACAATTACACAAATTATTTTATTATCTAATACAACACAACAGTACCACGACAATCACATACGAACTACACTTTAAAAGACTATCTTTAGTAAGTCAGTGGTTGAAAGTTTGGTAAAGTTAATGTTTTTCAATTTATTGTCCTGAATCTAATTTATTTGGAATCAGGACTGACAATCAAAGTGAAATCACAGAAATTAATTACATCAATCAATTTACACAATGGGTCTTCTGACCATAATACACATATTATTATATAAGGGTGTAGTTGTATTGTCTAACTGAGGTGACTTCTAGTATACACTGGTTGATTGTTTATTATCATCATCTCTGCATGTTGTTTGTAAGTTTTTATGGACACTGATGGAATGTTTATATCACTATTCCCAGTCTATTATTTTAATAGAATGTTAGTTGAGCGATCAGGTGCCGAAACATGCACCTATCTTTGTAATATGATGTAGGAATCTTCCTGCACTTCGTTGAACGACAACCTTCAGTTCCCACTTCTTCAAGAATGATGGTGGTTTACAGCTGTCTCCGAACAAGGCAAGACTGTGGCATGAATATATCGGCCCACTGTAGTCTGGCACCAGTTATTGACAGCAACCAAAACCCTCACAGATGCAAGGAAATAACACAAGTAAACGATGACTAGGCAATAGAATATGGCACATTTTCGATCTGCCCTATGTCCAGGCTTTTCCTGTGTTAGAAAATTCTCCGCCTGCTCTCATCGATCTTGCTTTACACAAAATTTACTTGAAATGGCAGTGAACAGTTCCCGTTTCGTACCAATATCTACTGCTTTGTCCAATGGGACCATGTTTACATTTATTTTTGAATCTATCGTTTCAAATAACAACTCCCAATATGTTTCCAAGGCAAATATATTTTTAGTTTTAGGTCAACCAATCATACTTCGCCTTCCTTCAAAATCCAACCAATCAAATATCCCGTACCTTTTAACCTCATTTACCCAAAGTCGTTTTTTCAAAACATGCCATAAAAAATTATAGCAGGCATGATCTTTACTTGACAGTCTGGTCGGATCCACTATAGTATTATGGCTATAATTAGTTAATTAATGAACTATTTGCGTAATTATTACCATATTCTTTGTCAACAAGTCCTAAGGTACACGAATATACAATTTATATGGGACTAGTTGGCTTGGTTCAGAAGTACACAGGTTTTTTTTTTCTATGTTAGTGTTTTTTATTTTTAGTCTACTACACGTTCAATTCTTTTCCATGTGCTGTCTTCTATATTTACGTGATAATTACGTCCTTTGAAATAAGAGCTAAGGTTGTTTTTGTGACACGAGTTGTCCACATGTTCTAACTTTTTCCTCGTATTTTGGGGAAACCCCTAAGCAAGGCCTGCTCCTGTGCTGGTATTGGCTTTTAGTTTAAAATCAATGCGAAACGAATTAGCATTTCATCTATCCTTTCCCCTCCTCGTTCCACAATGCACATATTTTCTTAGAACTAGGAAAAGTGATTATGTCAAGGACGAATTTAAAAAATTGGGTACCGTTCTGTTCGGCTATTCGTTAGCAAATAATAATCTGAAGGCGTAGGCGATACCAACAGTTCTAGTAGAAAATTCTGTTGTACTTTCTTATCTTTTCCTTTATGCCCTATATTGTTATATATTAATTTAGATATTGTATTTAGAAATTCACTACACGTCCCCCCTTTAGAACAGACGATCATATGTCAGTTCCTATTTCTAAATACACATAGATGAATTTACTATCTATGCCTGATGACTACTCTGATGTTCGTCGTACGGATGTCTGCTTAAAAAATCAGCTCCCACATTAGTTTTTCCGGGAATGTATTCTATGGTAAACTGGATTGGAAGTAAGAGCAAAGACCAGCGTAATAATCTAGCATTTTCATGCCTTGCTTGTGACAGACACACGAGTGGTTTATGATCTGTCTTGATCCTAAATGATTGTCCATAGAGATAAATCTGGAACTTTTTTATACCCCAGATGACAGCGAGACATTCTTTTTCACTTGTTGAATTTTTTTGTTCTGCTGTATTCAACTTACGGCTAGCATAAGCAACTGGGGTTAATTCCCCATCAAGTGAATTTGACCGTTGTAATAGAGCTGCACCCAAACCGATATTACTCGCATCCGTTCTCAGAATGAATTCTTGACTTAAGTCAGGTAATTTCAAAATAGGCCTGCTTGTGAACTTTTCTTTCAATTCTTGGTATGCTAATTCACATTGCGCCGTCCAAATAATTCTATCAGGATTTCCTTTGCGCGTTAAATCAGTCAATGGAGCACATATGGAGTTAAAGTTTTTTTATATACTTTTGGTAAAAACCACATAATGAGACAAAAGATCGCACATCTTTTTTTGTTTGTGGTCTTGGTGCGTGGGTGTCGCTGGTGTTGGGGTGTCCTTCGTTCGATTATTATTAGTTTAGCTTGTATGCTTGCTTATCTATCATTATCTCAGTTGAGGTCGACACACAGTTTTGTTGTTGATTAATAAGTGTCCAAGCAAACCTCGGTTCCGTACGAACTGATTCATTATTAATATAAACTTCCTATAAAGAAGAGTTCATCAGGTCAAAGGACAATCAACAATGCAAGTTGAAGCAATCAAACGTAATCAAAGTAATGTGGGTAAGTCTTCGATTAGAGTCCAATATTTATTACAAGTTGACGCACGAAGACAGTTCACATAGATATACATTCATATATAGTTCATTAGAAATTACGTGCATAATATTCAGGTCCGTCCGTGTCAATATAATGTGTCAGATGAACGTCATGGCTTTGTACATGCGCTGCTGTAGTCAGACAGCCAGAAATGAGCGCATGAGTTCTTGACAGCTACAAATTGAATCATAATACGATTCTCCTTCCATCATTTTATTTACTTAATAAATCTCATACTTTATCTTAATATCTGAACTGACCCTGAGTTCTATATTGAATTCATATATCGGCTATATACTAAGCCTCTCCTTGGAAGAAATACAAGACACGACTTCTCTGCTTGGCGGACAGCATAAAAGGGGTAATGTAACCAAGTCACCAAGCGTGACCTTCCCAACGCGAATACGTCATAATCTTAGCATATATTTCGCGTTCAGTAGTCCATAAAATATCGACATATTCTATTAATGTTATTGACCCCTAAACGTTGCGCACTTCTAAACCCCAGCAGACACCGTCATTTAAAATAACACCGTAACAGCCATCCAATTTGCAATTTATTCTGGCTGCCGGGCAGTAGAAGGAGCACCTTCTCTCCCACAGATAATTCTCGATCCTTCGCTTTCTTATTGTAATAGGCAGCATGCTTTTTCCTGGCTTGTCTCAAATTTTCATTGGCAAGTTTCCAGCCAGTTTTAAGACGAGTGGTCAGCTCGTTCACATATTGATATGATGAAGTAATATTTTCTTCTGCCTTTTCATCGGCCCATGTCCTTAACAAGGCTTCCAAGGGACCTTTTACTGGCCTTCCAAATAACAATGTTGCCGGGGCCATACCAGTTGAACTATGGGGTACCTCCCGGTAGGCAAACAGGGCGGCGGGAAGGTACTGATCCCATGTATCTGGTTTTTCATGTGCCAACTTCCTCAGGATCGACATGAGAGTCCCGTTAAATCTTTCTACTTGGCCATTTCCTTGAGGATGATACGGGCTACAATGAAAGTGTTTGGCTTGAAAGATCCTGAATACTTCTTCTGTTAGTTTCCCCTTGAACTGAGAGCCATTATCAGTCAAGATTTGGTTGGGAAAGCCTAACCTGGTGAAGATTGTGAGTAATGCCTCTGCCACATGCTTCGAATCAATTGATGACAGGGCTACCGCCTCTCCCCACATAGAACAAGTGTCCACCAGAGTCAGAATGTAACTGTTCCTCCTCTTGGTCCGAGTGAGAGGTCCCACAATGTCCACGGCAACTCTTTCAAAGGGGGTTCCCACTATGGGCATTTCCCCTAGAGTTACTGGAGCAGTCCAATGCTTTTGAGCTACCCGTTGGCACTCTGGACAGGATTTTACATATCTCTTTATGTCTTCAGTTATTCCTGGCCAGAAATAATGACAAGCTATACGCTGTCCTATTGCGCTGATCCCCATATGACCACTGAAGGGAATCGCATGCCCAAGTTCCAACACTTTAGTCCTATATGAAATTGGAAGGACCAGCTGTCCGTGACCATTGGATCCATTTCCAGCCTTCCTATATATCAATTTGTTCTTCATATAGAAATCTCCCTTGCCTGGAGGTGTATGACATTTGGGCAATTTCTTAAAACAAGGCTTGAGGGTCTTATTCTCCGCCTGTGCCTTCCTCATCTCATCTGGATGGGTATTTATCGGATTATCCTCCTCCTTTTTAGACTGTGATCTGGTCTGCACTGTTGCCATGGTCACAGGTCTCTTGGAATTCCCCAAGAAGACATATCTACACCCCAATATCAGAGGGTAGATTGGTTCTTTTATCACTGCTGCTTTTATGATTTCTTCCACATATCGCGTTTTCACATTTATCCTGGCGACGGGAAGTGTCATGGTCGCTACGTCCTTGGTTACAGTTTGAATCTCCACTGTTTCTGTGGTGTATTGATCTGCCTGCACCAGGTGAGAACTCAAAACTGAATCATAATCTAATCCAGTATCATACAAACACCTTATGGTGACACCATTGCATGTTACATCTTCACACACTGGGGGATGGTAAGGTTCCTGTTGTTCAGTAGGGTTGACCTTTACTCCCTTTCTCCCCATTTTCATTGCAGCGAAAGTAGGAGTTTTCTTTCTACAATTTTCAGTGTTATGGTTGTCCATCCGACAATGTTTACAATACTTCTTTCCTTGGTTAAAGGGTTTTCTGTCATTATATTTCCTTTCATTGAATTGTGAGGTTTTATTATTATAGTCATTGCGTGGCCTATCAAACTGGTGCTTACCTTTGTTCTGGTCTCTATGGTCAAACTTTTTAAAGTTTTGAGGTGCCTTAAAATTGTCTACCTGTTTCTTTTTATTTCCAACTACCTCTGCTTGGGCTGCCTGATACCTCTCAGCGACATTGAGTAACTCACCCAGCCTCTCTGCACCTTGTTCCATGAGAAACTTTCTCAGGTCTGAAGCCATGGACTCTCTTAGCTGCTCAATAAGGATCATTTCCTTAAGATCTTGGGTTTTCCCCAGAGCAGTCCATTTCTCCAAGTAGGTCTCTAACCGTGCAGAGAACTGGTGATAAGTCTCACCCGACAGTAGTTCGGCATTCCTAAATTTTTTTCTATAAAATTCCCCATTCTTTTCATATCTTAACAAAAGGGCCTGCTTTAGCATGTCATAATTGTCCTGATCATCCCTGCTCATCTTGGCAAAAACTTCATAAGCTGTACCACGAAGCCCTTGTGATAACTTTAGGCTCCACCTTTCTCTCTCTAAACCATACGTGGTAGCTAAAAGTTCATATCTATTTAGGTAACTTTCTATGTCATCGTCTTTCTCAACAAAATGGTCTAAATGAAAACTCATAGCTGAGGTTGAGGCTCCCTGACTAACAGTGGCATCTGAGGTAAAGGGACTGGCACCATTTTCAGGAGCATGGCTTTGAAACTCAAACTCCCTTAGTCGTAACTCATGTTCCCTTTGTAATCTCTTCTCCTCCTTTTCTGCTTCCCTTTCTGCAGCCTGTCTTTTTTCCTCAGCTTCTCTGTCTGCAGCCTGTTTCCTTTCCTCTGCTTCTCTTTCTGCAGCTAGTCTCTTTTCTTCTGCCTCCAATGCCCTAGCCTCCTTGTCAGCCTCAATCTGCAGCCTCTTAATTTCTTTTTCAGCCTCTAACTTTCTTTCAGCCTCTTTTTCTAATCTTTTTTCTTCGCGGTCAATAAATTTGTCACATTCAGTTGTGACATAAGCAATCATAATTTGCCCCTCCATTCCCAATTCTTTAGCAGCCTGCACAGCAGCAGATCCAAACTTTGCCAGATCAGCCATTTTGTACTAGGCAAACCTTTAAAATTTCTAACTAGACAAATTTCTAATTATAACTAACAATTTCTAATTATAACTAAGAACAACCACAGGCACTGATTGCTCAACCACTATTTAATTTCTCCAAAAAGGAATGCTTTTAGTTTTATACTATCTGAGATTCCTAATATAATTAATAATATTTTAAGAATTTAAAATCCCAGAAGCAAACTACCCAATATAGCTGGTGTTATGAAAAGTTCAATCCCCAGGAGCGAGACCCCAATATATGTGGTGGGTTTGATGTTAATACAGTTTGTTGTAAAGAAATCTTAGTGTACTGAATGAGGTCAGCTGTGAAGGTCCCTGAATATAATAAATATTAGAGTAAATTTCCAGGGCACCTTTCTACTACCACCACCACTATGATCTCATTCAGACTTATTCTAGATAGACTGTAAGATGACTACGTTTGGTGTCTAGGGTTATGAAATGTTAGTGTAAGGTTGCATTAACCAACTAAACATATAAACAATTACACAAATTATTTTATTATCTAATACAACACAACAGTACCACGACAATCACATACGAACTACACTTTAAAAGACTATCTTTAGTAAGTCAGTGGTTGAAAGTTTGGTAAAGTTAATGTTTTTCAATTTATTGTCCTGAATCTAATTTATTTGGAATCAGGACTGACAATCAAAGTGAAATCACAGAAATTAATTACATCAATCAATTTACACAATGGGTCTTCTGACCATAATACACATATTATTATATAAGGGTGTAGTTGTATTGTCTAACTGAGGTGACTTCTAGTATACACTGGTTGATTGTTTATTATCATCATCTCTGCATGTTGTTTGTAAGTTTTTATGGACACTGATGGAATGTTTATATCACTATTCCCAGTCTATTATTTTAATAGAATGTTAGTTGAGCGATCAGGTGCCGAAACATGCACCTATCTTTGTAATATGATGTAGGAATCTTCCTGCACTTCGCTGAACGACAACCTTCAGTTCCCACTTCTTCAAGAATGATGGTGGTTTACAGCTGTCTCCGAACAAGGCAAGACTGTGGCATGAATATATCGGCCCACTGTAGTCTGGCACCAGTTATTGACAGCAACCAAAACCCTCACAGATGCAAGGAAATAACACAAGTAAACGATGACTAGGCAATAGAATATGGCACATTTTCGATCTGCCCTATGTCCAGGCTTTTCCTGTGTTAGAAAATTCTCCGCCTGCTCTCATCGATCTTGCTTTACACAAAATTTACTTGAAATGGCAGTGAACAGTTCCCGTTTCGTACCAATATCTACTGCTTTGTCCAATGGGACCATGTTTACATTTATTTTTGAATCTATCGTTTCAAATAACAACTCCCAATATGTTTCCAAGGCAAATATATTTTTAGTTTTAGGTCAACCAATCATACTTCGCCTTCCTTCAAAATCCAACCAATCAAATATCCCGTACCTTTTAACCTCATTTACCCAAAGTCGTTTTTTCAAAACATGCCATAAAAAATTATAGCAGGCATGATCTTTACTTGACAGTCTGGTCGGATTCACTATAGTATTATGGCTATAATTAGTTAATTAATGAACTATTTGCGTAATTATTACCATATTCTTTGTCAACAAGTCCTAAGGTACACGAATATACAATTTATATGGGACTAGTTGGCTTGGTTCAGAAGTACACAGGTTTTTTTTTCTATGTTAGTGTTTTTTATTTTTAGTCTACTACACGTTCAATTCTTTTCCATGTGCTGTCTTCTATATTTACGTGATAATTACGTCCTTTGAAATAAGAGCTAAGGTTGTTTTTGTGACACGAGTTGTCCACATGTTCTAACTTTTTCCTCGTATTTTGGGGAAACCCCTAAGGCAAGGCCTGCCCCTGTGCTGGTATTGGCTTTTAGTTTAAAATCAATGCGAAACGAATTAGCATTTCATCTATCCTTTCCCCTCCTCGTTCCACAATGCACATATTTTCTTAGAACTAGGAAAAGTGATTATGTCAAGGACGAATTTAAAAAATTGGGTACCGTTCTGTTCGGCTATTCGTTAGCAAATAATAATCTGAAGGCGTAGGCGATACCAACAGTTCTAGTAGAAAATTCTGTTGTACTTTCTTATCTTTTCCTTTATGCCCTATATTGTTATATATTAATTTAGATATTGTATTTAGAAATTCACTACACGTCCCCCCTTTAGAACAGACGATCATATGTCAGTTCCTATTTCTAAATACACATAGATGAATTTACTATCTATGCCTGATGACTACTCTGATGTTCGTCGTACGGATGTCTGCTTAAAAAATCAGCTCCCACATTAGTTTTTCCGGGAATGTATTCTATGGTAAACTGGATTGGAAGTAAGAGCAAAGACCAGCGTAATAATCTAGCATTTTCATGCCTTGCTTGTGACAGGCACACGAGTGGTTTATGATCTGTCTGGATCTTAAATGATTGTCCATAGAGATAAATCTGGAACTTTTTTATACCCCAGATGACAGCGAGACATTCTTTTTCACTTGTTGAATTTTTTTGTTCTGCTGTATTCAACTTACGGCTAGCATAAGCAACTGGGGTTAATTCCCCATCAAGTGAATTTGACCGTTGTAATAGAGCTGCACCCAAACCGATATTACTCGCATCCGTTCTCAGAATGAATTCTTGACTTAAGTCAGGTAATTTCAAAATAGGCCTGCTTGTGAGCTTTTCTTTCAATTCTTGGTATGCTAATTCACATTGCGCCGTCCAAATAATTCTATCAGGATTTCCTTTGCGCGTTAAATCAGTCAATGGAGCACATATGGAGTTAAAGTTTTTTTATATACTTTTGGTAAAAACCACATAATGAGACAAAAGATCGCACATCTTTTTTTGTTTGTGGTCTTGGTGCGTGGGTGTCGCTGGTGTTGGGGTGTCCTTCGTTCGATTATTATTAGTTTAGCTTGTATGCTTGCTTATCTATCATTATCTCAGTTGAGGTCGACACACAGTTTTGTTGTTGATTAATAAGTGTCCAAGCAAACCTCGGTTCCGTATGAACTGATTCATTATTAATATAAACTTCCTATAAAGAAGAGTTCATCAGGTCAAAGGACAATCAACAATGCAAGTTGAAGCAATCAAACGTAATCAAAGTAATGTGGGTAAGTCTTCGATTAGAGTCCAATATTTATTACAAGTTGACGCACGAAGACAGTTCACATAGGTATACATTCATATATAGTTCATTAGAAATTACGTGCATAATATTCAGGTCCGTCCGTGTCAATATAATGTGTCAGATGAACGTCATGGCTTTGTACATGCGCTGCTGTAGTCAGACAGCCAGAAATGAGCGCATGAGTTCTTGACAGCTACAAATTGAATCATAATACGATTCTCCTTCCATCATTTTATTTACTTAATAAATCTCATACTTTATCTTAATATCTGAACTGACCCTGAGTTCTATATTGAATTCATATATCGGCTATATACTAAGCCTCTCCTTGGAAGAAATACAAGACACGACTTCTCTGCTTGGCGGACAGCATAAAAGGGGTAATGTAACCAAGTCACCAAGCGTGACCTTCCCAACGCGAATACGTCATAATCTTAGCATATATTTCGCGTTCAGTAGTCCATAAAATATCGACATATTCTATTAATGTTATTGACCCCTAAACGTTGCGCACTTCTAAACCCCAGCAGACACCGTCATTTAAAATAACACCGTAACAGCCATCCAATTTGCAATTTATTCTGGCTGCCGGGCAGTAGAAGGAGCACCTTCTCTCCCACAGATAATTCTCGATCCTTCGCTTTCTTATTGTAATAGGCAGCATGCTTTTTCCTGGCTTGTCTCAAATTTTCATTGGCAAGTTTCCAGCCAGTTTTAAGACGAGTGGTCAGCTCGTTCACATATTGATATGATGAAGTAATATTTTCTTCTGCCTTTTCATCGGCCCATGTCCTTAACAAGGCTTCCAAGGGACCTTTTACTGGCCTTCCAAATAACAATGTTGCCGGGGCCATACCAGTTGAACTATGGGGTACCTCCCGGTAGGCAAACAGGGCGGCGGGAAGGTACTGATCCCATGTATCTGGTTTTTCATGTGCCAACTTCCTCAGGATCGACATGAGAGTCCCGTTAAATCTTTCTACTTGGCCATTTCCTTGAGGATGATACGGGCTACAATGAAAGTGTTTGGCTTGAAAGATCCTGAATACTTCTTCTGTTAGTTTCCCCTTGAACTGAGAGCCATTATCAGTCAAGATTTGGTTGGGAAAGCCTAACCTGGTGAAGATTGTGAGTAATGCCTCTGCCACATGCTTCGAATCAATTGATGACAGGGCTACCGCCTCTCCCCACATAGAACAAGTGTCCACCAGAGTCAGAATGTAACTGTTCCTCCTCTTGGTCCGAGTGAGAGGTCCCACAATGTCCACGGCAACTCTTTCAAAGGGGGTTCCCACTATGGGCATTTCCCCTAGAGTTACTGGAGCAGTCCAATGTTTTTGAGCTACCCGTTGGCACTCTGGACAGGATTTTACATATCTCTTTATGTCTTCAGTTATTCCTGGCCAGAAATAATGACAAGCTATACGCTGTCCTATTGCGCTGATCCCCATATGACCACTGAAGGGAATCGCATGCCCAAGTTCCAACACTTTAGTCCTATATGAAATTGGAAGGACCAGCTGTCCGTGACCATTGGATCCATTTCCAGCCTTCCTATATATCAATTTGTTCTTCATATAGAAATCTCCCTTGCCTGGAGGTGTATGACATTTGGGCAATTTCTTAAAACAAGGCTTGAGGGTCTTATTCTCCGCCTGTGCCTTCCTCATCTCATCTGGATGGGTATTTATCGGATTATCATCCTCCTTTTTAGACTGTGATCTGGTCTGCACTGTTGCCATGGTCACAGGTCTCTTGGAATTCCCCAAGAAGACATATCTACACCCCAATATCAGAGGGTAGATTGGTTCTTTTATCACTGCTGCTTTTATGATTTCTTCCACATATCGCGTTTTCACATTTATCCTGGCGACGGGAAGTGTCATGGTCGCTACGTCCTTGGTTACAGTTTGAATCTCCACTGTTTCTGTGGTGTATTGATCTGCCTGCACCAGGTGAGAACTCAAAACTGAATCATAATCTAATCCAGTATCATACAAACACCTTATGGTGACACCATTGCATGTTACATCTTCACACACTGGGGGATGGTAAGGTTCCTGTTGTTCAGTAGGGTTGACCTTTACTCCCTTTCTCCCCATTTTCATTGCAGCGAAAGTAGGAGTTTTCTTTCTACAATTTTTCAGTGTTATGGTTGTCCATCCGACAATGTTTACAATACTTCTTTCCTTGGTTAAAGGGTTTTCTGTCATTATATTTCCTTTCATTGAATTGTGAGGTTTTATTATTATAGTCATTGCGTGGCCTATCAAACTGGTGCTTACCTTTGTTCTGGTCTCTATGGTCAAACTTTTTAAAGTTTTGAGGTGCCTTAAAATTGTCTACCTGTTTCTTTTTATTTCCAACTACCTCTGCTTGGGCTGCCTGATACCTCTCAGCGACATTGAGTAACTCACCCAGCCTCTCTGCACCTTGTTCCATGAGAAACTTTCTCAGGTCTGAAGCCATGGACTCTCTTAGCTGCTCAATAAGGATCATTTCCTTAAGATCTTGGGTTTTCCCCAGAGCAGTCCATTTCTCCAAGTAGGTCTCTAACCGTGCAGAGAACTGGTGATAAGTCTCACCCGACAGTAGTTCGGCATTCCTAAATTTT
This sequence comes from Oreohelix idahoensis, assembly GCA_024509875.1. Classification (NCBI taxonomy): domain Eukaryota; kingdom Metazoa; phylum Mollusca; class Gastropoda; order Stylommatophora; family Oreohelicidae; genus Oreohelix; species Oreohelix idahoensis. Next base: position 185,413 of record JAMPIV010011171.1, read on the forward strand.
TTTCTATAAAATTCCCCATTCTTTTCATATCTTAACAAAAGGGCCTTCTTTAGCATGTCATAATTGTCCTGATCATCCCTGCTCATCTTGGCAAAAACTTCATAAGCTGTACCACGAAGCCCTTGTGATAACTTTAGGCTCCACCTTTCTCTCTCTAAACCATACGTGGTAGCTAAAAGTTCATATCTATTTAGGTAACTTTCTATGTCATCGTCTTTCTCAACAAAATGGTCTAAATGAAAACTCATAGCTGAGGTTGAGGCTCCCTGACTAACAGTGGCATCTGAGGTAAAGGGACTGGCACCATTTTCAGGAGCATGGCTTTGAAACTCAAACTCCCTTAGTCGTAACTCATGTTCCCTTTGTAATCTCTTCTCCTCCTTTTCTGCTTCCCTTTCTGCAGCCTGTCTTTTTTCCTCAGCTTCTCTGTCTGCAGCCTGTTTCCTTTCCTCTGCTTCTCTTTCTGCAGCTAGTCTCTTTTCTTCTGCCTCCAATGCCCTAGCCTCCTTGTCAGCCTCAATCTGCAACCTCTTAGTCTCAGCCTCCAACTTTCTTTCGGCCTCTTTTTCTAATCTTCTTTCTTCGCGGTCAATAAATTTGTCACATTCCGTAGTGACAAAAGCAATCATAATTTGCCCCTCCATTCCCAATTCTTTAGCAGCCTGCACAGCAGCAGATCCAAACTTTGCCAGATCAGCCATTTTGTACTAGGCAAACCTTTAAAATTTCTAACTAGAAAAATTTCTAATTATAACTAACAATTTCTAATTATAACTAAGAACAACCACAGGCACTGATAGCTCAACCACTATTTAATTTCTCCAAAAAGGAATGCTTTTAGTTTTTATACTATCTGAGATTCCTAATATAATTAATAATATTTTAAGAATTTAAAATCCCAGAAGCAAACTACCCAATATAGCTGGTGTTATGAAAAGTTCAATCCCCAGGAGCGAGACCCCAATATATGTGGTGGGTTTGATGTTAATACAGTTTGTTGTAAAGAAATCTTAGTGTACTGAATGAGGTCAGCTGTGAAGGTCCCTGAAAATAATAAATATTAGAGTAAATTTCCAGGGCACCTTTCTACTACCACCACTATGATCTCATTCAGACTTATTCTAGATAGACTGTAAGATGACTACGTTTGGTGTCTAGGGTTATGAAATGTTAGTGTAAGGTTGCATTAACCAACTAAACATATAAACAATTACACAAATTATTTTATTATCTAATACAACACAACAGTACCACGACAATCACATACGAACTACACTTTAAAAGACTATCTTTAGTAAGTCAGTGGTTGAAAGTTTGGTAAAGTTAATGTTTTTCAATTTATTGTCCTGAATCTAATTTATTTGGAATCAGGACTGACAATCAAAGTGAAATCATAGAAATTAATTACATCAATCAATTTACACAATGGGTCTTCTGACCATAATACACATATTATTATATAAGGGTGTAGTTGTATTGTCTAACTGAGGTGACTTATAGTATACACTGGTTGATTGTTTATTATCATCATCTCTGCATGTTGTTTGTAAGTTTTTATGGACACTGATGGAATGTTTATATCACTATTCCCAGTCTATTATTTTAATAGAATGTTAGTTGAGCGATCACGTGCCGAAACATGCACCTATCTTTGTAATATGATGTAGGAATCTTCCTGCACTTCGCTGAACGACAACCTTCAGTTTCCACTTCTTCAAGAATGATGGTGGTTTACAGTTGTCTCCGAACAAGGCAAGACTGTGGCATGAATATATCGGCCCACTGTAGTCTGGCACCAGTTATTGACAGCAACCAAAACCCTCACAGATGCAAGGAAATAACACAAGTAAACGATGACTAGGCAATAGAATATGGCACATTTTCGATCTGCCCTATGTCCAGGCTTTTCCTGTGTTAGAAAATTCTCCGCCTGCTCTCATCGATCTTGCTTTACACAAAATTTACTTGAAATGGCAGTGAACAGTTCCCGTTTCGTACCAATATCTACTGCTTTGTCCAATGGGACCATGTTTACATTTATTTTTGAATCTATCGTTTCAAATAACAACTCCCAATATGTTTCCAAGGCAAATATATTTTTAGTTTTAGGTCAACCAATCATACTTCGCCTTCCTTCAAAATCCAACCAATCAAATATCCCGTACCTTTTAACCTCATTTACCCAAAGTCGTTTTTTCAAAACATGCCATAAAAAATTATAGCAGGCATGATCTTTACTTGACAGTCTGGTCGGATCCACTATAGTATTATGGCTATAATTAGTTAATTAATGAACTATTTGCGTAATTATTACCATATTCTTTGTCAACAAGTCCTAAGGTACACGAATATACAATTTATATGGGACTAGTTGGCTTGGTTCAGAAGTACACAGGTTTTTTTTTCTATGTTAGTGTTTTTTATTTTTAGTCTACTACACGTTCAATTCTTTTCCATGTGCTGTCTTCTATATTTACGTGATAATTACGTCCTTTGAAATAAGAGCTAAGGTTGTTTTTGTGACACGAGTTGTCCACATGTTCTAACTTTTTCCTCGTATTTTGGGGAAACCCCTAAGGCAAGGCCTGCCCCTGTGCTGGTATTGGCTTTTAGTTTAAAATCAATGCGAAACGAATTAGCATGTCATCTATCCTTTCCCCTCCTCGTTCCACAATGCACATATTTTCTTAGAACCAAGAAAAGTTATTATGTCAAGGACGAATTTGAAAAATTGGGTACCGTTCTGTTCGGCTATTCGTTAGCAAATAATAATCTAAAGGCGTAAGCGATACCAACAGTTCTAGTAGAAAATTCTTTTGTACTTTCTTATCTTTTCCTTTATGCCCTATATTGTTATATATTAATTTAGATATTGTATTTAGAAATTCACTACAGACATTCACACTGCCATTTCTTAATTTTGGTATCACAGTTTCATATTTCCATTTCATATTTTTTTTGTTTTGTGTATTTCATGAAAGTTTAGGAATAGGTACACTGTCCAAAAGTGAACGCATCAGAACGTTGTTATCTATGTGGATGTGTTGTAGTCTTGTTACAAACAACAACAAGCTGATTTAGACGTAGCTTTAACATTTTTTATTGGAAGAAATTGTGCTTTTACCCTTTTACATGAATATAACAACCGATTTGTTCCAAAATCTTCACGCAACTATGTTGCTTCTTGAATTGAGAAGAAGTAATTTTTATAACCACGCACTAAGTGAATTCTCTTTTTCCTGCCCGCTATAGAATAAAGAGGAAAATATAAAAAAGTAATACATGTTATAGACGAAGATGACTAATGATCGGTGTATGTGGGGGCGATGATTTTGGTTTTGTGTTGTGATGTGTGTAGCTAGTGATGAGAATATAAGACGATGAGAGATGAAGTGGTGTCGGAGGCAACTATGCTTTTGAGGTAAAAATATGACAGACAACTCTCGTTGTTGGGTGAATGTAACTACATATTGAGACGGGTGCTGGATCACGTGGTAATTTTCTTTATTATTTATAGTATATCATGAGTAATAAGGCTACTCAACCCAATGAACAGTTAGTACTATGTAAGTGACCCCGCACACAGCCGTATTCTCCAACATAAAAAACACTGTCAAAACGCTGGGTAATACCAAATAGACAGTTTATTGAACACAACCGTAGAGAGACATATCACAGACAGACTAGGTTATACCGACAACTAGATCCTCCTTAGTGTTGCAGTCTGTAACTCGAACAATCTCGAGGCCAGTTTCATTCATTTTTAATAAAGTTCAAACACGAGCTTTTACCCTCCCTGGTTTTGGAACCAGATCGATGACCCGAGCAAAACAGCGCGCGTAAATTTATGTTCACATCACAAGGTCAAAACACAATCGATCAATAGTAGAAATTTATAAAAGAAACATTCCTTCGTTCGTGTGTTCGAATCCCCGATACTTAAGTTTTCTCTTTTTTCATACGGGCGACATCTGGTGATAGGTAGGTTTTATATTGTCTCCAAAGCGGTTCAAACATGCGGCGACCACGGAAATGTAGTACATTAAATAAATGTAACTAAGTATTTGTTCCAGTTATCAAACAGGTTTCTATGTTTTTGTCCTGCAATTTTCAAACTTTAGTAAAAGCTTTTCTTCCAAGCAGCAAAAAGGGTCCCAACATTTTCTCCCAGGCCTGCGCAAAGGATCCAACCTGTTGGTAAATAGATAAACTGACAAATACTTCTTTAAATATTTCTTACCGGTGTTAAAATATTTCTTACCGTTAGGCTTTTTTAGTCTATTTTCCATTTCATAATTTTTGCGGCACGACATTCACACTGCCATTTCTTACTTTTGGTATCACAGTTTTCGTATTTCCATTTCTTAATTTTGGTATCACAATTTTCATATTTACATTTCTTAAGTTTGGTCTCACAATTTTCATATTTCCATTTCTTAATTTTGGTATCACGATTTTCATATTTCATAATTTCTGCATCACAACACTCACACTGTCATTTCATAATTTTTGTATCACAGTTTTTCATATTTCTTACTTTTGGTATCACAGTTTTTGTTACATCGGATTTTCCTGCCGATGAACAAAACTTATTACCACCACTTACACAGATTGTATCGTGCTTCATTGTTCCATTGTTATTAGTTTTATTCTGGTTGTTGCCACCGTTTGTTATGGTATTCTCTGCTAACTTCTATGTGTGCCGGTTTATAACCACTGTTTTGTTGTATTATTAGTTTTGATAAATACTTCAAATGGTAGAGCTTCTAATGCCGTGCTGACAAACATGAATAGTGGGTCAATGGTCTGAACTTTCAATAATATCAACTGATAAGTCCGTGGTGTTCAGAGTCCGAACAGAGTACAATTTAATAGCACATCACATCCAAATAAAATGCAGTTCATCAGAATTCAATTGATACATCATAATTCGTCACTTCCTTCAGTCGTGGTACAGTCAAGCTATTTACTCGTGATTCCTAGATAGGCAATCCGGTATCGAACAACTCAACTTACGCGACTAAGGTGACCTTCTTGGATACTTTCCATTAAGATTGCTCCCGAAAATACATTCTCCTCTTCGAACATAAATCCCGTTCATCACTGAGATATAATATTGTATCCACTAAGTATAGGCTGACCCAAATACCTATTCATCAAGAAAATCCTTGATATAAATATCCTTCTACTGGGAGACTTCAAAAACTTCCGTCCGTCTAGGACCAAATATAACAACATATGGGTACAAATACAATGTTGTCATGTGCTACCTTACCAACGCGACACGTCACATTAAAACTACGCAAATTATGCTCCTCGCTTTCAACATCGTAAAGCAAAAACTATAATATATCTCTGTTGCATTTCAACAACTAAAATGTGCAACTTTTATCCGAGCTTACTACCTAGTTGCTATAAATCATATATCCTCTTGTAACATTCTTCATATTTCCATTTCTTAATTTTGGTATCACGATTTTCGTATTTCCATTTCTTAAGTTTGGTCTCACAATTTTCGTATCTCCATTTCTTAAATTTGGTATCACAATTTTTCTTACCGTTGTCAAAATATTTCAACGAGGTATGAGCGCTAGTGTCTGTCGTTATCACATCACCTCTTCAGTAAAGTATACCCATGAGTGTCTGGGGGTGTGTGTGTGTGGGGGTTGTGTTGCGGTGTGTTGTATTGTATTGTGTTATGTGTTGTTTATTTATACAACAGTTATACGTACATATTACAATATATATTTTACAAACAGTTATAACATCTAGAGGTGGGAGTGAAGTGTTAGAGACATGACCAGGTCCAGCGGCGAGATGTGGGAATGAAGTGTTAGAGACGTCACTATACTAGGGCCAACACCTAGAGGTGGAAGTGCAGTGTTAGAAACTATACTAGGTCTAGCATCGAGAGGTGGGAGTGAAGTGTTAGAGACATGAAAAGAGCCAGCAGCGAGAAGTGGGAGTGAAGTGTTAGAGACTTGACTAGGTCTAGCATCGAGTAATAAAATCTACTCACCCCAATGTCCATCTAGTGTTATGTAAAGGACCCGTACACAATGGAGGTTTCCAACATAAAAAATAATATCAAAGGCCAGGTTGGACAAGGCCAAATAGACAGTTTTATTGAACACAACCGTAGAGATATATGTCACAGGCAGACTAGATTATGGCACCAACTAGATACTCCTTAGTGTTACAGGTTGCAATCGGGACAATGTCGAGGCCAGTTTCAACCATTTTAAGAAAACCCAACACGCCCGTGCTTTTTACCACTCGTTGTTAAACTCGATCGATGGTCTGCGCTCGTGAGGAAAACATTATCAAAATGTATTCGATGAATGTCATACTGTTTGGTAGTCGGTTAGGGTGGGTGACATCAGCGCTAAATTTCAGGCACTCGTAAGAAATAAAAAAAGTAGAAAACTAGACAGCAGAAAAACAACAGACGTGAGTGGCTTACCCAGGACTCGAACCCAGGACCCTCCGTGCTACAAGTTTATGTATAATAAAATAATAATAAAAGCTCAAAAGAACATAAACTTGTTTCCGATAGTCTATATTTAGCGCTGATGTCACCCACCCTAACCGACTACCAAACAGTATGACATTCATCGAATACATTTTGATAATGTTTTCCTCACGAGCGTAGACCATCGATCGAGTTTAACAACGAGTGGTAAAAAGCACGGGCGTGTTGGGTTTTCTTAAAATGGTTGAAACTGGCCTCGACATTGTCCCGATTGCAACCTATAACACTAAGGAGTATCTAGTTGGCACCATAATCTAGTCTGCCTGTGACATATATCTCTACGGTTGTGTTCAATGAAACTGTCTATTTGGCCTTGTCCAACCTGGCCTTTGATATTATTTTTTATGTTGGAAACCTCGATTGTGTACAGGTCCTTTACATAACACTAGATGGACATTGGGGTGAGTAGATTTTATTACTCGATGCTAGACCTAGTCAAGTCTCTAACACTTCACTCCCACTTCTCGCTGCTGGCTCTTTTCATGTCTCTAACACTTCACTCCCACCTCTAGATGTTATAACTGTTTGTAAAATATATATTGTAATATGTAGGTATAACTGTTGTATAAATAAACAACACATAACACAATACAATACACCGCAACACAACCCACACACACACACACGCGCGCACGCACACAAACACTCACAGACGCACAACCACGCACGCGAGCGCTCACACACACACCCCCAGACACTCATGGTCATACTTTACTGAAGAGGTGATGTGATAACGACAGACACTAGCGCTCATACCTCGTTGAAATATTTTGACAACGGTAAGAAAAATTGTGATACCAAATTTAAGAAATGGAGATACGAAAATTGTGAGACCAAACTTAAGAAATGGAAATACGAAAATCGTGATACCAAAATTAAAAAATGGAAACATGAAAACTGTGATACGAAAAGTAAGAAATATGAAAAACTGTGATACAAAAATTATGAAATGACAGTGTGAGTGTTGTGATGCAGAAATTATGAAATAGGAAAATCGTGATACCAAAATTAAGAAATGGAAATATGAAAATTGTGAGACCAAACTTAAGAAATGTAAATACGAAAATTGTGATACCAAAATTAAGAAATGGAAATACGAAAACTGTGATACCAAAAGTAAGAAATGGCAGTGTGAATGTCGTGCCGCAAAAAATTATGAAATGGAAAATAGACTAAAAAAGCCTAACGGTAAGAAATATTTTGACACCGGTAAGAAATATTTAAAGAAGTATTTGTCAGTTTATCTATTTACCAACAGGTTGGATCCTTTGCGCAGGCCTGGGAGAAAATGTTGGGACCCTCTTTGCTGCTTGGAAGAAAAGCTTTTACTAAAGTTTGAAAATTGCAGGACAAAAACATAGATACCTGTTTGATAACTGGAACAAATACTTAGTTACATTTATTTAATGTACTACATTTCCGTGGTCGCCGCATGTTTGAACCGCTTTGGAGACAATATAAAACCTACCTATCACCAGATGTCGCCCGTATGAAAAAAGTGAAACCTTAAGTATCGGGGATTCGAACACACGAACGAAGGAATGTTTCTTTTATAAATTTCTACTATTGATCGATTGTGTTTTGACCTTGTGACGTGAACATAAATTTACGCGCGCTGTTTTGCTCGGGTCATCGATCTGGTTCCAAAACCAGGGAGGGTAAAAGCTCGTGTTTGAACTTTATTAAAAATGAATGAAACAGGCCTCGAGATTGTTCGAGTTACAGACTGCAACACTAAGGAGGATCTAGTTGTCGGTATAACCTAGTCTGTCTGTGATATGTCTCTCTACGGTTGTGTTCAATAAACTGTCTATTTGGTATTACCCAGCGTTTTGACAGTGTTTTTTTATGTTGGAGAATACGGCTGTGTGCGGGGTCACTTACATAGTACTAACTGTTCATTGGGGTGAGTAGCCTTATTACTCATGATATACTATAAATAATAAAGAAAACTACCACGTGATCCAGCACCCGTCTCAATATGTAGTTACATTCACCCAACAACGAGAGTTGTCTGTCATATTTTTACCTCAAAAGCATAGTTGCCTCCGACACCACTTCATCTCTCATCGTCTTATATTCTCATCACTAGCTACACACATCACAACACAAAACCAAAATCATCGCCACCACATACACCGATCATTAGTCATCTTCGTCTATAAAATGTATTACTTTTTTATATTTTCCTCTTTATTCTATAGCGGGCAGGAAAAAGAGAATTCACTTAGTGAGTGGTTATAAAAATTACTTCTTCTCAATTCAAGAAGCAACATAGTTGCATGAAGATTTTGGAACAAATCGGTTGTTATATTCATGTAAAAGGGTAAAAGCACAATTTCTTCCAATAAAAAATGTTAAAGCCACGTCTAAATCAGCGTGTTGTTGTTTGTAACAAGACTACAACACATCCACATAGATAACAACGTTCTGATGCGTTCACTTTTGGACAGTGTACCTATTCCTAAACTATCATGAAATACACAAAACAAAAAAATTATGAAATGGAAATATGAAACTGTGATACCAAAATTAAGAAATGGCAGCGTGAATGTCGTCCCGGAAAAATTATGACATGCGGTAACACGTTTGACCACTACATCAACTCCAGTTGTTAGCAACCAATATCCCCAGAACCGAGTTGGTTTCCTAACACCAACCTTTGTACGTCACACTGCCGAACCATACACAATACAAGCACACAAAAAACCCACACTCACCCGTAGCTCGACAAACTGATCGCGGTGTCCACCTGCTATCAAACTAACATAATTGCTAACCGCCGGTGGAGACAAAAGAAAATCAATCTGTTTTTTTTTAAATGGCCGTATTTTCCGATGAAAAATTCATACTTCTTACTTTGTTCAACCTGAACACCTGCCCGTGAACCAATCTGTATTTGGGTTCTCGTGTAGTAAAAGGTGCGTTTCTCACAAAAGAGAGATCCAAAATCAATATCTTTGTTTCCACAGCGCTCGATGCTGGCCCTGCTATAGTGACGTCTCTAACACTTCACCCCCACCTCTTCATGTTGGCCCTAGTACAGTCAAGTCTCTAACACTTCACTCCACCTCTTCATGCAAGACCTAGTATAGGTAAGTCTCTAACACTTCACCCCCACGTCTTCCTGCAGGCCCTGCTATAGTGTCGTCTCTAACACTTCACCCCCACCTCTTCATGCTGGCCTAGTACAGTCAAGTCTCTAACACTTCACTCCACCTCTTCACGCTAGACGTAGTATAGGTAAGTCTCTAACACTTCACTCTCTCACAAAGAAAATAATCTTGTAAATTTAAGAGGCGAAACAGTTAGTATAAGATTTCATGATAGTGACAGCTAAAATTTATCTTAGAAAAAATGTATGAACGAGTAAATTAAATATTTCTGGCGCTCAAAAAGACAAGATACAAAGACCTAGCAAAGAATAATACAACTGTTACTATTAGAATAAATGCAGAACCGGGAACAGGTGCTTTAACCTTAACAAGAAAAGACAAATAAACAAGTTACAAACGCATGTTCTCAAAACCAAAGGAGCTGACTTTACTTTGACTGAAAAGTAAAATTAATTATAACAGGAAGCTTTGGTGCGGATTCTAAGTTGGTTTAGCTAATATGGATTTACCATGAGTCATATACTCACAAGGCCAGCACACAAAGAAATTTCACAACGCGTCAACTATCGATTAGTTTTTCCATTAAGCAAGTTGTGGTTAGCGCGCAAACAAGGCTGGACACGTTTCAAGAGACCTACAAAGCGACTGAGACTAGTGTTTTAGCTTGACATTTCCTCTTCTTTTAAAAGAATTATATATATTTATTACACTTAAAGAACCTTTGTTATCTATGCTGCCTAAAATATGGTATGTATAAATATCGTGTGTATACATATTAATATCTGTCTAAATATATATTGTATAAGTATTGTATAAAAAGACAACACAATGCCGAGTCATACACAATACAACAACACACAAAAATATCTACACAAAAATGGTATAGCCAAGTCTCTAACACTTCTCCCACCTCTCGATGTTAGACCTGGTATAGACAAGTCTCTAACGCTTCACTTCCACCTCTCGTTGTTGTCCCACCCGCCTGCTACAACCCAACACACACAGACACACACACACACAACCACACCCGCACATACCCACACCAACACACATAACCACGCACGCGAGTGCCCACACACACCCACACACACAGGCGCACACACACACACGAACACACACGCACACTCAAATAAGTAAGTCTCTAACACCTCACTCCCACCTCTAGATGTTAGACCTGGTATAGTCTCTAACACGCCCCTCCCACCTCTAGATACTAGAGCTAGTATAAACAAGTCTCTAATACCAACACACTACCAGCACACAACGACACGCCCGCAGTACAAAAAAACTCTACTCGCTTCAAAACCCCTTAGTAACCAACCATTATCGATTTTTTATATTGTCCATTATTATCGATTTATATATATATATATATATATATATATATATATATATATATATATATATATATATATATATATATATATATATATATATATATATATATATATATATATATGTTTTATATATATTATATATATTGTATGTATATATGTATATATGTAATATATGTTGTAATATATGTATTACATAAATATTATCTGTAAAAAACAACAACACACAACAATGCGCCCGCTCATACACACAACCACCAGCTACACCCCAACACACACCCATGAGTCATCACCAACACAAAAACAATACCCCGCTCCCTTAAACAGCCCCCTTAATAACCTAAGCCGCCGTTATCGATTTTTTATATTTTCCTCTTTAACTCAAGTATTCTTTTAAAAGAGATCATTAACTATATACTTCTATTTATACTAGTAAAGTCTCTATAATTTTACTATTGTAACAAGACACTGCTAATTGAAAACACAACTCCCGTCTTCCAATATATATATATTCCTATATATATATATGTAATAGATAAAGCTGCAGCTACCTTTGCCCGCCTCACGTCGCGTGTTTGGGGAAACTCTAAACTCACAATGAAGACCAAAGCTGCGGTATATAATGCCTGCGTCACCAGCACACTCCTATATGGCAGCGAGACCTGGAAGACCTATGCTAAGCAAGAAAGAAGGCTCAATACCTTCCATTTGCGGTGTCTACGCCGCATCCTCGGCATCTCGTGGAAAGATAAAGTGACAAATGTCGAGGTGTTGTCACGTGCTGGCCTTCAAAGTATGTATACGCTTCTTAGACAGCGCAGACTTCGCTGGCTTGGCCATGTTCGCCGCATGGAAGATGGTCGCATCCCAAAAGATATCTTCTACGGACAAATAGCAGATGGCAAGAGAACAGTTGGGCGACCACAGCTGAGGTTCAAAGATGTGTGCAAGAGAGATATGAGGGCACTGGACATGGATCCAGCAACATGGGAGGATGAAGCTGCCGATCGCACTAAGTGGCGATGCTATTTACGGCGCCACCTCAGATTGGGCGAAGAGAGGCTCACACAAGAAGCAGAGGTGAGGAGAAAACGTCGAAAGGAGCACCAGGAAAATAAGCAGCTGAGGGCTGTCACCTCAGGGGCGCATTCCCATAGTCAGTTATGACTGAAGGGGCTATTATATGTAATATAAAAAAAATATTGCACAATGTATATTCATATGTGTTATTTGTCAATATCTTATACAATGTAAATGTATGATAATGTTATTTTTGAAAATATTGTATACGAATCTTACCAATATATAAAGATTGTTGTTTTAAAAGAATAAAATTTATTTACTAAATTATTTGTTATCGCCTTAGACAAACACACTACGGGCACAATACAACATCACACAAAAACCCACACCCCAACACACTCCACGAGTCGGCAGCCCCACCAACTACTCACAATACACCCATGCGTCGCCACAATACACCCATGTGTCGTCGCCCTCGCCAGCTCAAAAAGACTCCACTCGATTCAAATACCCCCTTAGTAACCTACTAATTATCGATTGTTTATATTTTTCGTCATTATCGATTTTTTATATTTTATATATATATATATATATATATATATATATATATATATATATATATATATATATATATATATATATATATATATATATATATATATATATATATATATATATATATATATATATATATATATATATATATTTTGTCGGTCTATATATGTCTAATTGTTGTAATATATGTAAATATAAACAACATCACACAAAAATCCCCCCTAACCTATACCCGCCAGCTACATTACACCCATGCGTCGTCACTCTCGCCAGCACAAAAAGGCTTCACTCGCTTCAAAAAAACCCTTAGTAACCTAAGCCACCGTTATCGATTTTTTTATATTTTCCGTCATTATCGATTTCATATATATATATATAAAAGGCTCCACTCTCTTCAGAAACCCCCTTAGTAACCTAATCCAACATTATCGATTTTTTAAATTTTCCGTCATTATCGATTTTTTATATTTTATATATATATTGTATGTATATATGTATGTATATATGTCTAAATAACACACCCGCCATTATCGAACAAATTTATTGCTATATAACAAGTCATGCGTCTGATCATCAGAGGAAGTCCCCCGGCTAAAATATATCGCTATATTAAAAAGTCATGCGCCGCCGCCTGAAACGCCGCCGCCTGAAATCGATCGAGTATTTCCTTATATAAAAAGTCACGCGCCGCCTGAATCCGTATCGTTTTGCGCCTACCCTACTACTATCATTCTACGAGTAATTATCACTTCTTGTCGCTTCTCATCATATTTAGAAGTACACAGGGGAAAATTTTAACACAGACAAGCAAACAATACAGGCTGCAACACAGTCATACCATTCGGGTACGTGACTATAGCGTCACACAGGACTACGATCTCGTCCAAATGTTGGGAATCCGCCGGGTCTGGTTTAAATTCTTGCACAAGCTGATCATTGCCGGACTTTTTAAGATACACTATGTACTTGAGATCCTTGGTCAGGTTTGTGGTAAGGCAGTTGTCAGGATTATACCCTGTGAAAATATTCAAAGTGTATAAATATTAAGCAAAGTGACAGAAAAAAAAAATAAAGGAAATTACAGCGTGTTATATTGTGTAAACAAAAAACAATTATCAAAACATCAACCAAGCAGTTAGATTTTTTTTAATGGGTGCTTGCATAGAACAGAAGGATTGAAATGGTGTAGCACAATCACCAATGTGGACCTGATGACAAGAACCTAATAAGAAAATAAACGCCAGTGAAACAGGAAATGAGAAGTAGACGCTGGCGATGGACAGGATACACGCTGAGGAAACCTGTGGATAGCATTACCAGGCAGTCCTTGTTCTGGAACCCCGGGGTAAGAAAGCAGAGATTGCCCAAAAAACACAAAGAGAAGAGAACTGGAGATATTCGTGAAAATGATGAGGAGGAATACGTGAAAAGAGCTCGAGCTGGTGGCACGTGATAGGAGGATTTGGCTCGTGACAGGAGGATTTGGCATGTGTTTGTTGAAGGGGAGCTAAATGAGGATTGTCTTTGCTCTGGGACTCCCAAAGTAAGAGAATTAGGGGAGGACTGACAAACACAAGAAGAAGAGAACTGGGGACAACAAACGACAGGGATGAAGAAGGCACGGAGAGACCTGGAACGGTAGACGAGGGGACTGCAGGGCTTGGTATGACTTTGGTAATGGTCTACGCCCTTTGGAGAGTTGAATGGTAATGTTGATGATGCTCTTGTATAATGTCATCTTGTATAAATATTAGACAAACATAAAGGTATGTTTTCAGGCACTCGTAAGAAATAAAAAAAGTAGAAAACTAGACAGCAGAAAAACAACAGACGTGAGTGGCTTACCCAGGACTCGAACCCAGGACCCTCCGTGCTACAATCCCGCCTAGCTATGCAAGCGAATCACACTATCTTCCCTTTCACTTCCTTATGTGTTATAAATGTATAAATGTTCCCATCCACACGAGCAGCCCATAGTTGTATACAACGCAGTTTGCCGATTTCATTGAGCACTATATGTGAACTTCTCTTCCATTGTTCTATCGTGGTTACAACAACCATGAAGCTAAATCTTTTTCTGATGAAGGCATATGATTATAGACGACTTGGATGCAGTTTGATGGTGACGAAATGTATTTCAATGATGCCATTTGTGCTAGACACAAATGAAATTCTCTTTGCGTCAAACAAACTTGCAAAGTGCCCAGAGTTGATAGAAGGATGTTATAGAGTAACAATCATAATCAGGAACAATCACTTACGACACTCATGAAAGGAGACATAGATGGTGATATTAAAGGAAAAGCAAGCCTGAAGAATGCTAGGACGTCAGAGAGAAATATAACTGCTTGAACCGAATGAGCAACTTGCATGAGAAGTGGCGTTCCTTTCAGCCAGGAAAGAGACAATATCTGAATCTACGTTCACAGTGTGAAGCCAAGCTCTGAGATTAATTGTAGGGCAGAACTTATCTGAATGATTCATCATAAAAAAGGCAGGAACAAAACAAATAAAACATTTGAAGGAACATCGGACGGCGGATGTAGCTGATCTCTTTGAAGGACGCTTGCGTTAAGGCACTTTATGTTCTCTTGATGTGATGGTTTCTGTTACAATCCTTTATATAATGATAAAACTGCCAGTCCCGTGCAAAACCTGACATTAGTTAGACTTACAACATGATTGATGGGCAATGGTCTTAGTCTTTTCTTTTTTTTAATCTCTGGCTCCCAGTAGAATGAAGGATCACGTGCTACTGCTAGGTTCTAACTGCAGTCAATCAATACGCTGTTGCTCCTCAAGGAGCATAGGCCTTCAACAAACACATGCCAAATCCTCCTGTCACGTGTCATCAGCTCAAGTTCTTTCCTCGTCTTCCTCATCATCTTCACTTCTGTCTCTAGTTATCTTCTCCATATATCTCTTGGTCTACTTCTACCTCTCTTCTCCATATATCTCTTGTTCTACTTCTACCTCTCTTCTCCATGTGTCTCGTGGTCTACTTCTACCTCTCTTCTCCATATATCTCTTGGTCTACTTCTACCTCTCTTCTCCATGTGTCTCGTGGTCTACTTCTACCTCTCTTCTCCATATATCTCTAACCTCTCTTCTCCATACTGGTCTAACTTCTCTACCTCTCTTCTCCATGTGTCTCGTGGTCTACTTCTACCTCTCTTCTCCATATATCTCTTGGTCTACTTCTACCTCTCTTCTCCATGTGTCTCGTGGTCTACTTCTACCTCTCTTCTCCATATATCTCTTGGTCTACTTCTACCTCTCTTCTCCATATATCTCTTGGTCTACTTCTACTTCTCTTCTCCATGTGTCTCTTGGTCTACTTCTGCCTTTCTTTCTCTGGGGAGTCCAGAAAAAGGACTACCATGTAATGCTATCAACAGGTTTCCTCAACATGTGTTCTATCCATCGTCAGTGTCTTCTTCTTATCTCTTGTTCCACTGGCACTTATCATCAGTCCCACATTAGTGATTAGGTTCTAACTGCACAACCTCGTATAAGTGGCCGCTTACGACTATGTCTGGGGAAGCAGTGGTCTCATCAGGGGCATCCCGCAACTACATGGGGGCAACAAGTGCAACTTTTAAAAACAAGAAGGGCGAAAGAACACCAAGTGTCAACAGATAAAAATGTACTAAACCGTAGCGTCACATTTTGTGACTAACAGAAAATAGAATGTTCATACAGCCTCTGACGCATCAGCTATTACCTCTGGGGTGAGTTAACGGTTATCGCATACGCTTACTTGCCCCTCTGTCACGATCTAAAATACACTCTTCACAGATAGTCTCCGTGCCACGCTGACTAATCCACGGCCTCCTATATACAGTGTTATATATTCCAGTGGGGGTTTTAGGTTCTGCACGGCCCTAGGCAATCGTGAACTTGCGAGGCCCCTTTAAAATAAATTCCTGTGGTAGGGACAAGTTTATATTTGTGCGTGAGGCCCCTAAAAGCGCGAGGCGCTTATCAATGTCGGGCAAAATTCACAGGACTTCTCATAGGTTCTCTGTGTCTATCTTAAATCCGCCATTTTCTTCTGATCCCTTTAACTATCCCTAAAACATGATACTGTATTCTTTCTTTTTATTGATGATTGAAGTCTACTTATTTAAGTTAATTACGTCACTAAAAATGCAATACAGAAGGTACGTCCGACAAAAGAAATTTCATTTACAAATGATAGTCTTTTATTAGCCTTTTTTTCTGTTGGACAATAATGCATCTACTGCATAAAACATGTCCTTAATATATGTAGTGACGTCATGATTCTAGAACTTCAGGAGTCAGACAGGAAGTCAAACAAAAACAGTGTCAGATCGATATGATCTAGGGAATTGGTTATATATGGTTGGGACAAAAGGACAAAGACAAATCACACAGAATGAGGTGCATGAACCGCGTGATTACTCGTAGTTTGTTGAGAATAAGGGATTACAACATGGATTGACATATCACATGTACTGGGACACCCCCAAATTTCACGCTCTATATACTACGGTTAAAAATCTAGAAAAAATTGGAAACTTCTCATCGATTTCTCAAGAATATTCTTTCTATAGTAAAAAGGGTTTCCAAAATAACCAAATATTGTACGAAGGTGTAACAACCAATGATTGTTACTGTGGGGGGGGAGGGATGTCTAATAGTCGCGACGCAAAATCGAAAGAGAATTTAAAGGAAATCTGAAATTGGGTTCAAGAGGATACATAAGCGACATAGAAAATTTATTTTTAAAATTATTTTGTTTTTTTATGCCACTTTTTGTGAAAAGGGGAGCAATAAATAAAGGAAACTGCGAGTAGATAGAGGAAGACGATTAGTTAAACGGTTAACATATGAGCTATATAAGAGTACGCCGAGGTAGAACTGAAAACTCTGTCCAAAATTATTAGGGTTCGCGATTCCGCCATTGAGTACGAAAGCTTGAGAAACACTGTGACAATGTAAATATACTAAACGGTCAATCTGTGTGGTGTGATTATTTACTTAACTCGAGGCAGTTTTAGTATTTCATTTATACACTATTTTGTTGTTACGTTGGAAGGGTTACGACTAAGTATCACATAGAGGGATAGTCTGGGCCCATAAAATCTTACGACTTAAGTTCCAGAGGGCCATAGCAATATTCTGCAGTGCCAACAGTGTTATAGAAACATGAAAACATACATAGGATGTTTGAACAATGATTTATTTAACAGGTCACAAGAGAAATTGTATACCCCAGCTGATT
Organism: Oreohelix idahoensis; assembly: GCA_024509875.1. Lineage (NCBI taxonomy): Eukaryota > Metazoa > Mollusca > Gastropoda > Stylommatophora > Oreohelicidae > Oreohelix > Oreohelix idahoensis. Next base: position 203,221 of record JAMPIV010011171.1, read on the forward strand.
TTAGGCGGACAATCAATGCTTAGGTGACAGGGGCGTTTGCAGCATATGGAAGAAGAATTGTAAAAACAGGAGGAGTGAAGTCAAAGAAATAGGGTATTCTGGTGCAATGGGTTCGCAACGTGACTGATCCCAGAAATTATAGTACTTGATTAGTTGTGGAATGTGTTATAGGCCAGCATATTAAAAGGAGGGAATATCCTTCTTTTCAGGGTTATATTGATTCTTATTAGTGGTGGAGGAGGAAACCTGGTGCAGGCAGATTTGTAGTACATGGAAGCCTCAGTAAAAAACTGCATTGCAGCATCGGGTGGTCAGAAGCAACTCTTGTGTTGGACCTTGCATAGTCTACAGTCATCCACTCAGATGGCTGTCAGGTCAAGTCCTTTACATGGGCATATGAGAATATTCATGTCTTAAACAAGTTTCACAAAAGAAATAATTTCCTGGTGGGGTGATGATACCAAAGACCCTCACATAAGTGACTCTTGGTTATAGAAAATATTAAATCAGACTGTGGGATACACATACAGTGACACTTTAATATACAAGTTATGGACAAAGGGTCCTCTTTATTTATTTATATGTTGTAAATAAAATTTTCTTGATTTGAAAACATTCCTGTCCCAAAAGAATTGAGGTACAGGAAAATAAAAAAATTGTAATATATTAATATAACTTTACCAACAGTCTTACTTACTTCACTTTTATTGAGTTAAAGTTATGTTTGACAGTGTTCATACATCACAATAGATACATTACCCTAGACACTTGCCATACAACATCACAGAGATTATATCACACAGAGTGAGATCTTAGAGAGGTAGCGGATAGGGACCCTGACATCATCATCATCAATTAGACTCAGGGAACTTGCACAGCTGGACCTCACTTTGTTTACCCTTAGTGTAGTAACATCAATAACCTCTCACTTACCCCAAACATAATCTCTTCAGAACATGATTACGAAATTCATGCACACACAGAGAGGGTTGACTTGATGATGTCACCAGAGGCAACGAAGGAAATAATATCCTAGGAACCAATTATAATTGCCACACATAATTAAGAGGCCAATATTTCAAACTATCGTCGAAGAATCACAATTATCACGAGCTAAGCATCAACAAACAGTACAAACTGATACTATGAAACAATACTTCTTCGATAAACCCTTTAGACAAAGCACCAAGGCAAGACATTACGGTACTCCTCCAGATATGAAAGCAAAAGTTGCAACAGACGACAGTAACTTAAAATTACTACTGGGAACAATGGCACAGGAAACGGAAATGAAAGTCTTTGTCTGTGATTTCACCGAAATAGTTATTAAGGAACCATCTTTCCAAAATAAATAAATAAAAAAGATTGTGCATAAGACCAGATCGAACTTACGGACTGGCAGACAGGAAGCCGAATAGATTATTTCATCACAGACAGCAGATGGAGACTTTGCCATGATATGAGAAATAATAAATGGAGCAGGCTGAATATTGGATCACTGCCATCTTCTTGGTACTCTATAAGTGAAAGCTTTCAGGGACACAGTAGGAAGACCAAGTCACAAATATAACATAAAACCAAATAACGGCACTCGATCAAACTGAATCTGAGGAAAGTTTTTTTAAAGCTGGGAAACCTCGTTGTGAAAAACATCCATAAACATTTGTGCAAAATTCAGGACGCATTTCAGAAAACATGTAAAAACACTGAGAACCTCATAAAAGAAAGAAAAAACATCACAAAAAAAGCTAGCAACTGTGAAGAAGATGAAGGGAAAAAAGCACGACTACACGCACTATACTTCAAGGTAGTTGTGAAAGTGAATAATAATATCAGAAAGAATAAAAGAAAATACACCCAAAACCTAACACTGGATGACTGTGAAGACTGAATAACAGGTAAACACTTTTGTAACTGTCTTTTTTTCTTGTTGAGGTGATCACTGGACCAAGACAGTATACATGTTGTTAGATGTGTAGTGCGAGCGTATGATGAATTGAGTGTGGGTGCGAATGAAGGCGCGAATGTGTTTAGGCTCGTATAGATGTAGATCCTGCAACCCATACTCTCACATGCAGTAATCAAGGATGCTTTGACACTGCAGGCATGTTTCAAGACATTTATTGACGGGAACACACATAATATCAACAGGAACAGTCAGTGTAACAAGGTCATGCTGACCTGACATCGTTAGGTATACATTTGGCATTCAAAAAGGTAAACATCAGAATAGACGTGCATGGTCAATAGCAAAGTTCTTCAATAATGACAGTTCGTAGCGTCGCCCTTGGCGTCTCTGACTAAACGCGTCAGATGCCTTAGTTACCTTGACACACAGGTGCAACTTGGCACTCCCTGCCAATTGCACATATCAGGCTGTAGTATAATAGCGGGAAGCACAGGCCTCGTCCTAACGTCGGCCGTGTACTTCTGTTAAATAGGTTATCACCAACCCTGCAGTAATACTTATTGTAGATAGAAGTTCCGCCAATCTGCGGCTCCCACAATATATCTTCGTCACTGGATTTCTGGACAATATAAGACTAACAGTCTTGGATGGCTACCTCGAGCACAAATATATAAGTTCTGAAATGGCGGCTCAGTGAGCTGCTGTTCACCCTAGGTAATCCTTTACATGTTCTGCCACCGTAAAAGGTAAAATAATGCATAAAGGTCTTTACCTGGTAAATGAATCCTCAGAAAACTACACAAGGAATTCTGTCGTCATCCGACGCACAGAGATTTCACTGAGGGAAAAAACTAACCATAGCAGTTACTTCGAAGATTCCCGCCGAAAAACAATGGACTCTTGGTCCCTTCAGAAAAACAGGACCTCCCGGCTTCCCGGAAGTATATCTCACTCCCGCTTAAAAAACCTTCCCATAGGCCTACGCCGAACTGTCAACCTTGACCCTAAGTGTCAAACAAATGAATGTATATACAAGGGCAGTCAACCCTAATAACCTGAGATCGCAGGTTAAAGACACATTATACTTTTTTTACAAACAGAAGCAAATAACTGGACAGATGGACTCGTCGATAATGACCGCAACATTATAACAACCCCCCTGTAAAAAAGGAAACTGCAATGTTTTTTTTTTTTAATTTTGTTCATGAGCAAGATAGCTACCGTTTCACTTCTGTGCTCATGAAACTAATGAACTAATATCAGGTACAATAGAAGGAGGGTACAAATATCGCCCAGAAATAGGAGAAAAATTTCCTTTAAGCCAACAAACTAAGGGTACCATTTCAAGAAACCTAAGTTGCTGGCAATAACCAATCATATATCAAATACTAAATAATATTATCATGCAATATACAAATGTCAATGCTATTTATGAGCAACTTATCATGATGGGTGGACAAATGAAATTTGTTAAATTATCTAAACATCATCCAAATACATTTGTATTACAACATATTATGATATTAAGGACAGACCTAAGTCTGAAAATATATCAGGAAAAACTAGGACACAAGATTTAACTGGAATCATTGTGGGCATTAGACAATATGTCGCCATCACATTATCCGAACACGGATAGCTCGCACCGTGATATGGAAAGGCTTGAAGAGCAATCGTCATAACGAGTAGATTCGAGCTCTTCAAATCCTTACTTTGCATAGCCGTAAGAGCTTTTGGGTCGGTTTCCATAAAGAAATGCGCGCCCAGAAGGAACTTGGTAGCTTAGAGGGACCAAACCATAGCAAAAATTCACGTCCAAAACCGGTAATTCCTTTTGCGCATTCAGCTTCCTGAATATACATGAAGAGGATGCAGAGTTCATGAATATTCCTGCATTAGTGCGCTCAAGCAGTGGATAGAGGCTTCACTACGATGGACAAAAGTCTTATCATCGTCGTTGTCTTAAGGATAGGATGAGATGAGAACAAATTTTAACCTGATCCAATGAAGATTGGCAGTCTTGGGACCTACGCACATTTAGGGAACTTTTTTAATAACGTTGAAAGTGGTGCTCATAATTGGAGGACAGATTTCATGATCTTCCATAGAATTGTTCAATCCCAAGAGTCTACGCAATTGCTTTTTTGTCGGAACGAGATTTTAAATATTGAAATGTTTTGGTCCTCTGTCTTCAACAGACCATGACCAACTCGATGACCTAGGAAGGAAATTTCACTAAACCCAACAAAAGCTTTAGAGGGTTTAGCAGTCAAACTATGCTCACGTAGAGTAGATAGCAATTCCTTCGACCCACATAGTGTTCTTCCCAAGTATCGCTGAAAAGACAGATGTCGTCTAAATATGAATGACTCTGAACGATTGATGAGTATCGTCGCTCATGCGCACGAAAGTCGCTGGGGCGTTCATAAGCCCGAAAGGCATAAAATTCCATTGAAACAGACCCCTAGGTGTCGAAAAAGCAGTGAGAGGTTTGGCGTGTTCCGTCAGTGGGACTTGCCAATAACCTTTCGACAAGTCTAGTTTAGTTAAGAATTTAGCTTTAGAAAGTCTAATAAGTAGATCATCTAATAACGGCATAGGTTCAGCATCGAACTTCGTAACTTGATTTAATTTGCGAGTAAATCAACGCAAAGTCGATAGTTATTGTCTTTCTTTCGAACAATAACTATCGACGAAGAATAAGCTGAAGTGGATGGTTCAATTATTTGTAGTTGAATCATTTCATCCAATTCTTTCTCGACTTGTGCTTGAAAATGAATAGGTATTGGGTATGGTCTTACTCTGATCGGATTACGATCAGTAAGTATGATGTCATGTTCTATGACATCTGTGTGTCCAGGAATGTCGGTAAGGACATCCTGATATGATTGTAACGTAGAGGATACTTGACGTTGTTCCTCAAAAGACAAGTTGGAAGAGACTGTAACGTCTCTCCACGATTCCGTTGAAGTAAGTGGAATCGTAGGAAGAGGTAAGTTCACGTCAGAAAAAATAGTTTCCTCATCCTGTATAACGGACAGGGATGAGATGTGACCATGTTGAACTGGAGAGTCGTCCGTCGCCTGGAAAATAGGCTGTAAATAGTCTGGACGTTCAATAAACTCTGTTAGCATATTTATATGGAAGGTTTTATGCCTTCCATCCACATCGACAATATAGTCGACATCAGAAATTTTCGAGACTATAGTGTATGGACCCTTCCAAGAAATGAGAAGTCTATTCTCTCTTGAGGGCAGTAAGACATATGCTTTGTCTCCAGGACAAAGTTGACGTAGGCGTCTTTTCTTATTAGCAAATCGCCTAGCTTTTTCTTTAGCAACTTCATCTTCCTAGCTTTTTTCTTTCGCAAATTCGGAAGATGATGTTGCTTACCTGACGATTCGATATTTTTTCTCTAAGAGCTTATAACGATAGTCATATGACGAGTGTATCATCGTTCAATTTATTTTATAGGACAGAGTTATAAATCGGTTGGACAGGACTTTGGCCCGCGCGGTTTTGCGCGCTAAAGACAGTTCGAAATGGAGAAAACCTGTATGCCTCGTTGGGAACTCTCTTAGGCAAAGAGGACTGAAGGTAAAACCCGTTGTCCAATCTTCAGGAGATCCTCGTTATCTTTGCCAAGTAAGTTCTTTAGTTGTCCTGTTAAGACGTTTACCAATACCATTGGACATTGGATGGTTAATATAGCTGAGACGACTTTTAATGTCTAGGAGTTAGCATTACTGAGAATAACGTCCGAAATTAACTGAGTGCCGTGATCCGACGTATTTCTCGATGGGATCCCAGCCGGGAAATACGAGCAAAGAGCATGCGATATCGACAGTTGGATATGCTCTTCAGAGGAATAGCCTTGGCCAACGCGTGACATGACCACGCAAGGTGAGGTTAAATTGGTGTCCTCTGGCTGACATAATTTTTGAACGGACCATGATGTCTATAGCATTTTCTGAATCGAGCCGAAATCGGAATATCTGCAGCTGAATAGGAGCAGCATGTTCGGACCCTAGTACTTGGACTCTTGACAAATTTGCAAAGTCGGACAAAAATTCGGGATGTCTTTATTCACGAATGGCCAAAAGAATGACGCAAGGACTCTAGTTTTAGTTCTGGAAAAACCCATGTGTCCCGCACACTGAGAATCGTGTGCATGCCGAAGAATTAAGGCTCTCATACACTTTGGCACAAGAATTTGCGAGTGCATAGACTTGTCCGAGTGTTGTACCATTCGTACCAATATACCATTCTTCATAGTTTATATACGATTTGTGATTCGTATTTTGATTGGGATCCCTTTCTTTGCCAGAAGGAAGATTTCTTAAGGAAGGATCCTCCTTCTTGACGTTTAACAATCGAGTATTGGAAATCACCAAGTGTCGTCTCTGGCTATCAACTTATTACTATTATCAGATGACAGTTGGGGGGTAAGTGCTTGAGCTCTTGTCAGCCACTGCATTGACCCGTTTGAATGTTTCTTTTTCCAACTAGAAATTTGTTGCGGGGTGCATTCCTTAACCCAATGAATACGACCGATTATAAGATCCGCAATAGGATTAGGAAGAGACTGTATGGACATTTCTGTGAGAAAGAGTGTCATAATAATAATAGCCAGTAGGGATAGCTTTCATAGTACCACCAAATGTAACAACATTTGGTGGTTTTTCCAGTGGCACAGCAAGGATCTATCAGAGACTCCTTAACCCCGACGGTAGTACATCCCGAATCGAAAAGTACTGAGACTAGCTTAATCTTTTATTATACCTTTATGGTAAGATGAGAGATCTCTCCCTCTTGCGCAACTGTAGCAGGTTAGAGCAGGAAGAGGGTGACCAACAATTAGCGTAGATAAGTTGATGAGTCAAACATGTTATGATTGGGGGATTAGTTGCTCTCCAAAATCGAAAGCACACCATTGTTAGCCCTAGAGTTACCACTGATCATTTACTTGTATTTTCATGCTCCATCAAATCTTTGTTGCGCAGGTTTGGCCTGTGGTAGGTCTTTTCTTGTTAAACCTAGTGTCTACTTGATTATCATTCCCTGTAATTATTTTGACTATCATTTCCCCTCGTAATTATTTCGACTATCATTTCCTGTAATTGTGATCATATTGCCTATTGTAATCATCATTCCGGTTTGAATCCCGGTTTCTAAATTCACCATCGTCATAATCTTGACGTCGAGAATGATTACCTCGACAATTTGAATAGTTATTATTTGGATAGCCTTTGCGAAAGTGTCTCAAATTATTACCACTAAATTACTGAGAAACTACCCATTTGTTCCACTGCATAGACGAGAATCATGTGTTGGATTATCCGCTTTGAGTGTAATTTTGATATTACTTCCCCTATTCAATTTTGTTGAGCACCCTGAAATTTTTTTCTGGCTTATGTTGGGGCATATGGTGTTGCGAAGACAGCGGGCACATTCTTTCACTTTTGAATTGCTAACTTGTAGCTTGGGGAATGTGCTAGTGGGCTTAAGACAACAGTATTCCTCCATTTCTTTTAAGTTTTTAGGCTTACGCTCATGAAGGAATGCAAGAAAAGAATCAATAACAGATGACAAAACCTTATCTCGCAATAATAAGTCCATTAGACCTTCATATGTTTTCTCAATCTGAGACAACTCAACCCATCGTGTAAATGTACGACGTATCTTTGTAACAAAATCAGAGAAATCTACTCCATTTTCTGGCAACATTGTCCTAAAACGAAGACGATAGTCTTCTTGTTTTAATTGGTATTTCTTTAGTAATGCTGCCCTGACAACATCCTAATTAGTCCTCTCATGTTCGTCTATTGTCATAAGAGTAGTCACTGTGTCACCTGTAAAAAATGGCATCAGTTGTTCAACATATTTTTCCTTTTTTATGTTATGCGTATCGCACAAAAATTGGAATCTATCTAGATAATCTGCTACGTCATCCTTTAAAGGATTGAAATGAGGCAATTTAATCCTACTAACAAACTCCTTTGTCGTACTCGAAGTTGTTTGCTGAGCACCCGTACTCGCCAATTTCAATTTCTCTAACTCCAAAATTGCGAGTTTTTCATCAAGTTCCATCTTCTGTTTTCTTTCCTCATGTTCCATTTTTCTAATTTCAGCCTCAGCAGCAGCTTGAAGTTTTTTTTCCTCTGCAGCAGCTTGAAGTTTTTTTTCCTCTGCAGCAGCTTGAAGTTTTTTGTCTTCCATTCCATCTGGAATTTTCTTTCATAGCTGGCCGCTTGAGCTTTCCTCTCCTCAGCATGCTGCTTGAGCTTTCTCTCTCAGCCTTCTCTTTGATACCTTATTTCTTCATAGTTCTAATCTCTATTCTTGCTTCTAGCTTCTTTAGTTCTGTTCTGCTTTCAATTTAATTTCTCTTATTGTTTCTTTTCTTCTGACTTTAATGCAATGGCGAATTGAGCAGATGAATTTCTTCCACCTATTCTTTACCAGACTTACCAAGGTCAACTTGTGAGAAGAAATCAATGTAGACATTCTGTCTAATGAGATCTGAAACCTGAAAAAAATTTAAATAAATTACCATATCCACTTAAAGGGAGACAAGTCCTGAAATGTAGATTGTATCCTCACATCACTTTTTTTTTCTGTCTTAGTTGTTAGACAAAGACTTTGTAAGTTCCTCTTGTTTATAATGTACCCAAAAAATCACTTGAGTACCTGTGGAAAAAAAAATTCCCTTATATCCCACTCACTATGGGCACAAGTCTTTTTTATAAAGAACTTGAATTTGTATATCACCTTGTCTCAATCTTTGTAGATAACAAGTCTTTTATCAAAGAACTTGTATAAATATCTTATATAATATTATTTAACAAACTCTATATGAAGAGTCTACCTTATCAATAATATCAAAACATGACCAAGTATGTGTATGTAGACTGTGCATGACAGTAATGTAGTACAACCAAAAAAAAATACAAAGACAAAAATACAAAACAATACAAATGGCAACACTGTTTTAACCAAAAATGTGTAGAGAAATACACAAGAAAGGTGAGACCTACAGAATACAAACAAAACAAATCGACAATCAAAACTGAAAAACAGACAAAATATTACAAAAACAACGTTAAGTACAATTACATCACAGCTAACATCAATAGCGACCAATTGTCACTAGCAAATTTCCAAATTAAGAAAATTTGCACCTACAGACCGCTTACAGTAAGCCTCGATCAAGTGGCTTATTTACGTTAAGAGCCCACCCAACCGAAAAACCGCAGAAAATAAACCAAAAAACAGTAGAAGTGGACATAAAAACATATAGCACTCAATTTCAATCTGTTGCAGAACAAGTTCAGTCACAGCTGAAAATAAAATAAATTTCTTGACTCCTTGCGAACAGAAACGAAGATGTCAACGCGCACTGTACGTCAATCCACGTGCTAACATAAATTGGGTTATTTCACGAACCAAAGTTTATATGACTCCTTTAAATTAGGGCTTGCACATTGAATGTTTACTATTTTCACGTACTGTTTACAGACACTTGACCTCCAACAATGTAGCTTGAATGCTCTGACCTAGAAAAGTCTGTTGTTGAATGAAACGTGTAACAACCAGCAGTACTGTTTACAATAGGAACCCGCCTTCTATGCAGTTATGGTCACGTAGCAAAATGCCTAGTAGTTAACTTCAGTACATGTTCTCTGTTATGCTTGTTATTGTTAGCATTATAAATATAAATGCGTATGTTTTATTTTGTGTCAACCGTTGATGACCTATATCTGTCCTGTTGTAGCCAAAACTTGCAAGTGTAGAATTAGCGCTGTGTGTTACGGCTGTCCCGTGTGTAGCTTAGACCCACAGATCAGAAGTGTAATGTGTACTGTCCTTCTTGTAACTTTCTCGACAAAACTGGAGACATCATACATGTAACAGCCAACCAGGAATGTAAATTTCTGGATCCATAAATGTCAACAATAATGTCAAATGCTCGCTCTGTTCTTTTTAACCCAAGGTCTGGTCCACAGAAATTGTAAGTGCTAGGCCCACATGGCTACATGAAATGTATTTAAGAGCCAGTAACTGTCCACAGAAATGTAACTGTCTTTTTTTTCTTGTTGAGGTGATCACTGGCCCAAGACAGTATACATGTTGTTAGATGTGTAGTGCGAGCGTATGATGAATTGAGTGTGGGTTCGAATGAAGACGCGAATGTGTTTAGGCTCGTATAGATGTAGATCCTGCAACCCATACTCTCACATGCAGTAATCAAGGATGCTTTGACACTGCAGGCATGTTTCAAGACATTTATTGACGGGAACACACATAATATCAACAGGAACAGTCAGTGTAACAAGGTCATGCTGACCTGACATCGATAGGTATACATTTGGCATTCAAAAAGGTACACATCAGAATAGACGTGCATGGTCAATAGCAAAGTTCTTCAATAATGACAGTTCGTAGCGTCGCCCTTGGCGTCTCTGACTAAACGCGTCAGATGCCTTAGTTACCTTGACACACAGGTGCAACTTGGCACTCCCTGCCAATTGCACATATCAGGCTGTAGTATAATAGCCGGAAGCACAGGCCTCGTCCTAACGTCGGCCGTGTACTTCTGTTAATAGGTTATCATCAACCCTGCAGTAATACTTATTGTAGATAGAAGTTCCGCCAATCTGCGGCTCCCACAATATATCTTCGTCACTGGATTTCTGGACAATATAAGACTAACAGTCTTGGATGGCTACCTCGAGCACTAATTCTATTATAGTTCTGAAATGGCGGATAGTGAGATGCTGTTCACCTAGTATTCCTTTACATGTTCTGCAAAATAAATAACACAATCACAATATGCCAGCGAAGGACAAGAAAAGGCTAAACATCAACAATTAAAACAAACTGCAGTATAGGCAGGTGAGATATTTTAAAGAAATTCTAACCAGCATCAAGAGATAAAGCAGTCATTAATAGAACCAGTAATGAAACAGTTAACTGTAAACACAACCCATCAAATAAACAAGATATAACATAGCCACAAAAACTGCTGAAAAATAAAGGGATGGAAGGCCAGTTGGAACTCCTACAGAAACATCGAAAACTGATATTCCCATCCACGAATAGATGTTACTCCATCGTTTCAAGAGAATACACAAACTAGAGGCTATTCCCAAGAGATGAAAGGAAGGACACATAATATTACCCTAGAGAAGGATTTGACCCTATTAAGCCAGTACAGCACTTCTGTATCTATTCTGCGCAAGTAACCATTTATGAAAGTCTGTAACGAATTGGTTGTCGCATTTGTTGCTTTCCATGTTTCAGAAATGTATAACATAACAGGACTGATTTAACATTTGAATTGACAACTCATAATGTTCTTTCGGATTTGACTTCGTTTAATTTTAAACGTTTGTAATGAAAGACAGTCTTGCCTTATACATTCTTATTTTTATATTCTTTAATCTTCAAACTTTATGGACATTGGTGTCAAGTTAATATGTATGGAGTCACAACGTGTAGAAGTGTTTTTACAATAGCAACGTGGCTATAATTTGTCTCACTGAGTATTACAATCTCTCTTTTCTCCAAGGATTTTCAGACCATATTGCTCTGATCTCTCGTCTTGTACTATCAATTAGTCTTTTTTTAAAGTTTTGCCTCGTTTTGGCGAGGCGCGTAACGTTCAACCCAGTCGGTTATATTAGGGCGCATGTCCAAATATAAAAGACCGTTAGGTCTGAGGGTTATGTGGATTACATCTTGTTTCTGTTATGGGAAGTAAGCAAAACTAACATCATCGTCAAGGTCTTATGTCATAGTCCACTGAATTACATTTATGGTGGTTGATAATGTAACAGGGACATTAATCCTCATAGTCATCGAATCTAGAGCCGGTAAGAAGACAAAAGATGGCTAGATGCATGTCTTCCCCATTCCGATTCGTACCTCAAAAGAGTTGTTTACGTTGTCCTTCATGAAGGACCTCCACATTTCATGTCTTATGTGTTCTCTTTATCAGGTTATATGAACTTACGGGATACGTCACAGAGCTTCATCTGTTTGTTAACGAGATTCTCTCTGTAGAAGGCCGTTTCATAGTTTATAATCCAATGTAAAGTGGTGAATTCAGCTTATTATACACCACGTCAGAAGGTATTTATATATCTGTACATGCGCTTTAATACAACCGACGGACCTTGTGTCTAGGTTGAACGGAGCGTGCCTCGCCAAAGCTAGACAAAACTCTTAATTTAAAAAACAAATCCAAGCTCTCCTACTATAATCCGCAGCATGGTTGTCTTGTTTTCTCGAAAACTAGTCTGCCTACCCCTCAGCTGTCTGCGTATGCCCTCATTTAATCTCTCTTGGATGATCCTGTTTAATATTTTCCTTGGCACTGACGGTAATACAATGCCTCTGTAATTTGTGTACTCTTGCAAATCTACTTTCCTTTGGCAACTTGATCAAATATTCTTCCTTCCAGTATACCTGATATTTCTTCTCTCTCCCTGACTTTACCAAGTAATTTGTAAAATATCTCTGTAGCAGTGTCACTGTCTTCTTTGATGACCTCGACTGAAATGCAATTTGGACTTTCTTCCCCGTCTCTTAGAAGATGTATGGCTTTCTTTACTTCTTTCGTGTTAGTTTTTTCGCAGTTAATTTGCTATTTCTTTTCTGCTGTCTGCGTGTCTGGGGGATCTTATGGAGCTGGTCTATTTAGAAGTTCCTCTAAAGTTCCACCACTCTTATCAGTTCTTTTATGTTGCTAAACAATTTTCCATTCGTGTTTTTTAATAAGGCCGTTTGATTACATATATTTTCCTCTTTCCTGAAGAAAAAAAAAAAAAGTAATTTGGCTAATATGGTCCTAAATGTTTTGTATCTTATTTTTGTATGAAAATCATAGCGCTGAGCGTGTTTTTAAATTTAAAATAAATCTAATTCGTTCATAGTAAAAAATGAGGTTAAATCTAAGAGTAGTGTTATTAACGTTAATTAAATAACAAGACAGCCGTGTCCGTATAATCAAGAAAAAGCAAATCTAGTTTTCTTGGGTATTGGATAGTGCTTTCACACTTATCTAATCTGTGCATGCGCATTTAGGCGTAATTTCCCACTGTTCTGATGTCTGGATTTGTGAAACGTGAACTTCGTCAAACGATTCTTTCGCATTCTTGGGGGTGGTTCTCTTTCATCTCTAAGTTGAGTTTTGAAAGGATCAGGACGAAGAGCGCGCGTTAAAGAAGTAGAAATGCGAGGGAGCAGCAGAGAGAGAGAGAGAGAGAGAGAGAGAGAGAGAGAGAGAGAGAGAGAGAGAGAGAGAGAGAGAGAAAAAAAAACTGAAGAGGGTTCAATGTAGGATCACAGTGCTTGTATATTTCCAGAGACTTGTTACATGCCACTATTAAAATATGAAAACGTTTTTTATTTTTTAAACTTCTTATATGCCACTTTAAAATATGAAAACATGTTTTTTTTAAACGTTCTGGTGGAGATCGACTCTACTACCTCCTGAGAACGAGCCACCACTGCTTCTTTGTGAATTACAAGAACCTTGGCTCTGTACCTTCTAATTTTGCTTCTGTTTAAATATTTTACGAAATAGGATTTAACGGTCTAAGGGGAGTAATCGTTACTATTTATTAGGAAAAACGCAGTGTCACAAAGTAGAGGTGGGCGAATCGATACACTCCGTTGTTTCGAGACAGTCGGCTCAATTAATTATACTGTGTCGAAACAGTGTGTCGAAACAGTGTGTCGACACGGCGGCACAATTTCCCGTATAGGGGAGAAAGAAGTCTCTTATAGACAGTACCGGGGCGGGTATACATGAATTGTGTGAGACAATTTCCTCTGTTTTTACTGTCGTGTGTGAAAATCTATGGCGTTTCGTGTGACCACAATTCAATATTTTTACACAAGTCTTCATTATGATGAAATAAAACGTAGATATGATGATAGCTGCAGTATATGGGAAAACAATAAAAAAACAACAATAATAATAACAACAGTAATAATAACACATGATATCAAACTAAATAAGCTAGTTTTGGTAGACAATGATTCAAATCCACACCGAGTAGGCCTACACAGATATCAGCAGAACTAATAAAGTGTCCATTACATTTATACGAACACACGGACACTTTCAACTTTAACATAGCGCCTAAAACATTGACAACTGCAGCACTGACACAATTTCCAGTGTCTATAACTTCTCAGCAAAAATAATATCACTTGTAAAATCAAGTCATCATAACACATCCCTGAAAAATATGACATGTTTGATATTCCATACTAATGTTCCGAACGGTTGATTCAAATTTTACATAGGCTCAGACAGTGTGTCGCTGCAAAACAGCGAGGCAGACGAAACAAACAAGCAGGAAGTGTCGAATCGCTCGCTGTTTCGAAGCATATTTTTGACCCTTGAATGATAAAATACCAGAACACACGTTACATTTTACTTTGTTGTCTTTGATCTTTACAAAATAATCCCAAACAGGGCTTCTCCCCGCCATAAATGAAGATTAAATGATGTTGAACACAAGTGTTAAACACGATTTTATGTATAAACAAAACACGTTTTCTTACGAGAGCGCCTGAAGTCAGGAATCAAGAGTACCGTAACATGCGTATAATGAGCGCTTGGATGAAATAGAACTATGGAACTGTTTCGAAACAGCAGACTACAAGTAAATTAACTGAAACAATGAGACATGAGTCGTGACACCCTAGTATGCAGATTTACTTATTCTCGTTAGTACAAATCTATGGTATTTCGTGTGACCACTGTTAAGAATTTTACACAGTCGTTTTCATTATGATGATATGCAAGGGGAACATGCTGGCAGCTGCAGTAAAAGTGAAAATAATAATAATAATAACAGTAATAATGACACATTATATAAAACTAGAATAGGTACAGTCAGCGACAATGATTCAACTCAAACCGAGCAGACACCTAATAGTAGTAAGCCTCTTTCAGTCCTGAGGAATTATTAAAAAAAAAAAAATTATGACTTGTTTGATTTTCCATACTATCTATGAACGCCTAATGTACCGCACGCTTGACACATTTTTACAAAGGCCCCTGAAGGTTAGACAATGATACAGTGTGCCTCTTTGCAAAACAGCGAAGCAGACGGGAACTGAAACTGCAGTTTCGATACACGAAACAGGCTATGTATCGAATCTGCGTGAGACAGTGCGTCTCTGCAAAACAGTCAGGAATTGACACTGTATCGACACCGCAAGAAAACTGTTTCGAAGCGTTCGGGTACGATGCAGTTTCGACGCATTGTATCGATACATACACACAGTAGCCATCTCTATCACAAAGTCCAATCTTGTGTGTAAAAAAGAACAAAAAAGCATTTATTTGACGTTACTTATACCAATATTTAACGTTATGTAAACCGATGTTTCAAATGAGCTATATGTGGATTCATACATACATCAGTCCGCCTTCGTAGATAGGCGATGGTCCGGTACAATATTCCGTCATCGATGTTTCAACATTCGCTTATATTTATCAATGATTATAACGTTAACGTAATATTCTCTACAAGAACGGACTTTTGGGACGCACTGCAGTTTGGAAGAGTTATCTAATATAGATTACTCGCCCAAAAGGATGGAGTAGAGCAGTGTACGAGAGTTAGCTGCCGCTGAATGAACAGTTCATGACAGGCAAGAAATGTAGGGGAGACAAGTTAACAGTGCCCCGTGTAGTTCCCGGGAGGGGGGGTGTCTCTTATGTGACAAAAAAAGAATAGCACTATTGCACTTCAAGCATGTCGTACAAGCCAACTAACATGAGGTCAGGCATAGGGCCGGCAACCTCATGTAAAACAAATTGTTACACAAACCACTGCCGCAGGAGCACGTGAATGCTGTGCGCAGGCTTCCTACAGGGGACCAGTGGTGGCTTGGCTCCATGCTGCATGTGGAGCGAAAATGAAAGAAATGATAATGATGATGATATGTTAACAGTGAACGAAAGTGATTTAAGAGTTTAAAGATTGAAGTCTGGTAGTAATAGAGATGCCCGCAGATATACGTTAGAAGGGCAGCTCAATTTTATCTGTCAGAGATTAAATATGATATTAAGTTATGTTCTTTAAGAGAGTTCTTGCATCTGTGGCGACAGAATGTGGTAGCCGATGTAATTTTAATCTTTAACGGAGTCGGTAAGATAGCCTCTTAACTACCAATAGCGTATACAGATGATTTGAAAAGAGCTAGTCAAAAGAAATATAAAAAATGACGTGTAATATCATCATCATAACATCTAATCTCCCCAAAGAGGATGGGTCTTAGTCTTCTGTTTAGTTGAATTATCTATTGATTTGTGGCTTACACTTTCTACAGGACGGGGTAGCCGTACCACATGAAACCCTCCTTTGTCGCTTTTTACGACATGCGTGGTAGCTTAGAGGGTTACTATTATTTGCTCCCTTTTCGGGCCCCTGTAACGCACTGATGATGAAATGAACGAAAAAAAAAAAGAACGAATGGATGTCTTCATTGTGATTTCCTGCAAGTGGAATGGCTGTAATGATGGCTTCATGCAGCATGAGGAGCGAAAAGGACATAGTGATGATGACGGGGACCATCTTTCACCTTGATCGCGCGAGCTGCATGATTAGCTTCAGATGACTTGTTCATGGTGCTGATTTTCTTCTTAGCTTTAAATTTATACAAGACATAAACCACTGCCCAACCATCCTTGGTCGTTCCCTACCACACGTTTGATAACTTAACAGTGTTACTAATCTTTGCTACCGTTTCGGACCGCGGTAATACCAGGGTGACTGAGACGTTATGAAATTCTAAATGGACAAATGTCTCTCCCACAGTAAATGCCGTACAAAGAGAGCGAGAGAAAGAGAGAGAGAGTGTGACAAAGACACACACACACACACAGAGAGAGAGAGAGAGAGAGAGAGAGAGAGAGAGAGAGAGAGAGAGAGAGAGAGAGAGAAAATGTAACTCTTTTTTTTAAAAGTACAAAATGCATATAGCTGGAAAAAAATAGTTCTTTTTAAAATTTCAAATAAACATTTTGCCTCGTTTTGGCGAGGCACACCCTGATCATCCTAGGCACAGGGTCTGCGGGTTATATTAGAATGCATTTCCAAATATAAAAGACCATGTGGACTGATTATTCTCACTAATAACTGTATTTCGGCTCACCTTACAGGTGTCAGGTATTTACATGTCTACCATTCGAGCAAACTGTTTCCTTTTTCCTTTCTAAGTTTTACTTTAAAATAAAAAAAAAGGTTTCATGCAATTTAAAAGAGAACATTATCTGTATTAGTCTAAAATATTTGTAAAAAGTTAAAAATGATCTCCAGAAAATATAAAGGACAACAGCGAGAAGTAAACGTACAACTAAGTCATGCTCTCGATTATTCTTCCTCCGTTAAAAAAGAAAAGAAAGTTGTCTATCATATGCAGAGGCGACCCAAAAGTATTTGGTACACGAGGTGGATCCTACGATTGGCACCCTATCCCATAAAGAAACACACTTACAAGTATATTTTTAACAGTAAGTACTATCAACATAGTGTCAAAATCACCCCCTTCCATGCTGTCACCCGGGGCGGACCGTCCCCTCGCTCTCCCGTTAGTTCGCATCTGCTCGTATGGGAATTTATCGACCTATGTTCAGAAGAGTAAGATTGTACCACACGTCGGCTGACATTAACGCCACTGTTTAAAATTACTATGAGAAGTAGTTATTTACACACAAACTAATTTAAAACACCATACTAAACGTATTTTTCACTTGTGGAACTCAGGGTACAAGAAAGCCCAGGTCATAGCTAGCAGATTTGAGCATCATTCCTGGCAAAGCTCTACGGAGACACCAACAGCCTGAAACTGACGACTGCTGTCTTTGAACATACAGTAGAACTCCATTTATCCGAACCCCATGGGACCGAGCATCGTTCGGATAATCAAATGTTCGGATAATTGGATTACGTAATGTATCGAGTACATGTACACATATTTCTAAAAATAATTAACCATCACAAGGAAAATACACTATAAAACATATTTACTTGTACTGTAATAATAATACCCACACTGTATTAGATTACTGTATCACCAAAATCTGTCATTACACTGCAGTGTATTAATTTTTTTTTTTTTTAAGAAAGAGAAATGTTTTCAAAATAACATTCCATCGATTCAAAACCAGGCGCAACTTACGTATACATGTACTTGCACAGATGTAACCCACTATTTAAAATAATGAGGAATCCTCTTTTGCACCAAACTGGATAGTCTCCTTTTGGTTGCTAAGTCCCGCATTCTCTTCAACAGCAGAATCTGTGTAGGACAGCTGTCATCTTCTTGCTCGTACCAAGCCATCGCTGATTCTAGTGCTATAAAGGCCTCTTCGGGACTTGGTCGACGTTTTGGGTTTTCTTCATAACCTACAAGTACATCATGTACTTCTGAGGAGTCTTCGTCATCGGTCACTACATGTATTTGGTTTTCTTTTTGCACAAAAGACAAAATTTCTTCGTCATTCAAAAACTGAAAACCAGAATCATTATCATCTTCTAGCCACATGTGGGCATCATCTTTGTCACAGTCCGAAAATCCGGGCATTGAAACAGTTCCACAACTTCATTTATACAATCATCATTTGTGTCCACTGCAGTAGTTTCATTTCCTCCTTTTTTCCCAAGCAATCTATTCCAAGCCTTGTTGAGATTATCTTGTGACAGGGTGGTCCAAGCATCAGCTAACATATAGCAGCAGTCTTTGAGATTAAAGCTTTTTGGAAAACGCCACCACACTTTCTTCATCTTCAGCCAACAATAAACAACGCATGACTTCCTTCTTGTACATCTTTTTTAATCTTTGCTATAACACCCGGATTCATTGGTTGAATCAGTGCTGTTACATTGGGAGGCAGAAAAATTACTTTAAAATTTGCATCAACTGCATTCAATGTATCCGTCTCTGGATGAGATGGTGCATTGTCCAGTAGAAGAATTACTTTTCCAGTTTTCTTTTCTTGTTCTCTCAACCTCTTCACATTTGGGATGAACTGATTTGTATACCAATCAAGAAATATTTCACTATTCATCCAAGCACTCTTCTGTGCTTTGTAGCACAATGGGAGACATGTCACATTCTTTAAACAACGTGGTTTTTTGGCTTTGCCGATCATTAGCACCGGTAAACGATGACTTCCATTGGCATTCGCGGCTACCAAAATTGTCACTCTCTCTTTGCACTTTTTAAACCCAGGGGCAGCTGCTTCGCGCTGAGATGCAAGTGATTTTTGAGGCAATGATTTCCAGTATAAGCCAGTCTCATCGGCATTATACACATCATCGAGTGAATAACCTTCTTCTTCCAAAAAAAGCCAAGAATGTTTTTTTAAAATTTTCAGCGGCAGTTGCATCGCTAGATAAAGATTCCCCTTGAATCTCCAGTTCTCGTATGCCATGACGATCATGACGAGATTTAAAGTCAGGAGGACCGTCAAGTTGATTGTTGAACTGAAGTGCCTTTTCACACAATAGAGAGCCAGAGATAGGTTTCGATTTGCTTCTTCTTTGCAGACACCATATATAAAAAAGCCTCTTCCAATTTCAAATATTTCGCATTTCTCATGGTTTTACGTTTCTTCGATCCATTTTCACTCTCCAATTTCGATGCAAAACTCATAATTTTATCCTTTTTACTTTTGATGTCAGAGACGGTAGCTTTCCCAACATTGAAAATCCTCGCAAGTGAAGACACAGTTTCACCTTTTCCTAGTCTCTTGATAATTGCTGTTTTCGTTTCAAATGAGAAAACATTGCGGTTCCTTTTATATGCTTTAGGCCTACTGGAAGATGCCATATCGCACAGAGAAATACTTGTAAACCAAAATTATTCTGCTGTAGTAGCAGACACAATTATTTTAAGTTGAACTGTCTGTTTAGCCAGTGTTCTGCCTAGAACGCACACGTACACTGGATTGGTAAACCAGATATTAACTGACTTTATGATCTAACTGACTTCCTGTACGTAAGCGACCGACCATTAGCCCATCCAATCCTCTACAAATTGTTCGCACACATTTGAAGCTTGCCGCATGAAAAGATTCAGAAATGTAGTCTAACGTGACTGGTGGCGATTGATTTTTTTTTTCTGGAAAAAGTGTTCGGATAATTGGATGTTCGGATAATTGGGGTTCGGATAAATGGAGTTCTACTGTATTCAAGTTGACGTCTGAGCGTGAACGAAGAAGGACCTTTACAGCGCACAGATTCTACAATTGCCGCGAAGCAAGAGAGCAACTGCTTATCTCCCTTTAATCAACTTGGCAAGACTAAAACTCCGTGATGAAAGCAACAAAGTCGAAGTTTTACTAGCAGAGTATGCGACGATCTAGATCAGTGGTTCCCAAAGTGGGCGGTACCGCCCCCCCCCCCCTGGGGGCTTTGGAAGGGTCCAAGGGGGCGATACGGAAAAAATGGCCCAGAGGGGGGCGTTCAGTAGTAAACAGTGGGCGTTTAGTAGTAAGGGGGGTTCAGGATTTGACAAGCTAAATTCAGTACGTGCGAGGGAGAAAGGAATTGTGGATTTGAGAGACAGCATCAGTGAAGCGGGGACGATGTGGATGGTTGTATTACTAGGATCATTAAGCAGGACATAGTTTCATCTATGCGTGTCGTTCTGAGGTCAGGTAACCATTGCTGACCATAAACGGTAATCGGGAACTGCTAGGAAAGGGGGTTAACCAAACACCTATTGTCCATTCGTTCACTCCTGAAGGAAGAGAAATGATCCGTGCCGATGGCATGGACGAAATTAGATAACTGCCGGTGATTCAGAAAGTACCAACTTTGCTTTGTTGCGGAATTTATTGTCTCAGTATTTGCGGGGGGTAGTGGTAACAAGATATTCGCAGATTGGTAATAAATAAGAGAAAAGGTTCAAGGGAGAAAGTTTTTAAAGGTACATGGCATTATAAATCAGTCTTTGATCCTCTGAACCGGCTTTCCTACCTTACATTCAGACTTTCATAAATCGACTGGCGCGATGAACGTTTCCCGTCTATTTCAACTTTGCGCTGGCTATGAGCAAAACCAACAAACTTTCTCAGCTTTTCTTGTGAACAGTGGTTTCAAATAAGCGTGTACCGGGTATCAAACTAAGATTAGGACGACTACACCCTCACGCATGTCGTACAAGGCGACGAAGATGAGGTTGTGCATGGGGCTGGCAACCTCATCGTGTAAAACAAACGGGCGCAGAAACCACAGCTGCAAGAGCATGCGATTTTGCTTCAACAAAAGTACACACTCTAATTTCTACAGGAATACAAACTCTGATTTCTACAGGAATATGCTCTAATTTCTACAGGAATACAAACTCTGATTTCTACAGGAATACGCTCTAATTTCTACAGGAATACGAACTCTAATTTCTACAGGAATACCAACTCTGATTTCTACAGGAATACGCTCTAATTTCTACAGGAATAGGAACTCTGATTTCTACAGGAATACGCTCTAATTTCTACAGGAATACGAACTCTAATTTCTACAGGAATACGAACTCTGATTTCTACAGGAATACGAACTCTAATTTCTACAGGAATACCAACTCTGATTTCTACAGGAATACGCTCTAATTTCTACAGGAATACGAACTCTGATTTCTACAGGAATACGCTCTAATTTCTACAGGAATACGAACTCTAATTTCTACAGGAATACCAACTCTGATTTCTACAGGAATACGCTCTGATTTCTACAGGTATACACACTATAATTTCAACAAGAATACATGCCCTAATTTTAAAAGGAATACGAACTCTAATTTCAAAAGAAATGCACCACATTTCAACAGGAATCCACACTCTAAATTCAGTGGGTAATGCATACACTAATTTTTTACACTATTTTCACGGAAACCAACTCAGACATGAGGTACAATAACAAGGGACAAGACAGTGCAAGGAAGAAGGGGAAAAAAAATTAGGCACCAATCATATACGCACGCCTGCTTATAGCCGTACACAGCGATAGGAGTGTGGAATGTTGATGCCAGAACAAATACCACAAAAACTAATTCTTCAGTAATTAGGTTAGTTCAGCGAGGAATCTCTGTTACTTGTCGTAAACGGGCTGGCATTTAGGGTATTTTCATAATACCTCTAAACAACAGTTTACCCTTTTGTTATCCGTTTCTTCTACGTACCGAATTTATCTTATCCCAACAGCGTAGATTTAAACCATAACCCAATGTGATTCAGATGCGTAAAAAGTGTTGGAGCATCGCAACTTGGACACACAACAGCCAAGTACGAATCTTAGCATTTTAGGAATAGTAACAAGAACTGAGGGGTGACAACTAAATCAGCTAGTGTATGTCTTTTTACCACCCGTGTGTTACCGGGTCCCGAAGGGGGGAAAAAAATAGTAACAGTGTCACCTACCATGTATGTCGTAAACAGCGAAAAGTCAGTGCCATTGTACGGCTTTGAAACATGGAGAAGGGAGGTAGAAGTAGACCACAAAACACAAGGAGAAGAGAGCTGGAGACAGAAATAAAAATGATATGGAAGACGTAGAAAGAACTTGAGCTGATGACATACGACAGGAGGGACTTGGCATGTGTTTGTTGAAATCCTTTGTTCCTCGCGGAGCTAAAGGGTATTGATTGATTGATTGAAACATGGAGAACAACACAAACAACAACCAAAACGGTGAAGACTTTCATAAATTGGTGCTTGTGTAGAGTAGAAGGACTGAAATGGCATGACAATATAATTAATGTAGAACTGATAACAAGAACCAGTAGAACAACAGATAAGAAGAAGAAGACGTCTGGAATGGGTGGGCACACATTGCAGAAACTGATGATAGCATTACAAGGAAGTCCTTGTTCTGGAATCCCCTAACAGTAAGAAAAGTAGAGGGAGACCAAAGAACACATGGTAAAGAGAATTGGAAATATACATAAAAGGGACACGGAGGACATGGAAAGAACGGGAACTGAAGGCACGAGACAGGAAGACATGGAAAGAACGGGAACTGAAGGCACGAGACAGGAAGACATGGAAAGAACGGGAATTGAAGGCACGAGACAGGAAGACATGGAAAGAACGGGAACTGAAGGCACGAGACAGGAAGACATGGAAAGAACGGGAACTGAAGGCACGAGACAGGAAGACATGGAAAGAACGGGAACTGAAGGCACGAGACAGGAAGACATGGAAAGAACGGGAACGGAAGGCACGAGACAGGAAGACAGTGTGTAAGTTTGCTGAAGATTCTGCTCCATGGGAAGCTAAAGAGTGATGGTGTCTTACTAGGACAAAGAAAAGACTTTGTTACGACATCAAGGCCTTCGTCAGGGACAAACGGAATAAAAAAAAAAATAATAATAAAAAGCAGCAGAGAAAAGACAAGTGAGAACTAATCTAAATGCATACAAAATAACACAAACAATTATTATAAATAATTAGTGGCAAATGAATAGTAAAGAAGTGACGCCATAACGAAGGACTGATCAGAAGAAAGACACATAACACATCTTCACGGACACACACGTAATGGGCTGCCCTTGGTAAATTTCCGGTGTTATGTGTTGCGGGTCGCACTGATGACCCGTCATCGAAGCATCATTTTTGTGATGCCTAGATGGCAGGGAGGATAGTGTGATTCGCTTGCATAGCTAGGCGGGGTTGTCGCACGGAAGATTCTGGGTTCGAGTCCTGGGTAAGCCACTCATGTCTGTTGTTTTTCTGTTGTCTAGTTTTCTACTTCTTTATTTCCTTCGAGTGCCTGAAAACATACCTTTATGTTTGTCTAATATTTATTTACTGTTTACAGGCCTCGGGTTTCCCTTCCTCTTGTGTTATAAACGTAATATAGGGTGGTCATAAAGTCTTTTCCTGATTTCAAATTTTTACGAGATCTTCCAGATGTTAAAAGCATAAAAGCTTGGTATATAAAGTTTACGGACACTGGCAGCGTCGGTGACATGCCCAGAGCAGGTAGGCCTCGTGTGAGTGAAGAAACTGTGGACGCAGTGCACGGCGTTTCAACGCAGTCCTCAGAAATCAACCTATCGTGCCTCAAGAGAACTTGCAATCCCTCGAATATTAGTGTTGAAAATCACAAATGTTGAAATCTACAAATAGCATTAAAAAATTGTTTTAGTTCTGGAATAATTTCCAAAAAACCAAGTGTCTCTGCACAGAATACTTTTTTTTTTTTTAATTTTTGAAATCAGGGAAAGACTTTATGACCACCCTGTATTATACTCATGATGAATCTTTTGTTCTCAATAGACTGCCAACAAGATCTCTATACATCTGGGTTATTTTTTTTTTCAACCTTACACTGAAATTACGTTAGTAATTATTTGCTTACGTGCTACAGTGAGAACTTGGTAGAACTATAGTCCAGATCAGTGCTTCTCAAACACTAGTCCCACGGACCCCGTGAATAGATTCTAGTAACCCTGTGCCATCATCATTTTCCTTTGCGCACCTAACGGAGCATGGAGGATCCAGTGCAGCTCGCCCCCTTGCAGGAAGACAACACCTAGGAGTCACATGTTCCTCTTACAGTGGTGGTTTGTGTTGTAACTTATTTTACATGGTAAGGTTACAAGCCCCTTGCGCAATCTTATGTTAGTTGCCTTGTACGACATGCCTGAGGCATATATATATATATATATATATATATATATATATATATATATATATATATATATATATATATATATATATATATATATATATATTTGTGTTATTGATCCAGCGGCACTTGGGCTCTCGCCCTTCGGCCCATATATATATATATATATATATATTAGCTGAAAAGAAGTACGGGATAAACAAACAAGTAAAAGGTGAAAGAACATCAAGAACGACCTTGACGTTTGATGTCTGCATGCTCTTTGCCAGATATGACGGCATACAGGCAACCGTTACAAAACGTCGTAATCTAAACTCTCATATAAAGGGCACCGATACAGACTACATAGACAGAACATGGTAGGAATGTCGCATGTGAGCTCGTGGTGTATGCACAGATATAAACTCTCTATCTCTATCTCTCTCTCTCTCTCTCTCTCTCTCTCTCTCTCTCTCGCAGAGAGAATTTCGTCTTGATGTTAAAACAAACAACTTGAAAGTGTCTGCAGATAGCGAGGATAGCACAAGATCAATTTTGGCGAGAAGGGTGTTTAGATATTCTGAAAATGAAACATACGTTTTGCATTACATGGAAATGCAGTTTGGAATGATCTTTCTATGAAATTCTATAATGATTCTTTTTTCTTACACTATTTAGTTGAGCTTGCGCAATAAAAAAAATTCAATTCCATTGTCGATTTTCTGGGCCTACCGCAGCCTCACTAACAGAGTATGATATATGTAACAGTTCATTGTATTCTGAGTCAATCTTCATGGCTCTATTTAGGCCTCGTGAGATAGCCCACACTAGCCCACACATTGCTTCACACTTTACTCGGAAATTCCCCATTTCGTTTTATTACTGTCTCGTATTACATGGATGCAAGAATAGACTTAGGAGACAACCTTACTCTACAAGATCGTGAAATACACTGTGCACTTTGGTGACAAAAGTCGCTTTTATCTTGAACAACGTTTAATCTACATTATGGGATGCTTTAAGACGACATCCAAACTTGAACTACTGTCACAAACTGGCACAAATTAAGTTCTAATATGTATCTAACCGTTACAGGTTTTGAAATCAGCCGGCAATGTACCTTCTATTTTCGGTGTTTATAAATTATGTTATTTTCACCTTATTTTACACTGATTTAGTTATTTTGTAAAATCGGCGAGGTAAGGGTTTCTTAACCGGGGGGTCCATGGAGCCCATGAATGGATTCTAGGATTCCGTGTACATAACATAACATTTAAAACGTAACTTGGTTTGCTATTCTTTTATGTACAATTTGTTCTCTTCCAGGAAGGGGTCAGTAGCTTTCATTGGACAATCAAAAGTATCCATAGCCTTCGTTGGACAATCAGAAGTGCCCATAGCCTTCAATGGACACTCAAAGGTGTCCATAGCCTTCACAGGACACTCAAAGGTGTCCATAGCCTTCATTGGACAATCAAAAGTATCCATAGCCTTCGCTGGACAATCATAAGTGCCCATAGCCTTCACTGGACACTCAAAGTTGTCCATAGCCTTCACTGGACACTCAAAGGTGTCCATAGCCTTCATTGGACAATCAAACTTATGCCAAGTCTTCCTGTCACGTGCCATCAGCTCAAGTTCTTTCTACGTCTTCTTCATAACCGCCATGTCTGTGTCCAGCTCTCTTCTCCACGTGTTCCTTGGTCTCCCTCTACCTCTCTCACCTTGGGGATTCCAGAACAAGGACTGCCTTGTAATGCTATCAACAGGTTTCCCCAATGTGTGTCCTATCCATCTCCAGTGTCTTCTTCTCTCTCTTGTTCTACTGGCACTTGTCCGGTTTTTGTCATCAGTTGAAATCACCATATAACAGTTAAATCACCTCTTAACCTTAGTGGAAATCACGTGTCGTGCAATACGCTCTAGTGTAAAGGCACGAAGTACAAATTTACGCTTTTATTTTAACTTTTAATGGTCCTACATATTTAACAAAAACAAATTCAACTTATTTTAATTTCGTTGCATAAAATACAAAGAAAAAACTGTATACATTAATGATTAAGAAACTCGTTTGAAACTCATTACTGGAATATGTTTGTCAATGATTACTGGTCCTCATCTGTGCGAAAAATTGTTTACATGCAAACCAACGGATTAATCACCGCCGCACATTCAGTAAATAGATCATTTTATTTCAGTCATATCGAGCATAAGTAATAATGATTTGTTCTTTTCTGGATTAATGAAACAGTAAAGCGACCTGAGGAGGTTTAATGATTTTGTGTGGAAAGTCGGCTGAGTGATCTGCTGGCCGCTTGCCTTGCATATTTCAACTATTCCATCAAGCCTTCTGCCTTAGGCGCTATCTCATGTTTCATGCCAAGCTCACGATTCTGCTGTTCATTGGCTACTTGCTCGATGTATTTAACGAGTTGGAAAAAGTACTGTGGAATAATTTGATAAAACCATTAAAACTAATCTTTGCCTCCGTTGTCTTGAATCGACACACCGCCTTCATCCCAGACCATCACACATCTTTACAATAAATTTGTTTATGATGTCATTCTATTTTTGCATTTGGCGCCATGTATTCGCTTCTGATGGCAGTAACGCTGTAAATCCTATTTGGCATGTGATTTGGCTTTAGTGGAGTGTGTTCGAGTGTAATAGCTATGGCCGAAGATTCTGCCACGTTTGGCTTATCTGTTTTCCACGCAGTTTTCTCAAGGTTTTTTTTTTTTTTTCTATAGAAACAGCTGTCGTTGTGTTTAACCAAAAATATGAGCAGTGGTGTATGTCTAGTCAGACAAAATTAGTTTCCTCGTTTAAACATAGGATGTGGAAATATGGCAGATTTGCAACAGCAGTGTAAAATAAATTACCAGTGGTCCAGAAGTTCGAAACCGTTTGATAAAGAGGAGGCATTAAAACCAAAAGCACATTCGCTGGCAGAAGCAGTAATTAGACACCGCTAACACATAAAAATAATGCAATGAAATATGAAAACTATGAACTATGCACTCTGTATTAATTACGAATAAATTTATTCTTGATAAGACGACGTGTTATAAGACATCATTCGTGTTAGAAATAAACTACACTGTGAACACAAATTGAATAAAAAAATTTTTTAAATATATTTTAAACACATGCACACGCTTTTCGTCAATTTGATGTTACATTTTTTGACTGCAAGTTATAAACTCTTTGAAAAATTATTTTTAGCTTTTTAGTGCATTAAAAGCTTGTGTTTAAAATATATATTTTTTATGTTCTTCTTTTTAGTGTTATTTTTTTAATTTATTTTTTAAAATTTAAGTCAAATTGAATCGATCCGCTAATGACATCATCAGTTTGCATACAAGAGAGGTTAAATAAAAGCGTGTAAAAATAGGACCACTTTAGCACAGTAAGTTTCACACTTTAATTACTTCCCTTGTATCGCTACCAATTGTATACAACACTCGTTAGCATTGACTAAATGAACAGCGTCCAAAAAAAGAAACTGCACATGCATGACCTCATCTATTTTGACATACTCAATGATTTTTTTTCCTGTTTGTATTTTAACCTGCTGTGGCTGCTGCAGGATTTCGTAATGTTCTCAGCAGAATGAAATAAAAATCAGAAAAGGTTGAAAATTATCCGAATAACTTGTACTAGGAAACGATAATCTATAAATTACCGAAGATGAAAGAACGGTCGAGAATTATATCCCTTGTATGTTCCTACAGTTCAAAAAATGATGCCGAAAAAATGATTATTATTTTTTATTATTTTATTATTTTTACGACTGATTATTATATTGTCATGGAGAATACACAACAATGCCAAGTTTCAGAGCTATTGCTCATCTGGAAGTGATTGAAAAATCGATTGCAAGATTTGAAATCGACATGAAGTGACACGAAAGTGACATATCTTCTTCTTCTTCTTTGATCCATAACCACCAACCGTCAAAGCAGTCTGCGGCCATCACGCCTGGTGGCGTCTTGTAGGGCAGCAACAAATTGATTCCACTTTGCTCGGTCGGCTGCCATCCTTCGTACAGTGCCCCAAATGTGGTTCATTCTTTGCATCTCAGCTTCCACAGTTCTCCGCCAAGTTGTTTTTGGTCGGCCTCTCTTTCGCTTTCCCTCGGGCGTCCAAAGCATAGCTGTTCTTGTGATGGTATCAGGGTCCCTTCTGAGGACGTGGCCAACCCAACTCCAGCGTCTTCCAGCTATGATGGTGTGCATGTCCTCCTGGTTACTCCGAATAAGTAGTTCTTGGTTGCTGATGGTATTTGGCCAAAAGATTCGAAGAATTTTCCTTAGGCAGATTGTGTGGAAGGAGGACAGTTTCGACATTTCCTTCTCTGTTACTCTCCAACATTCCGCACCATAGAGAAGCAAAGAAAGTACACAGCTCTCATACAGTCTTAATTTGGTGTTTGTGCTGTACTGGGAAGACTTCCAAATGTTGTTGAGAACAGCAAAGGCTGTTCTCGCTTTATTCATTCTATTGTTAATGTCCTTGCTTGTTCCGCCGTCAGGTGTTACTATGCATCCTAAGTAAGTAAATGTGTCTGTCTGTTCTAACTTCTGGTTCCTTACTGTTATTGGCTCAGGATTGCCCACATTTAGTGTCATGACCTCTGTCTTCTTCAAATTTATGTTCAGGCCAACCTGCTGGCCATACTTATTCAGTCTATCGGTTTTGTCTTGAATGTGTTGATGTGAATGAGCGAGTAGTGCAATGTCATCTGCATATTCCAGGTCTTCCAGTGTAGAAAACGTTGTCCATCTAATTCCTCTTGGACTGCCCTCTGTTGTCTGGCACATCACCCAATCTATGACTGTCAAAAATAATGTTGTTGATAAGGGGCATCCCTGTCGTACTCCAGTTTTCCCTTCGGAAGTTACATTACTCGATCCAACACTGCACGTAAAGTTAGAACAGAGGCTTTTATGATGGAAACAATGCGGCTGGGAATTCCATAAGCCCTCAGAATTTTCCATAGGCTGTCCCTGTGTATGCTGTCGAAAGCCTTTTCAAAATCAACAAAGTTAATGTACAGCTGTCTCTGCCATTCTGAGCACTGCTCTATAATGTTCCTGAGGGTAAATATATGATCTGCACATCTTCTGTTCTTTCTGAAGCCTGCTTGTCCTTTCCTCAGTTTATGGTCAACTGCTTTTGAAAATCTCTGCATGATTATTGTCACAGAGTGCTCGAAGATTTCGTCTAGATTATTTTTTTAATTCCTTACTTTTCTATTCCTTCACATTTTGTCTGTTTTCTCTACGGAAATATTTGCACCTGCGATCGTTTCTTTAGCTGTTTTTCAAATCTTCACTAATAGTCCTGTCATACGATCCCAAATTCTATCTTCTTCTACAAAGGCACTTAAAAGCATTTCTTTAAGGACGTCTATACGATTTATTCGCTTAGTCGAAACGACAGTGGTTCTCAGAGTATCATATTTCCGTGTTCAGTGGTCAAATGGAGACCACCACGATAAATCTTTTTCGTGTCTAAACGAGAGACAGGAAATAATTAACTTGGCGTGGGAATCAGGAAATGTTTTAACTTCATGCAAACGAATGCTGAGTTTTAAGATCACTTGCTGATTAACCGTTGGAAGACAACGCACGCTTATAGAAGAGAAGCCTCATACCACCTCATACCTACAAGTATATGTGATTGAGAGTAACGCTACTCAAATTCTAGTTCTTAAGCTGTGGATAAGTCCTGAGCGGTAAGCAAGCTCTCAGTATTCGCTTAATTAGCTAACTCTAATATCAAGGGATTAGTTAATGGATGTAAAGTGTGAAATACTAAATATTGTGGTTTTATTTCTTTACATTAGATAGATTGCTATTTTGCATTTATGTATTATGAATGTTATTGATGCATTATAATGATGTAAGTACTGGCTGGTATTTGAAAGTACTACATTCTAATTATATTGGGAATATGATGAAACAAACAAAAACTGTTGTGAACGAGAGAAGAACCATGTTGTTCAATGGACGAGTGAATGAAATATTCCTCCAATGCCGTCACGCATGGACGCACACGGCCAGGCGTCTGCTTGTAACAAAGGCTGACCTGACTGACCCGACCTGAGTGTGAGACTACCGCTAGACAGGAATTTGTAAACAAACGGACAGTCGCCTTTAAGGAAGACTGACTGTTACGGTTTCAGGTAAATATATTATTAGGCACCATTCTGAGACGAAATGTCCAGAGTGGCTGTAGTTAATATATCTGTATAAAACAGAAGATTGTGATTACCTGTATTATCTTCCACAGCCCAGTTGCAGAATCCTAGCCAGTTTCTGGATTTTGATTGCTGTAAATTGTTGCGAGTAAACCGCCTAGTTGCTCTATGCTACGGAGAGAACTAGTGCTTACGTCTCAAACCTAGTGGCGATCACAAGTCAGCAACCCTGAGCATTCTATAGCATATGAGCAGTCTACAGCATTTAAGCAGTCAACACCTCGTCAGCACCTGAACATCATAATTCAACTTCACAACGAGGTGAACGAACAGCCTAGTCATCTCTTGGACTGTAGATCCACTGAATCAAATTCTCCAGTTGGTAATCCCTACCTACTGTGACGCACAGGAGAAGTCCAAGCAGATAAGTCTACGTAAAACCCAGACCAAAATCAGAATTCACTTTTCCCAGAAATAGCCATAGGAATAAACTTTCGTCAGTGAGGAAAATAGCCTCTTATTCTTATCTGAACCAAAGACACTGACAGTTTTAAATTTCCTAGTATTTCTTTTTTCAAAGTACATGTCAACATTGATTTTATTTTCCACTGTAATTAAAGAAATTATGTACATTCTGTAACTCACCATCCTTCTGAGTTTGACTTAGTAGATTGTATGTTCTGTTCAGAAAAAACATTCTCAACCCTCTTTGTATTACTTGTTACTACTAGTTCATCTTCAAAAAGATTTGAGTAAGAAAGAGTTAGTCATCGCCAGAAAAATACAAGAATTGGTAGTCTAAAAGGTGAGAGAATCACTGACACCAACCTGTGCCCTTCTGTTAACTCTTTCCGTCAACACTAGCTCACATCTGTGAAAACTAGTGTCTAAAGGTCGATGTGCTTTCTACACATCTTCCTTACTATACAAAACTCTTTATGCGACAATTGAATTCTCATTCAACGTCAATTGGAGTGCACCATCAACTATAACTGCGACAATTTGGGGGCTCGTCCGGGATCTTACCTTTGGTGACCTATCTGCAGAAGAATTGTTGAATCTGTAACTAGTAGTCTATCAATACCTTGGAGTAGAATCTATTAAATATCCCTAGACAACGAAACTTCTTTTATTTTCTGAAAAGAATCGTGGAATTACACAGTAGAATAAGGAAAGTGAAATCTGAATGGTCCTGGAATTAATTAATTAATTATTTAATTAATTAAGTTACTTAGATTAATTAAGTTCATTAAGTTAATTAGTGGCTTAAGATAACTAAGTGTACAAGTTGATGATTGTGTGTGAAAGACTAGCTGCAATTGTAATACCTTACTTCAGAAGAAATAAGAGTATACACAGGGTTAAAAATAAATAAATTATACTTGAGTCTGGCTCAAGTTAATAATATCTTAATTCAGTAGAAATAAGTATATTATTAAACTATCAGTTATACTAGTCTCCTGAAAAGGGATACATTACGTCAGTAGACTTAATAGTATTACCTCGAGCCTCAGTAAATTGATCAGTGGTTATTATTACAATACTTCATAGAATTATTAGTAATAATCGGAAGCAAGTGTAGCGTCTGTCTAAAGTTAATAATACCTTAATTCAGCAGAAATAAGTATTATTAAAATATCAATTATACTAGCATCTGTAAAGGGATACATTACGTCAGTAGACTTAATAGTATTACCTCGAGCTTCTGTAAATTGATCAGTGGTTTA
Source organism: Oreohelix idahoensis (assembly GCA_024509875.1). Lineage (NCBI taxonomy): Eukaryota > Metazoa > Mollusca > Gastropoda > Stylommatophora > Oreohelicidae > Oreohelix > Oreohelix idahoensis. The sequence continues at coordinate 235,702 of JAMPIV010011171.1, forward strand.
TTATTACAATACTTCATAGAATTATTAGTAATAACTGGAAACTAGTGCAGCGTATACTGAGAGATTGAACTACCTACCCAACGATCTGAAATGAACGCAGTAGCGGAACTAAGAGCTCAATTTTTCCAATATCTGATAGATCACAAAGTGAACGATTCCATAAAAATTATAAGATGTCTAGATACATGGATAAGTGATTCTTATTTGGAAGGCGAGGAAAGCGGTTACTCGAGAAAGTTAATTGCGAAACATGTCTTAGAACAGGCAGAACTTTTCACGAGAACAGAGATGGAAATGATAGAGAGTGATGAAAAATGGACTCGCGACTGGAACGAGAAGGAAGCCAAGTGGAAAGAAGAGGCCAGAAGCAGTGAAGCTTATGAGAAGGAACAGCTGGAAGCTCAACCCTACCTTAAGTTGAAGACGCCGCCACTGGAAACTCAAAACTCGCTAGGAGATTTGAAACCCATGGTTAGTCATGAGGCCACGGAATCCCAGAGCCCCATTCCCAGATCAGATGAACCATTATTTCAAGAGGAAGCACCCTCTGCTTCACAGGAAGCGCAACTTAGTACTCAGAGCACAAGTTTAGGCAAAGCAGAGAGGCGGACATCGAACTCGATAAGTCATGACCCCTTTGTGAAGGTACCTAAGCACATAAATGCTGGTAGTATGAGGAAGAGTACACTCTCGCCAGGAACACGTCAGAAAAGGAATTTCCCAGACACCCCAAACATCTCTAATAAGCAACAACATGCCTTCGCTCAATCTCAGAAAGCACACAAAGACCGATTTCATAACCACAACAAAAGCGCTCAGGACTACAAAAACACTAGAAACCGGAGGAATGGAGACTGTAAAGAATTGTCTAAGCAGACAGAAAATTTCAGTAACGGCCCCATCCCGCAATTAATGTCACCTGGGCAACAAAAGGACAGAGAGCTTAATAGTAGCCCAGAGGAACCTCTCATTGTTAACACTTACGGAGTGAACAACAAGGGAAGTTACATAGTTCTAGGAGAACTAAAACAGCCTTTGAAGGTACACGCGGAACCACGCAAAGGTCTGATAAAATCTGTGACTCATAGAGACACAATGGGCTCTTTAATTAGAGTCGTAGAACAGGTTCAAGAGGAAACTTCTTTACCTGTCACTTTATCCACTGGAATGTTGGAAAAGTGTAAACCGGCAAAAACTTGCCACATCACTGGGTTTAACCCAGAACCAAAACCCCCACACCTTCTCTGTGAGAGAGAAGCGAATATGACACCCAGCGGACGTGGTTCACAGGCGCCAGGTGGACAAAGTCCCTTCTGTGAAAACATCAAGCAAACGGAAATTTTAGCACCCCTACCAAACAATGGACCACAGGAACATAAAAACACCGGGGAAAATATCGTCATCGACAGAAACAATGGAACGCGCGTTGTCAGCTCGAAGCCTGACCCTTTCATGCCTCAGTGCACGGATGAAAATGAGAGAGTTCATACTTCTGCTGAGAAGCCATTCTATAACAGTTTCCCTAATCTCAAGGAGACGATTAGTTTTACAGAAGGAGATGCATATTTTCAAATTAGAGGAGATACGCCAGGGTCATTGAAAGATCCAAACAAAATTTTGCTTGAGAAAATCACAACAGTGGTTGGAAAAACCCAGGCTGAGAATCATTCAGCCGAGACTGAGATACAAGATACGCCTGTGGTTGAGAAGAGTATGGATAATGGGAATAACCAGCGAATAGACAGAAAGTTGAATGGAGGGAATGACTCTCGCATTAAACCACTTGTGAGAAAAGCTATAAATTTGACTTTCACCCACCCCGCACTGCCTCGTTCATACCCTCAATGTTGGTGTGATTTATCAATGAACAAGTTATCTGAAAACTTGGGAGGTTTAGGAAACTTAACTCTTGTTAGATTGAACCCACGTAGCCCATGGGAATCTTTCAATCCAGAAAGAAAGAACGGGAACATTAACCGCCTAAGCAGGTCGAACGTAGGAGCGGAGTTAAGGAGATACCTGAGGATGTCCTATGTCTCATGGAAGAGACACAAGCAAGAATCTCATTGTTACCGTGACAAAGGATGTTTTGCACGCCCATTCAAGCGGGCCACGGAACAATCACAGACAAAGCGCAGCGAACGGACACCAGATAGTGGACGGGCTGAAGTGGTTCATACCAAACGTCTTTTGTATGAAGAGGTTAATCAGTACAGCATTTTGGCAGGACGAACGGGACCAGAAGGAATTACGAAAGTTAGCTCATTGAGAACTCAGACCAGGGATTCTCAAAATGTAGAGCCATGGCCAAGTGGAGCGTTAGCAAGCGGGCAAAGGTCGAGAGAATTGAAAAGTTGGGTGACAGAAGGAATTTATAATTTAGACAAAGACCTTCTCTCGTTGAATAGTTTGCAACTATTTTAAATTGGGGAGTATCTGCATCAGAGTGCTCGAAGATTTCGTCTAGATTATTTTTTAATTCCTTACTTTTCTATTCCTTCATATTTTGTCTGTTTTCTCTACGGAAATATTTGCACCTGCGATCGTTTCTTTAGCTGTTTTTCAAGTCTTCACTAATAGTCCTGTAATACGATCCCAAATTCTATCTTCTTCTACAAAGGCACTTAAAAGCATTTCTTTAAGGACGTCTATACGATTTATTCGCTTAGTCGAAACGACAGTGGTTCTCAGAGTATCATATTTCCGTGTTCAGTGGTCAAATGGAGACCGCCACGATAAATCTTTTTCGTGTCAAACGAGAGACAGGAAATAATTAACTTGGCGTGGGAATCAGGAAATGTTTTAACTTCATGCAAACGAATGCTGAGTTTTAAGATCACTTGCTGATTAACCGTTGGAAGACAACGCACGTTTATAGAAGAGAAACCTCATACCACCTCATACCTACAAATATATGTGATTGAGAGTAACGCTACTCAAATTCTAGTTCTTAAGCTGTGGATAAGTCCTGAGCGGTAAGCAAACTCTCAGTATTCGCTTAATTAGCTAACTCTAATATCAAGGGATTAGTTAATGGATGTAAAGTGTGAAATACTAAATAATGTGGTTTTATTTCTTTACATTAGATAGATTGCTATTTTGCATTTATGTATTATGAATGTTATTGATGCATTATAATGATGTAACTACTGGCTGGTGTTTGAAAGTACTACATTCTAATTATATTGGGAATGTGGTGAAACAAACAAAAACTGTTGTGAACGAGAGAAGAACCATGTTGTTCAATGGACGAGTGAATGAAATATTCCTCCAATGCCGTCACGCATGGACGCACACGGCCAGGCGTCTGCTTGTAACAAAGGCTGACCTGACTGACCCGACCTGAGTGTGAGACTACCGCTAGACAGGAATTTGTAAACAAACGGACAGTCGCCTTTAAGGAAGACTGACTGTTACGGTTTCAGGTAAATATATTATTAGGCACCATTCTGAGACGAAATGTCCAGAGTGGCTGTAGTTAATATATCTGTATAAAACAGAAGATTGTGATTACCTGTATTATCTTCCACAGCCCAGTTGCAGAATCCTAGCCAGTTTCTGGATTTTGATTGCTGTAAATTGTTGCGAGTTGCTGTAAATTGTTGCGAGTAAACCGCCTAGTTGCTCTATGCTACGGAGAGAACTAGTGCTTACGTCTCAAACCTAGTGGTGATCACAAGTCAGCAACCCTGAGCATTCTACAGCATATGAGCAGTCTACAGCATTTAAGCAGTCAACACCTCGTCAGCACCTGAACATCATAATTCAACTTCACAACCAGGTGAACGAACAGCCTAGTCATCTCTTGGACTGTAGATCCACTGAATCAAATTCTCCAGTTGGTAATCCCTACCTACTGTGACGCCCAGGAGAAGTCCAAGCAGATAAGTCTACGTAAAACCCAGACCAAAATCAGAATTCACTTTTCCCAGAAATAGCCATAGGAATAAACTTTCGTCAGTGAGGAAAATAGCCTCTTATTCTTATCTGAACCAAAGACACTGACAGTTTTAAATTTCCTAGTATTTCTTTTTTCAAAGTACATGTCAACATTGATTTTATTTTCCACTGTAATTAAAGAAATTATGTACATTCTGTAACTCACCATCCTTCTGAGTTTGACTTAGTAGATTGTATGTTCTGTTCAGAAAAAACATTCTCAACTCTCTTTATATTACTTGTTACTACTAGTTCATCTTCAAAAATATTTGAGTAAGAAAGAGTTAGTCGTCGCCAGAAAAATACAAGAGTTGGTAGTCTAAAAGGTGAGAGAATCACTGACACCAACCTGTGCCCTTCTGTTAACTCTTTCCCTCAACACTAGCTCACATCTGTGAAAACTAGTGTCTAAAGGTCGATGTGCTTTCTACACATCTTCCTTACTATACAAAACTCTTTATGCGACAATTGAATTCTCATTCAACGTCAATTGGAGTGCACCATCAACTATAACTGCGACAATTATTCTGCCTAGTATTTTGCTGGGAACTGAGAGGAGGGTAATTCCTCTCCAGTTGTTGCAGTCTGCAAGGTCCGCCCTTCTTGGGCAATTTGACAATTATTCCTTTACTCCACTCTGTTGGTGTTGTCTCAGTTTCCCAGATTTGTGTAAATAGTGGTTCTAATAGTTCTGCAGCTAGTTCAGGGTCTGTCTTGAATAGCTCAGAATTTAGATTGTCTTGACCAGGCACTTTTCCATTTTTTAGCCCTTTGATAGCTGTGATGATTTCTTCTTTTCGTGGAATGTCTGTATTTACATCTAAGTCCCTTTCAATCTCAGGAACATTCAGCTGAGTCTCTGGTGGTTCCTTATTCAGTGTTTCTCTGAAGTGCTCTGCCCATCTTGTTTCCTGCCCCTGTGCTGTGGTGATGAGATTTCCTTGCTTGTCTCTTACTAACGTTATGTTGTTAAAGTGACATATAAGGCAAGTTAAATAAAAGCGTGTAAAAAAAAGGCCTGAATACAACAGCTTTCGTGTAAGAATGACAGTACAATGTGGACACGCATTGAAAATTAGACCTGAATACAACAGCTTTCTTGTAAGAATTACATTACACTGTGGACACACATTGAAAAATAGACCTGAATACAACAGCTTTCGTGTAAGAATGACAGTACATTGTGGACACGCATTGAAAAATAGACCTGAATACAACAGATTTCGTATAAGAATGACAGTACATTGTGGACACATTGAAAAAGATACCCGTATACAACAGCTTCCCAGAAACAAAGACACTACATTGTGGGCACAGATTGAAAAAGATACCTCAATACACCAATTTTCGCGTAAAAAACATTCGACACTGTGGACTTAATTTGAAAAAGATACCCGAATACATCAACTTTCCTGAAGAAAAAAAACCACTACATTTGGACACAGATTCAAAGGGACCTTTTACTCTTACTACTACAGGGACAGAGAAGATGTGAGCAATCTTTGTGAATGAGGCCGTGTTTGTTCATGGTCATTGTATACAGTTGGTCATTGTCAACTTTTTAGATAACATATAACTTTATAGGCACACTGAAAATAGTTAGCATATTATATGGTGTTCTCATTATTATGTAACATTATTATATGGCCTGTATTAACCGAAAGTAACAGCATTCAGCTGATTCCATACGTTGTCTTCTACAATTATACGGTTATTCACAAGTTTATGAGTAGGTGGAATCAATTTAGCCCGGGCATTAAAAGCTGTTTTGACTATGTTTGTTTTTGCCAGTTATTCGATAACACTTTTGAACTAACTCAGAGTCACCAATGTAACACTTGGAACTAGAATCAATTTAGCCGGACATTCATAACTGTCTTGACTTTGTTTTTTTTTTTTTTTTTTTTTCCCAGTTATTCGTTAACACTTTTGAACTAACTCTGAGTCACCAATGTAACAATTGGAACTGGAATCAATTTAGCCGGACATTCACAACTGTCTTGACTTTGTTTGTTTGTTTGTTTGTTTCCAGTTATTCGTTAACTCTTTTGAACTAACGCTGAGTCACCAATGTAACAATTGGAACTGGAATCAATTTAGCCCGGACATTCATAGCTGCCTTGACCTCGTTTGTTATTTCCAGTTATTCGATAATACTTTTGAACTAACTGTGAGTCACCAATGTAACACTTGGAACTGGTGAACTCTAGAATAACATTACTGCCTCCATGGGTCCATGGACACGACAGAGACAAAAAACTGAACTGCACAAAGAAAACAGGAGAGGAACGGACAACGCAAACTTGTAATCAAAGTCGAACAGAAGACATTAACACATTTAAAGATCCAACTAGAAAATATAGAGTGTCTAGGAAATTAAACATACCTAGAACCTTATTGATAAAGCGTTTTTTTTTTGTAGTGATGTGTGATGTTACTGCTTTCATAAGGTCATACTGGACACGTAGATGAATGGTCAACTCGTTCCGACACAGTGCTGACATCGAGTGAGAATGTAGATGTAAAGGACGCGAATGTGTGTACAGTTCTGTTGAGTTGACAAGTCACTCACTCAATCATAAGCAGAAGTCAATAAAGGGTAGGCTGCTGATGACGTTTCATACATTTAATAATGGACGTACACTTCGACATTACGATTACAGTCACGTGAACAGGTTGGCAAAAAATCATCGTATACTTGAAAAATGGGTGACAATATCAAATGTACATTTATGTGGCATGTCAATATAATGGAACGATAGTAGGCAAGCACTCAATATTCTGGTTGTCTATCGTCTCATGCTTCAACTGACTAATCGCGTCAGTTAAGGTGGATACATAATCATCAACAATGGTTCTCTGTCAGAACCTTCTCCTGGCTAAGTTTCTCAAGCCGTAAATTCATCAAATGTTTATAGCAACAATGTTAAACCACAGTAGTGGGTTTTCATAATACATAGATCTCTGTACCATCATCAGATAATAGGACCTTTTCTGTTCTCCGACGATTATCCGCTTACAATGGCGGGATCCAGAAAATGGCTCTCCTCCGTGAGCTTCGCTCACCCAGGATGAAAAATTATGAAGCAGAATTACTTCGTTATTCATACGTAAATGTCCTCATTGGGCTTCTATACATATCTGCTATCAATAAGGCTGGATACATCAAGTGATCTAGTGCTACTAGATAACATGTCGTCTTCATCTGTAATCAACAATCCTAGATGTACGATAATACGTCTCCCATCTAGGCTTAGCAAAAAAGTTCAGCAAAAAGGTTGTGGTTTTACCTAGCTTTAGGAAAACACATACAAGCGAATAACGCACGCCATTCCTTGGCGTTAATAATCAACATTAGGAGAATCTCTGATACTACAGTCATACAGAGAAAACAGTCTCCTTCCTAGAATAAATCACAGAGATCAATCTTCCGACTTTCTAATCGATCAGCCCATAGTAGCGACGACATGACAGCCTTCTCTGTCCACACACACCCAAAATCGACGCATGCGCAGAAAAGCCTTTCACCCCAGAGTTCAGCTCACAAAATAGTCCCACATAGAAATACAAAGATACAAAGATATAAGACCGAATCACCTTAAATAGTCAAGGAATAAATATAAATTCGGGCCATAAACATTTTAAGCCAGTGGAACAAGAGTTGAGAAGAAGACGCTGGCGATGGATAGGACACACATTGAGGAAACCTGTTGATAGCTTTACAAGGCAGTCCTTGTTCTAGAATCCACAGGGAAAGAAAGGCAGAGGTAGACCAAAAAAACACACGGAGAAGAGAACTGGAAACAGAGGTAAAAATGAGGAAAACATGGAAAGAACTTGAGCAGAAGGCACAGGACAGGAAGACTTGGCATGTGTTTGTTGAAGGCCTATGCTCCTTGGGGAGCTAAAGGGTATTGATTGATTACAACAGGAGACAGTATTATCATCAGAACCCCGCAGTGTCTATCACTTCAGTTTTTTTTTTTTTTTTTTTTTTTTTTTTCGCATGTGTTATTACTATGTTAACCTGACATTGATTTTACGTGAAGGCCTTTTTATGTACAGAGACTCCTTGGGGACTCTCCGATTTCGGAGGTAAAGGGTATTCCCTGATTGATTACAACAGGAGACAGTTAATCCAGTCCAAGTCCCGGTCGACGAAAAATCCTATCATCCAGAACACCCCGCAGTGTCTATCACTTCAGTTACTTTTATGTTGCCTTGCGGTGTCGTTATTTCTTTATGTATTTCTAATGGATGCCTACCATTTGCCTACTCTTATTAATGTTTTCTATTGTCAGCTGTAAAAGAGATTTAAAAACAAAAAAACATAAAAACAATTCTATGATGACAGTTGCTGCTTTCGGTAATGCCAAACTGTTATTTCAGCTGATATTTATCCTTAACTGACCTGCATCGATTACACGTGCAGCCTGCCTCTCAGCAACGTTTATTTGACCTTATTTTGAAATCAGGAGATCAATATCGAAGCTACTCGTATCTTTAGATCATGTTCGAATATGGAAAATCAAGGACATATCTCTTACTTGTTTGTGTTTTTCTGTATTATTGTATCTTTCTCTCCTGTTTATTCTGTGTTCATACACACACGCACACACGCATATATATATATATATATATATATATATATATATATATATATATATATATATATTTATATTTATATTTATATAGATACACACACACACACAGTGTGAGAAATTGATGAAACGTTGACAATATTAGAAAAAAACTTGGGAAAGCTTAAAACACAGAGATAAAAGGAGCAAACTGGATTTAAGTGGTGACCAAATGAAGGTGGCTATGTATCGGTCACGCACTACGCTTGCAGGAAGATGAACTGGTTCCACAGGGGTACTGACAGAAGTAAAGGCCAAAGGGCGGTATGAAGAAGAAAAAAGAAAACTGTTGGCGCATAGTTAACAAAAGGAAGACAAGGAGAAAGAGAGATAGTTCACAACGGCTTTAACAGCGTCAGCATACTACGAGGTCAGTTTGGCACGTGTGACGGTATTGCCTCTCCTGCTTTGCAGTAGTGGTCCAACAGTGGCCAAAACTCAAGAGTATCTAATATGGGCTTCAAAGGTGTCTACCTTCGCACAAGATTACTCTTGGCAGAGATGTAGATAGAAGGGTAATGACACTTCTATCACAAAATGAGTCTTCACGAGATATTTAGATAAGCGAAAACAATGCTGCTTTGGCGTAGCGCGTTAATTCTAGAATCTGCCAACCACTTTTGTGAAGAATTAAGCAATGATTTATGTTAGCTTCTTTAAGCCCCCACCTCTGATTAACTCGGGGGAATTATTATTATTCTGGTAAAGCTCAGTTTAGAGTGTGTGTAGTAAATTGACTGAGACAAACATGCAGTAACTTTAAAATGATTAAATCGAAGTTAAATTTGTAAAATTACAAATAACAAAATTTAATAATCACTTAAGTTTTAACAGCTTGAGAATAATTGAATAGTTTAGAAGAAAAGTTTCATCATTGATGGATAATAGAGACGATGAAAAAAAAGTTCACTTTGGCAGCTTATATATGGAACTTAGCTGCCAATGACGGTTCTGCTCCTTCTGATGGGTTGGTTCTTTTTACACTGCTCCCGCTCGTCGCTGGTCAAGGTTGTCGGGTGTATCTCGTTTCCCAGAAATGTCAAGGAGAGTCTACAAAGTTGGTCCTTCGTCTTAAAGCGTAGGCCACTGTTCCCTTCTTGTTCCAGAGATAGTATTTTCTGCTGGTACCACCAATAAGCCAATCCTGGCTCACATACATTTTGCTCAGATGAATAAAAGAATCTTGAATCGGCCTCTTATACGCGTCTGGGGTGTCGTTAATTTAATAAGTTCCCTCTTTGACTTTGTGCGTTTCCTTCAGTTTCCGCAGACAGCGGCTTCCTTATTAAAATGATAGAGATTTCTTGGGCTGTTTTTGTAAGTCCTGATAAATAATCAAACTCAACTCTGTTTGTTATGGGGCTCAAGTGATCAGCCAATCTAATTTTAATATTTTGCATGACTCATCTAGTGCAAAATTTCAAACATTACTTTTCTGAAAATAGGCTGTAAACATCCGATTGCCGGCAGGCGAACTTACAGACATATTGGTAACCTCACGCGACAATGTGTGTAAGATGTAACAAATTATTACTTTCGCTAAATTAATGTCGTATCTGTTGCTTGAGAACACACAAAATTCGTCTCTTTACAACCTTGGCGGAGAGGCACCGGTGCCTTATCGGTGATTAAGCAGATTGCGCTGGGGCGATGTACGTGTTAATCTGTGTGCTGATATCGGCCGCACCTGAGATTAACCACCTTGGTTGTCGATAATGTTCTCTCTGCTGCTCCTGCAAATGTTTAGTAGTATCATCCCTCAGGAGTGTGAGATAAACAGACAAGACACAATATACTTAAAGTAGCGAAAGAATGTAGATACAAAATATCTGCTCCAGTGGACAGAGAAAGAAAAGGGTGCGACTCGAAAAAATCGCAATAAAATCAATACAAAATGTACCGATTACTGCCGTAGGGAAACAGAGGTTAGGAAGAAGAAGGGGTCGCCGCAATCCATTATGTGACAGCACGTACGACAACTGATACATATTTTAAAAAAAGATACAAATTTGAACTTTCTGTTGTCCCGTGTAGATCCTGGGGGTCTATGAAGAGACAAAGAATATGACTACTACACTATCAGGCATGTCGTACAAGGCGACTAATATGAGACTGTGCAAGAGGCTGGCAACCTCACCATGTCAAACTAATTGCCACAGAAACCACCCCTGAGAGAGCACGTGAATGCTTGGTGCAGGTTTCCTGTGGTTTTTGCAGAAGTGTGTTTTGAATACCATGGACAGCTTCTAAGAGAAATCTGGATGTCATGGAAAAATAAAAACAATGCTCAAAAGAAGCTTATCACTCACATTGCAAGGAAACAATCCACTTTCTTGAGGCTTGTTATAAGAAGGAGAAAGCTGGAGTATACTGTGACAACAAGACAGATTGAATAAACAAAAATAGACAGAGCACGACAAAAAGAGAAAACGTACTGGGCAATTTGACAGCATGGTATGAAAAGAAGTCAGCTACAGAACTGATAAACAGTAAGTTGTGGAGAGACATTTTCACCTACACCACCTGGCGTGGTACACGAAGAGTAAGAAGAAGAAGAAGAAGAAGAAGAAGAAGAAGAAGAAGAAGAAGAAGAAGAAGAAGAAGAAGAAGAAGAAGAAGAAGAAGAAGAAGAAGAAGAAGAAGAAGAAGAAGAAGAAGAAGAAGAAGAAGAAGAAGAAGACGAAGAAGAAGACGAAGAAGAAGACGAAGGAGAAGAAGAAGAAGAAGAAAAAGAAGAAGAAGAAGGAGATGAAGACGAAGAAGAAGAAGACGACGACGAAGAAGAAGAAGAAGACGACGAAGAAGAAAAAGACGACGAAGAAGAAAAAGATGAAGAAGAAGACGAAGAAGAAGAAGATGACAAAGAAGAAGACGACAAAGAAGAAGAAGATGACAAAGAAGAAGAAGAAGAAGAAGAAGAAGAAGAAGAAGAAGAAGAAGAAGACGACAAAGAAGAAAGAAGAAGAAGAAGAAGAAGAAGAAGAAGAAGAAGAAGAAGAAGAAGAAGAAGAAGAAGAAGAAGAAGAAGAAGAAGAAGAAGAAGAAGAAGAAGAAGAAGAAGAAGAAGAAGAAGAAGAAGAAGAAGAAGAAGAAGAAGAAGAAGAAGAAGAAGAAGAAGAAGAAGAAGAAGAAAAAAGAAGAAGAAGAAGAAGAAGAAGAAGAAGAAGAAGAAGAAGAAGAAGAAGAAGAAGAAGAAGAAGAAGAAGAAGAAGAAGAAGAAGAAGACAAAGAAGAAAGAAGAAGAAGAAGAAGAAGAAGAAGAAGAAGAAGAAGAAGAAGAAGAAGAAGAAGAAGAAGAAGAAGAAGAAGAAGAAGAAGAAGAAGACGAAGAAGAAGAAGAAGACGACGAAGAAGAAGACGACGAAGAAGAAAAAGAAGAATATTCACCTCTTGAAGCAACTGAGATGGCTATTAATTGTTCTCAGATTTACAGGCTCGAATGTTGCCGTTCTTTATCGGTTATTGACTTGGGCAGGTCGTGGCTAATTGCGACCTTAGTGTTAATTAGGTCACCATGAGATACAGTAATTACAACAACGAACGGGAATCTACATAATTAAGAGTGGTATTTCCTTCATTTCTTTATATCAGTTAGCATGGTCTTCTTGGTTTTGGTTTACCTATTAGCAAAAAAGTCAATAAGAAGAAGAGGTGGGAGATAATATTAGAATGAAAGAAAGTATTTAATTGGAATTAAGATGGCAGATGTGAAACAGAAATCAAGAAGAGAATAGGAATGGCCCAAGCTACATTCAACAACATGAAACATATACGGACATTTAAACAGTTAACTCACAATTTAAAACTGATAATCATAGAATGTTATATATATTCTGCACTACTGCATGGTGTAGAAACATGGACAATGAATAAGCAATTGGAAGGATGAATTGAGACGTGGATATATAGAAGAATGGGGCACATCTCATGGATAGAGAAGAAAACAAATAAGGAAGTCCTTCAAAATCTAGGTGCCAAAAGAGAACTAATGAGGGAGGTCAAAGTTCGGCATCTAAAATACTTTGGCCACATATAAAGGCATAACACCTTGCAGAAGACCATAATAGAAGGGAGAGGTGAAGGCAAACGTGCAAGGGGAAGACAGCGCTATAAGTGGGAAGATAACATCAAGAAATGGACAGGAAAGAGTCTATCAGAGTGCACCACCAAGACAAGAGACACAAGACGTTGGAGATCCATTACAGCCAACCTTCGTTGTGGAGATGGCAGCTGATGATGATTGATGAAGTGTAGTACGCCGTGAAGAAAATGGTTAACTGTGATGGCTACAAAGTCATTATGAAACGTTTATTGTTTTCCATTTCGCTCCCTATGGAGCATAGCGCTACCACTGCAGCTAGTCCCTTTGCAGGAAGCCTGAATCAAAGCATTGTTTCCTTCTTGCGCCGGCATTTTCTGTTGTACTTATTTACATGATGAGGTTGCCAGCCCCAAGCACTATCCCCTAGCCTCCATTTAACTTAATAAACTGTCAAGTAAACACATTCCTTATTGCCCGGGGGTATAGACCACTGTCAGTCCGCCCCTGGTCTAATTCATTTGTAGAGAAGCTGTTACAGGGTTTTTTATCATCTTACAAAAGCTTCATATTTGCCCCTCGTATCACACGGAACATATTTATGTAAAGTAGCGTATGCTACAAATGGTCTGGGGGTGAATTAGACTACATAACTGATGTGTGCGGAGTGACACGGAGGGCTATATTAAGCATTTGTAAGATTATAAAAATAACTGATATTTCCTTCACAAACTGGTTAGACTACATGTTCATACGAAACTTAGTTACTGAGTAATACATTTTTTGAAAGTGTTCAATTCTATTTGAATCATCCTATAGTGTACTTGTCTGCGTAGGGCGGACAGAGAAAATCAGACTAAAAAAGACGAACCTAGAAGGAGGAACTCTTACTAGAAGGAATGACAGTCAAGAAATAGAGAAAAAGGTCAAAGGTAGCGTGACGAGGCAGTTCTGTCTTTGCTTTAACACGCAACTTTGCACGCGAAAAAGACTTTTCATGATGATGATGACGATATACGACAATGTAGCTAGCATAGGTACTTACACTTGGTTAAAAAAAATTAATCGTTAATATAGATTAAGAGCAAAGTACATTGGTGGTCTGAATTATTGAAGCTGCGTTAACAGAAACGGCGTGAACCGCCTGATGGATTAAGCCGGCAGAGTGCTCCGAACCACTCATGTAATCGCCAGCAACATTAATGTGTCATGAGTCAGTACTAGCCTATTCCATTGGAATAAATGGAAGCGTCATTCAGGAAGTACCGAGGCTTGCATGACTTGAAGAGAAAAGTAATATGAGAAAAACTATTTAATATTTAAAATAGGCTCCGCCGAGTACAATGTTGAACTACAGTTATTACTGTTGGTCCCGAGCTCTGATGGGTTCATAGACAAGTGATCGTTCATTTGCTTCATCTGTTTTCTCCACCATTATCTCTATTTCTGAGCGGATGTGTAGTCCACGATCTGTCTAGACCCGGGGTTCTCTCAGAAGTCAAAGAAAGAGTAGGTCTGCTGTTCCATCAGGTATATCGGACAAGGCGTTCCATCAGGCATATCGGACAAGGCGACTTGTGTGAGGTTGTGCATGGGCGTCCAACTCCATCATGTAAAACAAAGTGTTACATAAACCACAGCTGCAAGAGCATGTTATTCGATGCAAGCTGCAATGATGGCGCCATGTTCCGTAAGGTTCGCCTAATGGTGAAACTGGTATTGGTCTCCGCACGTAATTCGGGCATCTTTTATGACACTATATCATATATACTACTGGACAAAAGTTAAGGGCCGCCATTCAGTTTAGACAAGGTTTATATAATTGATTGGCAAATTGTAAAGACAAGTGAAAATGTCATTAAAACTGAGCTCAGAGAAATGTGTATACATTTCTGTGTGCACTAGGTTAATTTTTTTTAAATGTAAAAAAACTGGGCCACTTTAACTCGCACGTGAAAATTGCCATTGTTGCTGCAAAAACTAGTGGTTTTTGCAACACGCCCCACTAGTTCAAAAGGTGAAAAAGTGAGTTGAATTTGAATGCACGTGGAAAATGATCATCGGTAGAGAATGTTCTCCGTTGGTATGCAATAAATCAGTATGACAAGTGGTCGAAATGATCACTGCATTAGCCATTCCACCAAGGAGAAGTCTCAGCACTGTAGACCGTGGTCGAGCCATGGCATGGATTCAGGATGGTCAATCTGTTCGTCATGTTGCAAGACGTTTAGCAAGTGTCCCACTCTACCATTCAGAGACTTCTTGAGAGATTTCAAGCTAACAGACATTTGGAAAATCGACCCTGCTCAGGAAGAATTATATAAACCTTGTCTAAACTGAATGGCGGCCCTTAACTTTTGTCCAGTAGTATATTACATACATAATTTTCCTCATGGGGAAAATATGCAGAAAAGGTATTTTTTTACCGGGTCGTATTATCGGTGTTTAATTATTTATTTTTTTCTTTGTTTCTTTTTTGGCTAGCTCTTTTTTTTTTTTTTTTTTGTATTTTCTCGGCGTGTTCTTCATTTATTTTGTTTTTAATCGAATTGTACTGGTAATGTTTGCTTCTTCCATTTTCATGTTCCTTGTTTTCCATCGCATGCTTTCTCTACTTCTGGTGTGATAATTTTTCAGCCTGCATTATAGTATGAGCGTCCGACTGACTAGCGGTTATATCGCTTTCCATTCTTGGCACAGTTACAGGGTTCATGAATCAATACTTGGAAGCGCCACGCTCCAGTCTAACCATTTGTTAATGAGGACATAACTCTGCTCTTGAAAGGCAAAAGGCAGCTAGGAAGGGAACCGGTCGTTCCACCTAAAAAAGATGAATCTAGTTATGATGTAGTCTCTAACACTTCACTTCCCCCCCCCCCCCCCGGCCGTTTCTGCTGTGGAGCTTTCTGTACCTTTTATTAGTTAGCATACGATGATGGTGTTACCAACAGATTACTGGGGACAATGAATATATATATATATATATATATATATATATATAATATATATATATAATATATATATATATATATATATATATATATATATATATATATATATATATATATATATATATATATATATATATAGAAAGATATTTATTTGTCGGTATACATGGTATGTTTGAAAATATTTGGTATAAGATTTTGGGTTTAGATATGTTTCGTTAGAACTTTAGTCAAGGGGCGGATACTCATCTTTGGATTCGAGTAAATGTAAATATGGGGTTGTCCCACTTGAATAGTTGAGGGGTTAAACTTTGGCGCATGCCCAGACGATTGGTCGTCAAGGGGGATTTTCCGTCATGTTGGGTTGCTGAAAGCTGTACTGACAGAAGTCCGAAGATTTGTTCTTTGCTGTGAAATTCTGGGGAAGGTGACATCGTCTGTATGTCTATAATGTCTAGGTTCCTCCCCAGAATACATTCGTTACGCCAAGGGAATGGCGTGAGCTGTTATTAGTGTTTTTCTAAACCTAAGGTAAAGTGAGAACATTTTCTAGACTTTGCCTAGGGCTAACGATAGGCGGATGCCATATCATCGTTATATATGTATTTAATGGATCGTACATGGACGATTCCTTGATTAGCAGCACTAGGAGTGGACATGTGTAACCCTTTGCTATGAGGTATGAAAAACACAAGGTACTAGTTGAATATATGAACGGAGCCTTCAGTTATAGTGAGGATATTTTCTTTATGAGCGCCGCTCACAGAGACTTGCACCATCTTGAATCCCACTTTGGGGTCTGTGTGAATCATCGGTCAGAGAACGGAAATATCTTATTATCTGATGGCGATATCACGACCTACATTGTTTTTGGAGTCCACTCTTCGTTATTTATGATTGACAGCATAACTATAAAACCCTGTGAAGTTATAGCCTAAAAAGACTTAGCCTGAAGACTTGGTCAGCAGAGGTTCTGCAAGGGAGCATTGTGATGAACATTATTATTGTTACCTCAAACTGACGCGATTAGTCAGTGGAGGCATGAAACGACAGACATTCAGAATATATATATACTTGCATACTGTTTCGATTAGACTCTCAAGCTATACGTATGCATATTTGATGTTGCCACCTATTCTTCAAGTACCTAATGATTTATTGTGTCAACGTGTTCCTATGACTGTAACTATGCTGTCGGAGTTTACGTCCATTAAAAGTGTAAGAAATTATCAACAGCAGTTCCAGACATCTTTGACTTTCACACATGAGTGAATGAGTGCCTTATACTTGTCAACATACGAACATTCCATACATTCGCGTAACCTGCATTCTCACTCAATACAAACACTGTCCCTTCTCAGGGCCCCAATACTTGGTGGACAAGATGTCACGTATGCACCTCACTGTGTTGGTTTGAGTTGACCATCTCCTTCATCACTACACAAGGGAGCATTCATCTATATGACCCAATACACTACACTCAACAATGTGATGTCCATTAACCTGCACCTATGATAAGACCGTAATCCTACACTTATCGATGTCCAGTGTCCAATCATACAATCATCAATGTGTGTGAATCATACGTTTATCAGTGGTAGGCCAGAATCCTGGGTCCAACCTTCACAGTCTACACCATTTGAAAGTCAACTGCTGTTCAATCCCTGACGCCGCATACGACACACATTAACACCAGTGGACAAGTTTGCAGTACAACTCTACAGTCGATGTCAGCGTGACCTGTCAGTTTGATCAAGTGAATATTTAACGGTGTTGGCGGGAAAGGAAGTACTATTGAGCTGAGAAGTCCTACATCTGTTAGTTATTGTACACATCAACGGTGGAGCTTCTATACTGTGTTAAATTTTAAATATACTTAAGGCCAGAATTTGTTATCCATTAAAGTGGCAATTTATTTTGATTGAAAACTGTGCCTTCTCTGCAACACTCTATCCACAACACATTGCATTATATGATGTATGTATTGATGTTACATGTATTTATATATTTATGTTTACATGTTTATATGTAATAGTTGTTTATATTTCTGTGGGAGGTTGGGTAAGGTGACTATTATATGGTATACCACGTAGAGAGGTCATATAATAGCGTTCTATAAGTGCGAATTTTCTTAATTGAAAATTTGCTAGCGACAATTTGTAGCTATTTCTGTTAGTTGTGAAGACGCGTTTTTTCTCCGTCGTTTTTGTGATATTTTCCTGTTCTTTAGTTTTGTTTTGATTTCTGTGTATTTGTTGGTCTCATCTTTCCTGTCTTTTAGTTCTATACAACTTGATATTTATACACTGTGACGTCATTTGTTTTGTTTATTCCCTTGCAGTAGTCCTCACAGATTCTGTGATTATTTTCACTGATTTCCCTATTTGATTTCTGCAAATGTTTTCGTATTGTCTTTCTTAATTGTCCTTTGTTTATGTTGTTGGTTGACATATACTATAAAATATACTGGATCATACA
The DNA here is from genome assembly GCA_024509875.1 of Oreohelix idahoensis. Lineage (NCBI taxonomy): Eukaryota > Metazoa > Mollusca > Gastropoda > Stylommatophora > Oreohelicidae > Oreohelix > Oreohelix idahoensis. Next base: position 253,746 of record JAMPIV010011171.1, read on the forward strand.
CTACTAGCTGTGTAGTGGACTTATGAGAAAGAATCAACTGATGATTAATTGCTATTATTAGAGGTACACAGTTGATTATACAAGACCTTATTTAAAGGCTTGTTTCTCACAGAGATTGGGATAAAGGGAACTGATTATTCAAGCTATTAAGAGCTTGTTTCCATTTATTTGGAGATAGATTTCATTATTGCTATTTCAGGTATCTAGTCACATATTAGTATACATTATGTCGACTTTAGATTACTTTATTGAGCAAGGGAAATCCCTAGGCAAGACTGGAGATAAGTTGGAGGAGTATGCTACCAGTCAATATGAAAAAGCACAAAAATTGGAAATTGATAAACTGAAAGCTGAGACTGAGCAAAAGAACTTGCAGATGCAGGTGGAGGAAAGAAGATTCCAGATGGAAGAAAAAAGATTAGAAAGAGAAGCAGCAGCTGAAGAAAAAAGATTAGAAAGAGAAGCAGCAGCTGAACAAAAAAGATTAGAAAGAGAGGCTGAACAAAAGAGATTAGACAGAGAAGCTGAAGCCGAGGAGAGAAAAGCAAAAAGGGAACATGAGGAAAAACTGTTAGCATTTGAGTTAGAAAAATTAAAATTGACAAATATGGGTATTGCTAATCAGTCAAATGGTAATAGTGGTAAACCCTTTACTTACAAGGTCAAGGTACCAGCGTTCAATCCTTCCAGTGATGATATAACATTCTGGCTGGATAGATTTGAACGCTCTTGTCGAGCTCATAATGTGGATAAATCACAATATGCTAACCAGTTATCAGAAAATTTGAAAGGTGATTCTCTGACTAGTTTAAGTTTGGTTGAAGAGACTGACAAGGATAATTATGTTATTAGGGCAGCTTTATTGAAAAAATATCAATTAACAGAGGAAGGTTACCGTCTTTTGTTTAAGAAAATGGTACCTGAATCAGGGGTAGAATTCTCAGAATTCATTGCAAAGACACGTCTTACATTTAATCGTTGGATTGAGCTGTCCAAAACAGAAAAGACATATGAAGCACTTATGGACTTGTTGCTCAGAGACAAGATCATGTCTTCTGTGAATAAACCATTCCTTGAATTTATACATGAGCGTAAGCCCAAAACACTAAAAGAAATGGAAGAATATTGTACCCAATACGTCACGGCACATCCGGACGTAGCTTTTAGCAATGCTAAGGTTAAGGAAAGTATGCCAGTTGCTTCAGCAACACCATACAATCCTAATTATTCACACAAATTTCAGGGACCACAAAACAGGTTTGATAAAAAGGGTAACCATAATAGTTATCAAAACCAAGGTAACCAATCATTTCAGGGTTCTTCTGCGAAGAACTGGAGACGAGCCGACAGCCCTCGATACAGGGGTGGTCATAATTATAGGAATTTCCGCAGAGGAAGTCATTATAGGAACTATCCAAGTCATCCATCATGGAGACAACAAGATCATAGTTATAGAGATACTCATTATAACGAATATGATAATGGTAACCATGAGAACTATGACTCGAACCCAAATAGGGGTTACAATAGAGGAAATGATAATGATTACAGAGGCAATAATAATCGAGGTAGATCACAATACAAAAACATAAATCACATTATCAGGCAAACTCTGCACAGCAAGAGTCACATGAAGCCTATAAACAGACTAAAGATAATAATGACGCTAATAATATGGCATGTTCCGCTTTTGATTTTGGGAGAGCATCTCAGTGCCCCCAATGCAAAACATTATTTGAACCAACTACGGTGTCCACTTTAAGTTGTGGCCATTCTCTTCCCGCTCTTCCTGCGTCAGTCGCGCATGATGGAAGAGGTTCTCTTGTCTTACATAAAGGTTTAGTAAATGACAATCCAGTCTCAGTTCTTTTTGATTCTGGATGCACCACAATTGGTGTTAGGCAATCACTTGTAGATCCTTTTCGTGCCACCGGAAAAGTAGTCAAATGTGTGACATTTGGCGGCACCTTAGAGAAATACTCTACTGCTATCATTAAGATTGCTACTCCTTTCTTTACAGGAGATGTACACGCATGTCTTCTGCCGAATCCGATCGCTGATCTTATCATCGGTCGTATTCACGGAGTCAAAGAATGCACTCCACAACAAATTTCCGTTTGGGAAAAACAAAATATGCAAACTGCTAATGCTGTAGTCACTAGAGCTCAAGCTCTTAATATGCCTCAAACTTCATCTACTGAAGATAATGAAGTGCATAACCAAGATGATCCCTTGGTAATTTCTCGTGACTCGTTTATAAAACAGCAAGAAGATGATCCGACTCTAAAGAAATTCTTCACGCTTGCAACAAAAGGTGATCCGAATAAAGATACAAAGCGTAAATCTTGGATTACAATGAGGAATGGCGTACTTGTACGTATGGTGCAAGACTCCACTAAGTCAAGTCATTCTCAGATTCTTGTTCCCAAGAATTTGAGAGTTAAAATTTTGCAGCACGCTCACGACTCTCAGTGTGCTGGACATATGGGTTTTTCCCGTACTAAGTCAAGAGTTCTTGCGGCTTTCTTTCGGCCTTTTGTGAACAAGGACATACGGATTTATTGTCGATCTTGTAAAGTATGTCAAGAGGTCAAATCCAAAGGTCCACGCCATGCTGCACCTATTCAGGCTGCAGACATCCCTATTCGACCATTTCAGAAAATGGCGATAGACATCATTGGTCCATTTAAGATCAAATCTGCTAGAGGACATCAATTTATCTTGACGTGTGTTGATATGTGCACACGTTGGCCAGAGGCTATTCCTCTGAAGAGCATTACTACTGCTGACATTGCAGATGCTCTTTGGCTTACATTTTCTCGTCTGGGATTCCCCGGAGAGATATTATCAGACCATTTCACCCAACTAATATCGGATACCATGTCTCAAGTAATGTCTACTCTGCAGATAGAGAGATCTTTGAGTAGTATCTATCATCCTATGTCCAATGGGATGGTCGAACGGCTAAATAGAACATTCAAAAACGTACTAGAGAAGATAACTGAGGATCATCCTCAAGATTGGGACAGGGTTTTATCCTCGGCCCTCTTCGCTTACAGAGAGGTCCCCAATGAACATACAGGATTTTCTCCCTTTGAACTTGTCTTTGGCGCGCGACCGCGCGGCCCTATGTCTTTACTTCATGATCTCATAAGCACTGATAATATTACCGATGACACAAAATCTTCTTACGAATATGTCATCGCGCTGAGACAAAAGATTATCGAAGCATGCAAATTGGCAACTTCTTTTTCTGAATTTGCTAAACAGAAGGCAAGACAATTTGCCAATAAGAAAAGAACCTTCCGACAACTTTGTCCTGGTGACAAAGCATTTGTTTTACTACCTTGTAGGGAAAACAGACTTCTTATTTCTTGGAAAGGTCCGTACGATATAATCTCGAAAATTTCCGATGTTGACTACATTGTTGATATTGATGGAAAGCATAAAACCTTCCACATCAATATGCTTACGGAATTCCATGAACGTCCAGATTATTTACAGCCTATTTTCCAGGCAACGGACGATTCTCCAGTCCAACATGGTCATTACTCATCACTGTGCGTAATACAGGATGAGGAAACAAGTTTTTCGGATGTTAATCTTCCGCTTCCGATGATTCCACTTCATTCTAGTGAATCATGGAAAATGTTACTGTTTCTTCTGATTTATCTCTTGGAGAACAGCGACAAGTTTCGGTTATGTTACAAACATTTCAGGATGTCCTTACTGACATTCCTGGACAAACTCATGTCATTGAACATGACATTATTCTAACTGACCATAATCCTATTAGAGTCAGACCTTATCCTATTCCTATACATTTTCAAGCACAAGTTGAGAAGGAGTTGGATGAGATGATAGATTTAAAAATAATTGAACCATCCACTTCTGAACATTCTTCGCCGATGGTTATTGTTCGGAAAAAAGACAATAACATACGTCTTTGCGTTGACTATCGCAAATTGAATCAAGTTACGAAGTTTGATGCTGAACCTATGCCTTTACTAGAAGAGCTACTTACTAGGCTTTCTAAATCTCATTTTTTCACTAAACTTGATTTGTCTAAAGGATATTGGCAAGTTCCTTTATCTGAACGCGCCAAACCTTTTACTGCTTTTTCTACACCTAGAGGCCTTTTTCAATGGAATTTCATGCCTTTCGGCCTTATGAACGCACCAGCTACATTCGTACGCATGATGCGTCGAATCCTATCTTATCGGTCAGATGTCATTGAGTACCTAGACGACATCTGTCTTTTCAGCGATACTTGGGAAGATCACTATTCAGGGTTAGTTGAATTACTATCTACTCTATGCGAGTATAACCTGACAGCGAAACCCTCTAAAGCCTGCATTGGTTTTAGCAAAATTTCTTTCCTAGGCCATCGAGTTGGTCACGGTTTCCTAAAGACAGAGGACCATAATATCACTAAGATACTTAACATCTCTATTCCTAAGACTAAAAAGCAAGTGCGAAGTCTCTTAGGTCTTATTCAATTTTATGGAAGATTCATTCCGAATCTATCCTCTATCATGGCACCTCTTTCTACATTACTAAAGAAAGGGTCGCCTAATATGGTCCACTGGTCACAGGAATGCCAATCCTCTTTGGATAAGATTAAAAATTTCTTTTCAACACCACCTATTTTAGTGTTACCTACTACAGATAAGACATTTGTTCTTCGTAGTGACGCTTCATCCACTGGGATTGGAGCGGCACTAATGCAAGAGTACTCGGGAACTCTGCATCCTGTAATGTATATCTCCAGAAAACTTAATGCTGCAGAAAGGAATTATTCGGTTTTAGACCGTGAGCTATTGGCTATGGTATGGTCAATTCTAAAACTACAAAGATTCCTTCTAGGCGCACATTTCATAGTAGAAACCGACCAGAAAGCTCTTACAGCTATACAGAGTAAGAATTTGAAGAGCTCGAGGTCTACTCGATATGCAATTGCTCTTCAACTTTTTCATTTCTCAGTACGAGCTATCCGTGGATCAGATAATGTGATGGCAGACATTTTGTCTAGATGCCCACATGATTCCACCTAACTGTTAGGTCTTGGATTTCTTAACACATCTAAGTCTATAACAGTTTTTTTTCTATATCAAGATAGATACACATGGTAATTTGTAATATAGTGATTGTATCACTACTATCACTACGTTCATTGATATATATTCACCGCTGTTCTTTGATGATTTTTCTTCTTTGTCAATCATGTACTTATAGTGCTTAAATATGAAATTGTTATATGCATTGTGTTATTGCCAGCATTGTAGTATACGTTGGTGGCACCTCCCTGGAAATATTTATACTTAAGAGAAATGCTTTCTCTGAGATGTTGAGATATATTCTCCCGAGTCGATCTATGACTTTACCTTAATTTGACATTATAAATTACTCTTATTAGTCATCTGCGCATTATTCGTGCGTTGTGAGCCTATTGTATGTTGCTCTCAGATGAAAAAAAAAAAAAATTTCATTTTTTTCCCGCGGGTTGCGGTAGTCTGTTACCAACAGATTACTACGGACAATGAATATATATATATATATATATATATATATATATATCTATATATATTTATATATATATATATATATATATATATATATATATATATATATATATATATATATATATATATATATATATATATATATATATATATATATATATAGGAAGATATTTATTTGTCGGTATACCTGGTATGTTTGAAAATATTTGGTATAAGATTTTGGGTTTAGATATATTTCGTTAGAACTTTAGTCAAGGGGCGGATACTCATCTTTGGATTCGAGTAAATGTAAATATGGGGTTGTCCCACTTGAATAGTTGAGGGGTTAAACTTTGGCGCATGCCCAGACGATTGGTCGTCAAGGGGGATTTTCCGTCATGTTGGGTTGCTGAAAGCTGTACTGACAGAAGTCCGAAGATTTGTTCTTTGCTGTGAAATTCTGGGGAAGGTGACATCGTCTGTATGTCTATAATGTCTAGGTTCCTCCCCAGAATACATTCGTTACGCCAAGGGAATGGCGTGTGCTGTTATTAGTGTTTTTCTAAACCTAAGGTAAAGTGAGAACATTTTCTAGACTTTGCCTAGGGCTAACGATAGGCGGATGCCATATCATCGTTATATATGTATTTAATGGATCGTACATGGACGATTCCTTGATTAGCAGCACTAGGAGTGGACATGTGTAACCCTTTGCTTTGAGGTATGAAAACCCAAGGTACTAGTTGAATATATGAACGGAGCCTTCAGTTATAGTGAGGATATCTTCTGTATGAGCGCCGCTCACTGAGACTTGCGCCATCTTGAATCCCACTTTGGGGTCTATGTGAATCATCGGTCAGAGAACGGAAATATCTTATTATCTGATGGCGATATCACGACCTACATTGTTTTTGGAGTCCACTCTTCGTTATTTATGATTGATAGCATAACTATAAAACCCTGTGAAGTTATAGCCTAAAAAGACTTAGCCTGAAGACTTGGTCAGCAGAGGTTCTGCAAGGGAGCATTGTGATGAACATTATTATTGTTACCTCACACTGACGCGATTAGTCAGTGGAGGCATGAAACGACAGACATTCAGAATATATATATATACTTGCATACTGTTTCGATTAGACTCTCATGCTATACGTATGCATATTTGATGTTGCCACCTATTCTTCAAGTACCTAATGATTTATTGTGTCAACGTGTTCCTATGACTGTAACTATGCTGTCGGAGTTTACGTCCATTAAAAGTGTAAGAAAATTATCAACAGCAGTTCCAGACATCTTTGACTTTCACACATGAGTGAATGAGTGCCTTATACTTGTCAACATACGAACATTCCATACATTCGAGTAACCTGCATTCTCACTCAATACAAACACTGTCCCTTGTCAGGGCCCCAATACTTGGTGGACAAGATGTCATGTATGCACCTCACTGTGTTGGTTTGAGTTGACCATCTCCTTCATCACTACACAAGGGAGCATTCATCTATATGACCCAATACACTACACTCAACAATGTGATGTCCATTAACCTGCACCTATGATAAGACCGTAATCCTACACTTATCGATGTCCAGTGTCCAATCATACAATCATCAATGTGTGTGAATCATACGATTATCAGATGGTTTGTTGCTTCTAAGACAGAAACATATTAATAATGAAAGTACAATGCACGGAAAGTATTTGACACCCGGGGCGGATCCTACCTTTGACAGAAAGAAACACACTTGCAAGTACATTTTTAACAGTGAGTACTATTATAGAATTTTTAGTCTTAGTAAGTCTTAGACTTAGTACTATTATAGTACCTCTTTCCTGGCTGTCATCAGGGGCAGCCCCCCCCCCCCCCCCCCCCCCCCCCCCCGTACCCGTTTAGTACGCTACTGGGTAAAGGAAACTTAGTTTGCCTACGTCTATCCCGAACGGTTTGAACCTACTGACAGCGTCTACACTGGCTTTAATGTCGAGATGATTATTGTGCATTTCTGTTCAAACACTGTAACCTATTATTAGAAAGAATGTAGAATGGGAAGCAAATAAGATTTCATTGTAACCACTCATATGGAGTAATCTCAATACAGAGTAAAAGCACAAAAAGTGTTTCAGAAGATACGTCAGTGTTTGTCACAAGATATTGGAAAAGTGAACAGGTCCATTAAGTTATAAATCAAATCTATAAATGCACAAAGCTAGGTTCAGTCAGAAATTGAGTTTGCGAGATTGGATGTCCGCATTTCATTATAGTGCGTCTATAGAGCTCGTTCCATAGTGCAATAGTTCTTAAACATTCTCATCGCTTCAAACTGTAGAGACGACGATAGGGCTTCTCTTATCATCGCTTCTCACTGTAGAGACAATGACAGGGCTTCCTTAATCATCGCCTCCAGTTGTAGAGACTGACAATGCTTCTTTTCTCATAGTCTTCAATGGCAGAAACAATGAACGGGCCTCTTTTCTCATAGTCTCCAATTGTAGAAACAATGACTGGACCTCTTTTCTTATCGCCTCCGACTGTAGAAACAATGAAAGGGATGTTTTTTCTTATCACTTCCGACTGTAGAAATAATGATAGGGCTGTTTTTCTTATCGCCTCCGACTGTAGAAACGACGATAGGGCTTCTCATCTTATCGCCGCATACTGTAGAAACAGCGATAGGGTTTTTTCCCCCTCTGCTTCCAAATATGGAGACAATGAAAGTGATTCTTTTCTCATTTACTGTAAAGCGACTGGTCCATAAACATTATTTACGATTACCCAGAGAGTTTCAGAGTTAGCCTTATGACATTTCCCATTGCATTACTCGTTCAAAATTGTTGGTCCATCCAATACTCTTTAATAGTACAAAGTACTACGACCACACCACTAAAGAAATAGGATCAGAAGAATATAAGAGGTCAAAATTATATACGTAACACTTTGCGCCTGTAAAGAGGCGTAACGCCATGTTGAAAATCATGGTAGAGGTAAAGGCAAAAAAGGCACAAAACGGCAGGAATGACATGGGTGTGGAACTAATGAATCACATAAGCCAAAAAAAGTATATGCTCTAATCACAATTTACAGCTTTCTATATGAAGCAAGGTCAGACCTTAACCTTTCAGAGTGAGGTCCTTATAACAGCAGTACAGAAATTAAGACAAAAAGTTCAATAGACAGTTCCGTTCAACCATGATACAAATCCACTGGTTATATTAGGGCGCAAGTCCACATATAACCGACCTTTCGGCTCAGCAGCTGGGTGAAGGGACTAGTCCATCTCCGTGCAGTTATCAAGCTAGTGGACCAGTGGGAATGTAACAATGGGTGCTCGTGGATGTGTTAGTTCGCGGAATGAGGTACTCAGTGGCTAGACGAATTAGTTAGACGTGAGACAGAAATTATACTAATACAGTACCACCGCAAAACAGCTTCTCTCCTGTCGCTGAAGAATGAAGAACGGAGCACACTAATCCGAGGTAATGCTGTGATTTACTGAGAACTATAAAGACCACATAATTATACTATCTTAAGCAAGAAAATATCACTCAGTTACGAAACCTGAAGAAAACGATATCAGAAAGCCAAAGGATAAAACCCGAGGCCTTTGTCGAGTGCTAAAAAATAAACTATTTGCAAAATGTAATAACTGGAGACAGCTTCCACAACACAAAGTAAAAAGAGAGTTGGAAAGATGAAGACCCAGAGAATCGAGATGGTGAATGCTGATCTATACAATTCCCAGAAATATAATTAAACTAATCAGTCCAAAACGCAAACCGATCCCGGAAAGCAGATTGGCGAGGCCTTGAATATTTGTCAAGTGTTGTACTGACATTGTCGGCGGTGCCAAGAATATATATATAATGCTTCTTGCTTTGACAAACGGCCAAGAGAGTTGCCTATATTACAGCTAGAAGGTCTTCGTCAGGGATAAACGATCGATTCAAAAAATTAAAATATAAAAAAAAAAGAAAAAAAGAAAGAAAGCGAGAACTAAGTAATATATATATATGAAAAATGATAAATGAGAGTTATACGACCCGTAATGAGACTTAGCCATCGTCGCTGTGACGCTTGTGAACTCCAGAGGACAAAATGGCCGCGTATGAAATGAAGTGCGTTAATACAATAGAAAAGTAGACAAAATAAAAATGAGCAAACGAAATAAAAAGAAAAAAGGGAGGAATTTCACAATTTTTGTTTTGTTTTTAAGGAGAAGAAGCGGAAGTGCGGAAAAAAGGTGTGCGACGAAGAAACAAAATAGTTATTTAAAAATTTTGAGAAATAAATCATCCGTACATATAGAAGGTTGCATCAGACACAGAACTAATCTGCTATCCTCTTCTAGTACTAATCGATGGCTAGCTGCAGCGTTTATAGCAATGGATTGAAGAAAGTATCATGACTTCGAAAACTGAAATCTCACAGAACACAGAAGACTACTGGGAAGTGCAGCACCATAAAGACAACACTATTTGGAACAAGAAAGTATTACCCAAAGTGAACAAGCCTAAACAAGACGGTAGGACAACTTCAAGAGGTGAAACCTCAACCTTTGTGTGTGTGTGTGTGTGTGTGTGTGTGTGTGTGTGTGTGTGTGTGTGTGTGTGTGTGTGTGTGTGTGTGTGTGTGGGTGTGTGTGTGTGTGTGTGTGTGTGTGTGTGTGTGTGTGTGTGTGTGAGCGCACTGAAAAGACGCTATATGCAAGATGTGCTAATCATAAGCGATTTTCACAGCCTCAAGTGAAAGTGAACATGGCAGATATGCAGAATTGAGATGTCTAAGACCAGGAACAGCGCAGATGAATGAGGACCGGAAGTATTCTGAGCGATGAAGAACGCCGTAACTGACAACACAGTAAGAGAACGACCATCCTGACGAGTCCGTGGACACCTAAGGGAACGCAATGCAAATTAAGTGCACTATCTAGAACAGTGGTACCCAAACCTTTAGGTCTTATTTGGGGATATTTTAGAAAGCGTCATGACCCCTTTTTTTTGATTGCTTCGAAGCCTCGTGGTTGTACAAATGCCATTACAACCTAAGATAAAAAAACGTCATTTTTAACGCCCATAAATTTATGACACACATAAGTTAACTTCTAAAGCGTGTCGGACAAGGTGACTAATGAGGTTATGCATAAGACTGGCAATCTCATCATGCAACACAAACTACCACATAAACCACCAATTCTTCTGCTTGTGAATTAATGCGTCGGCTTCCAGCAGGGGACCAGAGAACTATACAGACATCACATAATTATATTATTTTAAGCAAGAAAGTATTACTCAGTTACGAAACCTGAAGAAAACGATATCAGAGAACCAAAGGATAACGTCGAGTGCTTAAAAAAAATAGAAGCAAAATGTAATACTGAAACTGGAAACAGCTTCCATTGCACCAAATAAAAAGACCTGGCTGACCACAAGAGTTGAAAAGCCTCAAGAACACATTTGGGGATATCATTTCATCTTCCTCGACCAGTTGCAATGGTGGCTCAGTGCTCCGTAAGGAACGCACGGTAAAATGATGATGAATGATGAGGAAACAGGTCCAATGAATACGTAAGTAAATCAATAACCTATGCTTTCTCACAGCGGACCTGAATAAAAACTGCACCTATATTCCAGTTTTGACATATGGATGCGAGTCATGGACAATATCTAAGACCTCCCAAAAAAGCCAGCTTCAAACCTCAGAAATGAGGTATCTGAGAAAGGTGGTTGAAATAACAAGAAGAGATATGGTTCGCAACCAGAAGATACGGCAAGGCCTCAACACCCTATGAGTTATCAGGTAAACCAATGCTCCGTTCTGTTCTTTAAATTTTTGTCAAGGTTATGCTGGATGGAGGAGAGAGGGAGAATCGGGCAGAAATTTGTGACCTGGAAAACATTAGGCTGCTCAAAGATATTCAGAAAGCTGAAAGTAATGTAGTTGTTTAAACAGTTCATATAACCTTTCTGTTTCAACTGGTTTCTATATACATATATTGTCGCATAGAGATTATGATCAATAAATTTTCTATATTCTCTTCTTTTTCTACCCATGTCCTCTATTTTATTATCGCTCTTTATCCTTTTCCTGTATTTTTCGCATTCGTTCGTTTGCGAAAAATATTTTCTTTCCCATTTTCACTTTACCGTTTTTCTTTCTCATACTGATACGCATTCTATTACGTAGATGTCAGGCTCTGGAGGTTATTGCGTTGTAGACGTAAAACTGTGAATATCCATCTATCTCAGACATAGGGCAGACATATCGTCTGCATTTTCACCTGTCACAACGTAGTTTCATCGGCTGAGTGCTTAGGTGAGTTGTGAAACCCGACATCTGCACGGCGCAGAATGAGACATTTGTCTGGTAGTTCCCTCTGTCACGGCACTCGGGGCCAGTTTCGTAGCGTGAGGTGTCTAAGACGCGTTTGGCATGTTATGTCCAGCGTCTAAGGTACGTAGGTGTTAGGAAAGGGGAGAGATCGGGTTTTTTGGAAATAGTGGGATCTTTTGTCTGGTTTAAGATATTAACCAGAGTTTGAAACTAGATTTTCATTCGTACTCCTAAATCTGCAGTAGACAGATCGCCAGGCTAGAAGAATATCTTGTGTATTGAAACGTCTTTAGTTTCTGGGCAATCTTTGCCGAGTTCTAGATTACCATTCTAGTCCGTTGTATTAATCTGTAGTTCTGTGCGGAGGTAAATATTATATTAGATATCTAGTATTTTGTAAAGTGTTTAAAGTGTTAAATCGCTTATTTCATATTTCACTAGTTAGATTTTTGTTCAGAGTGCTTAATTTATAAGTCTGTTATATTCTCTAGCTGACGTGTTTCAGTGGAAAGCAGAATAAATTATAATTTCTAGCTTAAAACCAGGTAGCTAGAAGGAATTAAATTTAACTGCTAAATAATCAGACGAGAATATATTTTAACACTAAACTTATAACTGCATTGCTACATCAGTGAGTATTAACGGGATACGTATGTATTCCTAATTCATGATGACTGATTTTATGAATATAACTTATTTCACGGGAAGTTTTAAATGATAAGTCAAGCTGTACGCTTGCCGTTTTTCTTACCTGAGCTGATAAAGTGACATTAACTTAAAATCTGAACGAAATTATCGCCTGAAGAGGAAGCTCCCTGGACAAATTGGATGAAACCAAGATCTGCAGAGCTGGGTATCCTCTTCATCAAACGATAAAACAGATTGTGTCATAACGTGCGCCAGACGGCGAACAGCAGCACGATTGTAGGTAAGGTTGTGTGAGACAGGGCCCTGATGAATGAACCGACAGAAAGCAGGAACGAGTGACTCTTTTATAGTATACCAAATTTCACCTTCACCCACTTTGTAATTTCGTTAGGCAAGTTTTGTTGCAAACAAGATACTTTTCCTTAGGATAGATCATACTAATATCTAAGTCTGTTCATACCTTTAAAACGGGGGAAAATCATTAGATTACCGCTAACGTATCCTTGATTCCTTGGGGCTATCACTTTCTTCTAACAGGACTGTGGGCATACCTTGAGGGATAAGATCATTGTTAAACTCTTGTTTAGTTGTTTACTCATACTGGCTACTAGTTGCTGAATCACGCTTTATTTGTTAAATGACGTGAATGTCCACCAGTTGATAAATGTAGATGTTGGGACTGGTGTAGTAAAGTGTAACGATTGTCAACTCATTAAACCCCACAGTTTTGGTCATACAGGTCATCTTGTCCTGGAACGTGATGAGGCTCCGACAAGAATGTGAGTGTAAACAATGAGTGTGTATGTGAATGTCAGAACGCGAATGGTAGAATGATTCGATAGAGTTGACAGGTTGATAGTACATCACTCATACTCACACTGTTCGAATTCAAGAAGTACTGGAACTACGGTGGTCTTTTTTTTATAACATTTAATGGGACGCACACTTGGACAGTACGTGTATGGTTACAGGAACAAATGTCGACATAGACAGCATAATGTTGATCACAGGAATATCATCTTAAGTTAGCATTCATGCTTGGCAAATATCATAATGGAGCATTCGTAAATAAGCATTCAGAGTTCCATCATGTAAATCATCTGGCTTTACTGACTGGGCACGTCAGACCATAACCAATATATAGGAAGGCTCCTAGACCTAACCTCGTCTAGTGAATATCCCTTCACGTAAAGTTCAATATATATATTTTCCATAAAGATATAGGAATCCCAGACATGGGTTCTCACATGTAGCAGTGATCTCTTGGTTCATCGAGCGATAGTACAGGCATCCCTTTTTCTCACTCGATAAATACAAAGTATATGAATTTCAACATGGCTGTTCTTCTCTCGTGAGTTTCACTCACTATAGGACCCAGACCAAAATTGGTCATTCGTTAAATGTCCTCATTTCTTCATGACTTCTATCACAGAAGTAATTGAATAATATCATACAATCTAGTGCTGATACATAGGAATGTCGTCTTCCTTTGAATAAATATTCTTTTCAAAAGTACCACTGTGCATCTGTTTATCGACAACGATGGCGAAGCCCAAGTTCATAATAAATTGTGGTTTTACCTTTCTATGCGAAATATAACTTTGCCATTCCTTGGCAAAAGAGAATAAACAATGGGGTAAAGTACATACAACATGTCTAAATGACTATCACTTTTCCCCATCTACTTATAGATCACTTTTTCGGCGATAGGCCGGCTACAACAAAATTCTGCATCCAGACAGGATGGCAGCCATGAATCACACCCCTTGCTAGCGATACTTCCGCTGCATAGCCTTTGACCTTTTCTAGCCACAACCAACATAGTTCGACTTAGAAATGTAAAGATATCCATATATAAGACAGACTCGTCCTACTCATACAAACACTACGTATAAATTCAGGCCATAGATATACTGAAGCAAGAACAATCTATTCCTACCCAGCCAAAGAATAAATCGCAGTAGGCCTAGACTCGTCCGCGGAGTCCGATCGAAGATGACGGAACTACTTTCAAGGGAAGTAACTCAAAAATGACTTCTCCTTAAGCACTTAAAAAGGAAATACTTTGATTACCAAATATTTGCGAACATAATAAGTATATAAATGTATTATATTGCAAGATAGTAAAAATTGCCCTTTACAGTCTTACCACACCTCCCGGGAAAAAAAAAAAAATTTTTTTTTTTTAAATACATCTAGGAGCAACGTAGAATAGGCTCACAACGCAAGAATACTGCGCAGATGAAAATATCAGGAATAACTATAATTCCTAATATGACCGGTGAGAATATATCTCAAAATCTGAGAGAAATTGTTTCTCTACGAATAAATGTTTCCAGGAAGGTGTGATGTACGTATAATACAATTCTGGTAATTATACAATGCATACCAAAAATTCACACTATAATCTTAAATTTATGATTTATGAAGAAACAATCATCAAAGATCAGCGGTGAATAAACATCAATAAACCGCTAAGTAGCGATACCATCATTCTATTATTAAATTACAAATGTGTATCTTAGTAAAGAAACAAAAAATAACTGTTGTAAAGTTATACATATTAAAAAGATCCAATATTTAACAGTTAAGTGGCATCATGTGGGCATCTGGACAGAATGTCCGCCATCACATTTTCTGAACCACGGATAGCTCGTACCGAAAAATGAAAAGGTTGAAGAGCGATTGCGTATCGAGTTGATCTCGAGCTCTTCAAGTTCTTACTTTGGATAGCCGTAAGAGCTTTTTGGTCAGTTTCCACTACGAAATGCGCGCCCAGAAGGAATCTTTGGAGTTTGAGAATTGACCAAACCATTGCCAATAATTCACGGTCTAAAACCGAGTAATTCCTTTCTGCAGCATTAAGTTTTCTGGATATATACATTACAGGATGCAGAGTTCCAGAGTACTCTTGCATTAGTGCCGCTCCAATCCCAGTGGATGAAGCGTCACTACGAAGAACAAATGTCTTATCTGTTGTAGGTAACACTAAAATAGGTGGTGATGAAAACATAGTTTTGATCTTCTCTAGTGAAGATTGGCATTCATGAGACCAGTGAACCATGTTAGGCGACCCTTTCTTTAATAGTGTAAAGAGAGGTGCCATGATAGAGGACAGATTCGGAATGAAACGTCCATAAAATTGTATGAGACCTAAAAGACTTCGCACTTGCTTTTTAGTCCTAGGGATAGAGATGTTAAGTATCTTAGTGATATTATGGTCTTCTGTCTTCAAGAAACCGTGACCTACTCGATGGCCTAAGAAAGCAAGTTCGCTAAAGCCAATACAAGCTTTAGATGGTTTTGCTGTCAGGTTATACTCACGCAGAGTTGATAATAATTCAACTAACCCTGAATAGTGATCTTCCCAAGTATCGCTGAAAAGACAGATGTCGTCTAGATAAGCAATGACATCTGACCGATACGATAGGATTCGACGCATCATGCGTACTAATGTAGCTGGTGCGTTCATAAGGCCGAAAGGCATAAAATTCCATTGGAAAAGGCCTCTGGGAGTAGAGAAAGCGGTAAGAGGTTTGGCGCGTTCGGATAATGGAACTTGCCAATATCCTTTAGACAAATCAAGTTCAGTGAAAAAATGCGATTTAGAAAGACGAGTAAGTAGCTCTTCTAGTAAAGGCATAGGTTCAGCATCGAACTTCGTAACTTGATTCAATTTGCGATAGTCAACGCAAAGACGTATGTTATTGTCTTTTTTTCGAACAATAACCATCGGCGAAGAATATGCAGAAGTGGATGGTTCGATTATTTGTAAATCTATCATTTCATCCAACTCCTTTTCAACCTGTGTTTGGAAATGTATAGGGATAGGATAAGGTCTAACCCTAATTGGAGTATGTTCAGTTAGAACAATGTCATGCTCAATGACATGAGTTTGTCCAGGGATGTCAGTGAGGACATCCTGAAATGTTTGTAACATAGACGAAACTTGTCGCCGTTCTCCTAGAGACAAATCAGGAGAAACAGTAACGTCTTTCCACGATTCACTAGAATGAAGTGGGATCATTGGGAGCGGAAGATTAACATCCGAAAAACTTGTTTCCTCATCCTGTATTACAGACAGTGATGAGTGTGGTGAAGTGGGATGTTATAAATATTTATAGGGGACTTAGTGTACTGACTGAGATCAGCTGTGAAGGTATCTATATCTATTAAAAGTAGTGTATTATAGATAACCTTACTTGCTACCACATATCTCTTTATCTCAGTCAGAATTATTCTGGAATAGTGTGATGCTACGTTATGTGTCTAGGGTATGTGTATGAAGAAGTGTAAGTCACAACAACAGACAGATAAACAATTTAATGTAATCCACTACTCTTGACAACACTGTGACACTCACATACATATAACACTCTATGAGAATATCTTAAAGGAGGCACTGATAACTTTCAAATAACAATATGTATTCATTACTGGCATGAATGAATATGTGTCCTGATTCAACTACAAGGGAATCAGGAATCACAATCAATTTAAATTACAAGTTATGTACAGAATGTATTTAATATGAATATGTAGTGACATATATTATTACAAATGTTCTATGTGTGTCAGTTGTGTAGTAGTAAAATGAGGTAATACTGGTTTTGTTTTGTTCAAGCTCTGTTGGTATTTGTCATCATGACTTCAATAGTTTGTCTTTAGGGACTGGTATTTGGAGATGTTCACAGTTCCTGATTTTAAGACAAGTAAATTCCCCTCTTAATGTTAATTTTATAAAGTCAGTTCAAGATGAGGGGACATAATGTTGAGCTCAGCTGGCCAACTCTGCTTATCTTGAGTGATGGCGGCAGGAAGGACTCCTCTGCTCGAATTCTCCTCTGGGCTCAGGAGACACCTCACTGATAGCTAAAAAGACCAAGGAGTATGCTGTCCGACTCTGGATTCAGCAAATCTCTGACCAGGTGCTGCTCAGTACCATCAAGACCACTGTCCCTGAAATCAAGAAGGATGTACCTTCTACTTCATAACTAATTTATATTCTCTTTTACACTGATCACAATACAGCACAAACATTGCGTTCAGAGCGTTAGGCCAACAGTCAGCTTCATCTGAAATACTTTATACCAGCATTACCATCCTTAATGGTCACTACGCCTCTGCACTTCCAGCATTATTTCTTTCTAGTCAATCATCCAGGTGTCAGTGTACTGTTTGGCCATTCCATGCCGTTTTACTTCTCTCCGACACCCTCTGTTCAGGCTGGAGCATTTTAGGCTTTACCTCACGTTTGCCACTGAACTACACATATATATACAGGCATAAATCAACAATTCACATTCAATTTTCATTAAAAGATATTAAATGGTTCAAGCTTACCACAATTCATACGAATAACACAGATACGTTGATTAGCAATGAATTCTGGCACAAACTGGCACAAACTTCCATCTGCCTATGTTCCAGGCTTTTATTGAGCCAAATATATGCTGGCTTCAACGCACTGATGCTTTATCAAGCTATTTTAAACAAGTGGTTTCGAACTAACGCTCCCAAGTGTGTATATCAGCGAGTCTGACCAATGAGCCCCGTTTCGACAAGTGTTTGAAAAAATGTTACCTTTCCCCGTTTCCCCTAACAACCAAGAAAGTATTTATAGCCCGACCAATCGTGGTTAGGCTTTCATTTGTTGCGCTCCAATCAATTTGGAGTTTACATGGTAGGCTATTTATGTAACGTAAGGTTTTTTTCAAACACGTTATAAAAAAATTTTATGAGCAGAAATGATTTCATGCTGTCAGGCAGCCTCACTATTTTATTTTGGGTATAATTTATTAATTCCTGGACTATTTGCGTAACGTTTTACATATTATTTGTCAGCAAGCCCTAAGGAACCCAAAAACTTTAAAAAGAGCTACGTGGCTGCGTTCAAAATATGCAATTTCTTCTACCTCCTGTTTCGAAGATGTGCTGTCTGGGTACTGTTATGTTTTCAACCGTAAACCCATCTAATGTTATCTTTTCTAATAAGAGTCTGTTATGATTTATAAACCTAACTCTGGGAAAGGGTAGTGTATTTTATCACTGTCCGTCTGAAAAAGTTAGTGCTTGTAGACTTACACGCGTGATGCCAGCATTTGTATATCGCGCGTCGCGTGTTGCATGCGTTCCTGATTTTCAGCCCTCCCCTCTCGCTATCCTTTTGTCCATCTGTTCGTTCGTTTTGGTAACGTAATATAATTAATGTTAGGATTAATTTAGGTCATTACGCAGTACGTCTCAATGTTTTTCTTAGAAATGCAGCACACGTTTCATTGAAGAAGGCGGGTAATAATACAGTAAGCTTTTACTATCAACGTGAAAGCGTTACAATTTGCAGACGAAGCAGAAAAACAAGGGGGATTTCGAGTACATTCCTTGTGACAGCACTGTCATTTTACCATTGCTCTTCTCTTTATTAATTTTATTTGTTAGGCTTCATATTTACCTAATAATTTATATATGTGGATTAGAATATTTCATGACACCTCCCCTCTTAAAACAGACATTATATGTCAGTCCTTTATTCTATATACACATAGAGAAATTTATTATTATTTCTGGGGTTTACGGTGATTCTCATCACACGGATGGCGGCTTAAAAAATCCGCTCCCAGATTGGGTTTTTCCAGATATATATATTCAATGCTAAAATTATATGGAGCCAGAAGCAAAGACCATCGGAGTAACCTAGAGTTCTCATGCTTAGCCTGTGCTAAAAACGATAAAGGTTTGTGGTCAGTTTGCAACTTAAATGCCTTCCCATATAGATAAATATTGAATTTCTTTATTGCCCATATTACTGCAAGACATTCTTTTTCGCTAGTTGAGTAGTTGATTTCAGCTTTATTCAACTTTCTGCTAGCATATGCCACTGGCTTAATTCCCCATCCAATGCATCTGATTTCTGTAGTAAAGTTGCACCTAACCCAATATTACTTGCATCCGTCCTTACTATGAATTCTTGACTTAAGTCAGGTAATTTCAAAATGGGTTTACTTGTGAGCTTTTCCTTCAATTCTTGGTAAGTCATTTCACATTGTGGTGTCCATGTAATGCGATCTGGAAGTCCTTTACGTGTCAATTCAGTTAACGGTGCACATATGGAATTAAAGTTTTTGATATACTTCTGGTAGAAACCACATAATGAGACAAAGGATCTCACGTCCTTCTTGGTTTGTGGTCTCGGGGCTTTCTGTAGTTTCTCTAAATTCTTTGGGTCAGGGGTCATGTTTCCCTGATAAACTGTGTGTCCCAAAAATTCCAATTCTTTACATCCAACGCAACATTTGGTTGGTCGGGCTGTTAAATTTGCCTCCCTAAGTCGATCAAACAGCATGTTCAGAGAGTCAATGTGTTTCTCAAATGTTTCTGTTGCTATAAGGATATCATCCATAAAATTTGTTATACAGGGATTATTCAGAGGATCCAATAATTTTCTCATCATTCTAGAGAAGACACTAGGCGCATTCTTCAATCCAAATGGCAATCTATTAAACTCATAGTGTCCTTCTGAGGTACTAAAAGCTAGGTATGGTCTAACCTCAGGCTTTACTGGAATCTGATAGTATCCTTTACTCAGATCCACTTTTGAGAAATATTTAGCTTTATTTAGTCTGGCAAACAGCTGATTTGTATCCGGCAATGGATCCAACTGTCCTTCTGTAATAGCATTCAGTCTCCTGTAATCTATACAGAGTCTATGTTCTCCAGAGGGCTTCCTTAAGAGTACACCCCGGAACTATACGAAGACTCACTGTGCGAAATAATTCCTTCCTTCAATAGATAGTCTATCTCTTCCTTCAAAGCTTTTTCCTTAGCAAACGGAATCGAATATGGTTTCATACAGACAGGTGTGGAGTCTATGAGTTTCATATCATATTCCAATAGGTTTGTATGCCCTGGTCGGTCTGTTAACACCTCTGCATGATTATTTAGAACCTGTTGCACTCTCTCTTTCTGAGTTTTCGTTAAATGTGTACTGATTTTCACCTGTGCTGCTGTCTCACAGGGGTGTAATGGATATTCAAATGATGAAAGTGGTTCCTTTTTCATCTCCATGGCGATGGACAAGGTCAACAAGTGTGTCTCTTCCTGATGTTCTCTTTCCAAATATTTCTTCAGGAGATTCACATGATAGATTTTTTCTTTCCCCTTCTTATCTATCTTATAATTTGTTCTAGACACCTTCTCTAGAACTGTATATGGACCCTGCCATCCAATTTGTAACTTATTCTGACTCCCGGGCAAAAGAAGCAGTACCTTCTCTCCCACAGCCAAATTTCTGTCTTTCGCCTTCCTGTTATAATAGGCAGCATGTTTCTTCCTGGCTTGTTTCAAATTTTCATTGGCAAGTTTCCAGCCAGTTTTTAAACGAGTGGTCAGCTCATTCACATATTGGTATGAAGATGTAATGTTTTCCTCTGCCTTTTCATCATTCCACGTTCTTAACAAAGCTACATATGGACCTTTAATTGTGTGGACCTATTTGTCCATGCACCGGTATGGTCTCTTCCACTCGAAGCTTTATAGTGATGATTTTTCCTCCCAGAATTATCATTCACAAAACGACCGCTACCAATTTTTCTGTTGGGGCTTTCTCCCCTCTTAAAATTCTTGATGAGAGATTTCCTCTCTACATCTTCTTCCTCCAGTTTGTTTAAGTCCGATTGAGGGATTGTCGGCTTATCCTGGGGTAAGACATCTTTTTGCACTCTCCGCATAGTGGCCATTGTAAAACAGTTAAGTGAAGCTTGTCCGTGAAAAGGGGCTTCCCATTCCATTTGGTCCACTTTATCAAATCTATATTTCTTTCTATTATCAGGCCTAATTTTGCCCCGTGGCGTGTCCAGGTCCTGATCCATGTTCCCACTTGTGGGTGTTCCCTCATGTGCTATGCTACACCTTTCTACAAAATTCTCAATGTCCCATCTTGCTTTGGGCCAATAATAATTGTGAGCCACCTTTTGAATAATGGTACCTATCTTCTCATGGTCCCCATCTGGTTTCACATGTAGGCTCCTTATTAATTCTGTCCTGTATCTTTTTGGAAGAACCAGCTGTCCGTGACCTTTGGATCTAGCTCCGGCCTTCCTATACATCAACTTGTTTTTCATGTAAAAATCTCCCTTGCCTGGAGTTGTATGACAAGTTGACAATTTTCTGAAACAAGGCTTGAGTGTTTTATCCCCAGCCTGTGCCTTCCTCATCTCTTCTGGAGTGGTATCTAACATAATATCCTCCTCCTGTCTTGAGGTCGACCTGACCTGAAGGGTTGCCATATACACAGGTTTCCTTCTGCAACGGTCAGTGTCATGATTGTCCATCTGACAATTCTTGCACCACCTTTTTCCTTGGTTGAAAGATTTTCTTTCATCATATTTCCTTTCATCGAATTGTGGGAATTTATTTTTATTGTCATACCGTGGCCTATCAAATTGGTGCTTACCTTTATTTTGATCCCTAGGATCAAATTTATTAAAGTTCTGTGGTGCCCTAAAGTTATCCACCTGTTTCTTTTTATTACCTGTTACCTCTGCTTGAGCTGCTTGATACCTTTCAGCAACATTTAGCAACTCACCCAGCCTCTCTGCACCTTGTTCCATGAGAAACTTTCTCAGGTCTGGAGCCATGGACTCTCTTAGTTGCTCTATAAGGACCATTTCCTTAAGATCTTGGGTTTTCCCCAGAGAAGTCCATTTCTCCAAGTATGTCTCGATTCGTGCAGAGAACTGGTGATAGGTTTCACCTGACAGTAGTTTAGCATTCCTAAATTTTTTTCTGTAAAACTCTGCATTCTTTTCATACCTTAACAAAAGAGCCTGCTTTAGCATGTCATAATTTTCCTGATCACCTCTGCTCATTTTTGCAAAAACTTCATAAGCTGCCCCCACGAAGTCCCTGAGATAACTTTAAGCTCCACCTTTCTCTCTCTAACCCATACGTGGTGGCTAATAGTTCATACCTATTTATATAGCTCTCAATATCATCGTCTTTCTCAACAAAATGATCTAAATGAAAGTTCATAGCTGAGATTGAGGCTCCTTGAGTAACCGTAGCATCAGAGGCAAAGGGACTGGCACCATTTTCAGGAGCATGGCCTTGAAACTCAAACTCCCTTAGTCGTAACTCATGTTCCCTTGTAATCTCTTCTCCTCCTTTTCTGCTTCCCTCTCTGCAGCTAATTTCTTCTCTTCCCTTTCTGCAGCCAATTTCTTCTCTTCTGCAGCTAATCTTTTGTCTTCTCTTTCTGCCTCCAATTTCTTAGCCTCAGCCTCAATCTGCAACCTCTTAGTCTCAGCCTCAGCTTCAAACTGTAACTTCTTAATTCCCTTTCAGCCTCTAACCTTCTTTCGGCTTCAAACCTTCTTTCTTCGCGTTCAATAAATTTGTCACATTCCGTAGTAACATAGGCAACCATAACTTGCCCATCTAATCCTAACTCTTTTGCAGTCTGAACCGCAGCAGATCGAAATTTGGCCAGGTCCGCCATTGTCTATTATGTAAATTTATACAATGTCTAACCAACAATTCAATCTCTAATGGACAACACAGGCACCGTGAGCTCAACCTTATTTAATTCCACCCAAGGATACCTTTTAATTCTTATATTCCCTGAAGTGAATTACCCCCAATATTTTTAATAGTTAAAGATTCAAAATCCCAAGAGCGAGACCCCAATATATGTGGTGAAGTGGGATGTTATAAATATTTATAGGGGACTTAGTGTACTGACTGAGATCAGCTGTGAAGGTATCTATATCTATTAAAAGTAGTGTATTATAGATAACCTTACTTGCTACCACATATCTCTTTATCTCAGTCAGAATTATTCTGGAATAGTGTGATGCTACGTTATGTGTCTAGGGTATGTGTATGAAGAAGTGTAAGTCACAACAACAGACAGATAAACAATTTAATGTAATCCACTACTCTTGACAACACTGTGACACTCACATACATATAACACTCTATGAGAATATCTTAAAGGAGGCACTGATAACTTTCAAATAACAATATGTATTCATTACTGGCATGAATGAATATGTGTCCTGATTCAACTACAAAGGAATCAGGAATCACAATCAATTTAAATTACAAGTTATGTACAGAATGTATTTAATATGAATATAGTAGTGACATATATTATTACAAATGTTCTATGTGTGTCAGTTGTGTAGTAGTAAAATGAGGTAATACTGGTTTTGTTTTGTTCAAGCTCTGTTGGTATTTGTCATCATGACTTCAATAGTTTGTCTTTAGGGACCAGTATTTGAGATGTTCAAAGTTCCTGATTTTAAGACAAGTAAATTCCCCTCTTAACAGTATTTTTCTAAAGTTATTTCAAGATGAGGGGACATAATGTTGAGCTCAGCTGGCCAACTCTGCTTATCTTGAGTGATGGCGGCAGGAAAGGACTCCTCTGCTCGAATTCTCCTCTGGGCTCAGGAGACACCTCACTGATAGCTAAAAAGACCAAGGAGTATGCTGTCCGACACTGGATTCAGCAAATCTCTGACCAGGTGCTGCTCAGTACCATCAAGACCACTGTCCCTGAAATCAAGAAGGATGTACCTTCTACTTCATAACTAATTTATATTTTCTTTTACACTGATCACAATACAGCACAAACATTGCGTTCAGAGCGTTAGGCCAACAGTCAGCTTCATCTGAAATACTTTATACCAGCATTACCATCCTTAATGGTCACTACGCCTCTGCACTTCCAGCATTATTTCTTTCTAGTCAATCATCCAGGTGTCAGTGTACTGTTTGGCCATTCCATGCCGTTTTACTTCTCTCCGACACCCTCTGTTCAGGCTGGAGCATTTTAGGCTTTACCTCACGTTTGCCACTGAACTACACATATATATACAGGCATAAATCAACAATTCACATTCAATTTTCATTAAAAGATATTAAATGGTTCAAGCTTACCACAATTCATACGAATAACACAGATACGTTGATTAGCAATGAATTTCTGGCACAAACTGGCACAAACTTCCATCTGCCTATGTTCCAGGCTTTTATTGAGCCAAATATATGCTGGCTTCAACGCACTGATGCTTTATCAAGCTATTTTAAACAAGTGGTTTCGAACTAACGCTCCCAAGTGTGTATATCAGCGAGTCTGACCAATGAGCCCCGTTTCGACAAGTGTTTGAAAAAAAAATGTTACCTTTCCCCGTTTCCCCTAACAACCAAGATAGTATTTATAGCCCGACCAATCGTGGTTAGGCTTTCATTTGTTGCGCTCCAATCAATTTGGAGTTTACATGGTAGGCTATTTATGTAACGTAAATTTTTTTCAAACACGTTAAAAAAAAATCTTATGAGCAGAAATGATTTCATGCTGTCAGGCAGCCTCACTATTTTATTTTGGGTATAATTTATTAATTCCTGGACTATTTGCGTAACGTTTTACATATTATTTGTCAGCAAGCCCTAAGGAACCCAAAAATACTAATTTAAAGGAGCTACGTGGCTGCGTTCAAAATATGTATTTTCTACCTCCTGTGTCGAAGATGTGCTGTCTGGGTACTGTTATGTTTTCAACCGTAAACCCATCTAATGTTATCTTTTCTAATAAGAGTCTGTTATGATTTATAAACCTAACTCTGGGAAAGGGTAGTGTATTTTATCACTGTCCGTCTGAAAAAGTTAGTGCTTGTAGACTTACACGCGTGATGCCAGCATTTGTATATCGCGCGTCGCGTGTTGCATGCGTTCCTGATTTTCAGCCCTCCCCTCTCGCTATCCTTTTGTCCATCTGTTCGTTCGTTTTGGTAACGTAATATAATTAATGTTAGGATTAATTTAGGTCATTACGCAGTCTCTCAATGTTTTTTCCAAGAAATACAGCACACGTTTCATTGAAGAAAGCGGGTATAATACAGTAAGCTTTTACTATCAACGTGAAAGCGTTACAATTTGCAGACGAAGCAGAAAACAAGGGGGATTTCGAGTACATTCCTTGTGACAGCAATGTCATTTTACCATTGCTCTTCTCTTTATTAATTTTATTTGTTAGGCTTCATATTTACCTAATAATTTATATATGTGGATTAGAATATTTCATGACAATGAGTAATGACCATGTTTGACATGAGAATCGTCCGTTGCCTGGAAAATAGGCTGTAGATAGTCAGGACGTTCATGGAACTCCGTAAGCATATTGATGTGGAAGGTTTTATGCTTCCCGTTGATATCGACGATGTAGTCAACATCTGAAATTTTCTTGCCTTCAAGGTAGCTGTAGCAAAGTTTCAGAAGAGGACGTTGCCAATTTGCATGCTTCGATAATCTTTTGTCTCAGCGCGATGACATACTCGTAAGAAGATTTTGTGTCATCGTCAATATTGTCAGCTGTTATAAGATCATGCAGCAAAGACATTGGGCCGCGCGGTCGCGCGCCAAAGACAAGTTCAAAGGGAGAAAACCCTGTATGTTCATTGGGGACCTCTCTGTACGCGAAGAGGGCCGCGGGTAAAACCCTATCCCAATCTTGAGGATGATCCTCAGTTATCTTCCCTAATAAGTTCTTAAGTGTTCTATTTAGTCGCTCGACCATCCCATTGGACATAGGATGATAGATGCTACTCAAAGATCTCTCTATCTGTAGAGTAGACATTACTTGAGACATGGTATCCGATATCAGTTGGGTGCCATGATCTGATAATATTTCTCCGGGGAATCCCAGCCGAGAAAATATAAGCCAAAGAGCATCTGCAATGTCAGCGGTAGTAATGCTCTTTAGAGGGATAGCCTCTGGCCAACGTGTGCACATGTCTACACACGTTAAGATAAACTGATGTCCTCTAGCAGATTTGATCTTGAATGGACCAATGATGTCTATCGCCATTTTCTGGAATGGACGAATAGGAATATCTGCAGCCTGAATAGGCGCAGCATGACGAGGACCTTTGGATTTGACTTCTTGACATACTTTACAGGATCGACAATAGATCCGTATGTCCTTGTTCACAAAAGGCCAAAAGAAAGCCGCAAGAACTCTTGACTTTGTACGGGAAAAACCCATGTGACCAGCACACTGAGAGTCGTGTGCATGTTGTAAGATCTTAACTCTCAAATTCTTGGGTACAAGAATCTGAGAATGACTTGACTTAGTGGAGTCTTGCACCATACGTACAAGTACGCCATTCTTCATTGTAATCCAAGATTTACAATTTGAATCTTTATTCGGATCACCTTTCGTTACAAGAGTGAAGAATTTCTTAAGAGTCGGATCTTCTTCTTGTTGTTTTATAAACGAGTCACGAGAAATTACCAAGGGATCATCTTGGTTATGCACTTCATTATCTTCAACAGATGAAGTTTCAGGCATATTGAGAGCTTGAGCTCTAGTGACTACCGCATTAGCAGATTGCATATTTTGATTTTCCCAAACGGAAATTTGCTCCGGAGTGCATTCTTTGACTCCGTGAATGCGACCGATGATAAGATCAGCGATCGGATCGGCAAAAGACATGCGTGTACATCTCCTGTGAAGAAAGGAGTAGCAATCCTAATGATAGCGGTAGAGTATTTCTCTATGGTGCCGCCAAATGTTACGCATTTGACTACTTTGCCTGTAGAATGAGAAGGATCTATGAGTGACTGCCTAACCCCAATAGTTGTGCATCCAGAATCAAAAAGTACTGAGACTGGATTGTCATTTACTAAACCTTTGTGTAAGACAAGAGAACCTCTCCCATCATGCGCGATTGACGCAGGAAGAGCGGGAAGAGGATGCCCACAGCTTAAAGTAGACACTGTGGTTGGCTCAAATAATGTTTTGCATTGGGGGCACTGAGATGCTCTCCCAAAATCAAAAGCGGCACATGCCATATTATTAGAGTCATCATTATCTTTATTTTGTTTATAGGCTTCGTGGGACTCTTGCTGTGCAGAGTTCGCCTGGTAATGAGCTTTATGTTTTTTGAATTGTGCTCTACCTCTGTTATTATTGCCTCTGTACTTATCATTGTTTCCACTATTATAACCTCTACTCGGGTTTGAATCATAGCTCCTTTGGTTACTATCATCATATTCATTATAATGAGTATCTCGGTAATTATGATCTTGTTGTCTCCATGAAGGAAAACTTGGATAGTTTCTAGAATGACTTCCTTTGCGAAAGTTCCTGTAATTATGACCACCCCTGAATCGAGGGCTGTCAGCTCTTCTCCAGGTATTCGAAGAAGAACCCTGAAATGATTGGTTACCTTGGTTCTGATAACTGTAATAGTTACCTTTTTTATTAAACCTATTTTGAGGTCCTTGGAATTTGTGAGAGTGATTAGGGTTGTATGGTGTTGCAGAAGCAACTGGCATACCTTCTTTAACCTTACTGTTGCTAATAGCTACGTCCGGATGTGCAGTGACGTATTGGGTACAATACTGTTCCATTTCTTTTAGAGACTTAGGTTTACGCTCATGTAAGAATTCGAGGAAAGGTTTATTTATACTTGACATAATCTTGTCTCTGAGTATCAAGTCCATAAGGGCTTCATAAGTCTTTTCTGTTTTGGATAGCTCAATCCAACGATCAAATGTAAGACGTGTCCTTGCAATGAATTCTGAGAATTCTACACCTGCCTCAGGCACCATTGTCTTAAACAACTTCCGATAACCCTCTTCAGACAACTGATACTTCTTTAATAAGGCTGCCCTAATAACATCATAGTTATCTTTGTCAGCCTCTTCAACCAAACTTAAACTAGTCAGAGAATCACCTTTCAGATTTTCTGATAACTGGTTAGCATATTGTGATTTGTCCACATTATGGGCTCGACACGAGCGTTCAAATCTATTTAGCCAGAATGTTATGTCATCACTGGAAGGGTTGAACGCTGGTACCTTGACCTTGTAAGTAAAGGGTTTACCATTACCACCAGATGCTTGATTACCATCACTTATGTTTGTTAACTTTAACTTTTCTAACTCAAATGCTAAAAGTTCTTTTTGGTGTTCATGTTCTCTTATTGCTTTTTTCTCTTGAGCTTCAGCTTGTAATTTTCTCTCTTCTGCAGCAGCAGCTTCATCCTTTCTTTTCTCTTTTTTCCTTTCTTTTCTTTTTCCATTTCATCTGGAATCTTTTTTCATCAGTCTGTATCTGCAATTTCTTTTGTTCATACTCTCTTTGTAATTTTCTTTCCTCAGCTTCTAATTTTTTCTCCTCAGCTGCTAATTTCTTTTCTTCAATCAATGCTTTTCTTTCTTCAGCAGCCAATGCTTTGTCATATTGAGCAACTGCCCATTCTTCTAATTGCTGACCAGTCTTATCAAGAATCTTGCCTTGTGTGATAAAATAATCTAAAGTAGACATCTTGTCTAATAAGATCAGTAATTTGCAAAAGTAAATAAATTCACTTTCTTAGTCTTAATCAAAGACCTTGTATGATAACTTTGTAACCTGTGGAAAATAGTACTTAACTATCCCAATCACTGTGGGAAACAAGCCTTACAAAGGTCTTGTATAAATCCTTATATAATAACAGCTATAAGTTGCTGGTTCACTCTATAATATAAGTGCAGTGCACCAGAAATAGTGTTTTATATCATCAACTGTGTACCTTTAGTAATAGCAATTAACTATCAGTTGATTCTTGTACATCAATTTATATGATCAACTATATTTTAAATAGTGTATGTCGATCAGGCACAAAACAAAACAGTTATACAGAGAACATGAAAACATTTGCGGAAATGAAATAAATCAAATGGGAAAAACAATAAAAGATAAACCGCAAGAGGATAACAAATACAAATAACGCCACAGTATATAAATATAAATTGAGAATAGAACTGAAAGATAGAATAGGGTAGACCAACAAATTACAAACAAATCAAAACAAACTAAAGAACAGAGGAATATTACAAAAACAACAATGAGTACAGTCTTCACAGCTAACACTAATAGCAACAGCTGTCGCAGCAAATTTTCAATCAAGAAAATTGCACCTATAGAAACGCACACATCAGACCCTCTATTACGTGGGATACTCTCTGTGTGTGACACCTCCCAACGAAAACAACAACGCGCTGTATATAAACAAATATCACATATAAATATTTAAACATAAGTACATAATTGCATAAATAGTATGGCAATATGATGTAAATAGAGTGTTGCAGAAAGAATGTGTTGTAAAGAAGGCTCAGTTACACTGCCTAATAGTACAGTAC
Organism: Oreohelix idahoensis; assembly: GCA_024509875.1. NCBI lineage: Eukaryota > Metazoa > Mollusca > Gastropoda > Stylommatophora > Oreohelicidae > Oreohelix > Oreohelix idahoensis. The sequence continues at coordinate 283,416 of JAMPIV010011171.1, forward strand.
TGTGGTACTTTATTAAACAAATACTTCTGGTCTAATTATTTTAAATTCAACACAGAAATAGAAGCTCCATCGTTGATGTGAATGATAACAATCGATGTAGGACTTCTCAGTTCAATAACATTTCCTTTCGCAAACACTGTCAAATATTCTCCAGTCCTGATGTGTAATGTTCTATGTTTCAACCAAGCTTGCTGTGTAACACTGTCAGTTGTATGGCAAATGTCCAACGAACCAAATGTCAACAAACGCTGACCTAGTTACTGCATACTGTCGACAGGACAGGTCACGCTGACATCACTGTAGAGTTGTACTGCTGATGTATTTGTGTGTCGTAACAGACCCCAAGGAACGTCTGGTCTCAGTAGTTTACTTCTCAATATGGTCACTGTGCAGGTTGACCCAGGAAGCTGGCACACCAGTTGTTAACTCATACTGGCTACTAGTTGTTGAATCACGCTTTATTTGTTAAATGACGTGAATGTCCACCAGTTGATAAATGTAGATGTTGGGACTGGTGTAGTAAAGTGTAACGATTGTCAACTCATTAAACCCAGCACAGTTTTGGTCATACAGGTCATCTTGTCCTGGAACGTGATGAGGCTCCGACAAGAATGTGAGTGTAAACAATGAGTGTGTATGAATGTCAGAACGCGAATGGTAGAATGATTCGATAGAGTTGACAGGTTGGTAGTACATCACTCATACTCACACTGTTCGAATTCAAGAAGTACTGGAACTACGGTGGTCTTTTTTATAACATTTAATGGGACGCACACTTGGACAGTACGTGTATGGTTACAGGAACAAATGTCGACATAGACAGCATAATGTTGATCACAGGAATATCATCTTAAGTTAGCATTCATGCTTGGCAAATATCATAATGGAGCATTCGTAAATAAGCATTCAGAGTTCCATCATGTAAATCATCTGGCTTTACTGACTGGGCACGTCAGACCATAACCAATATATAGGAAGGCTCCTAGACCTAACCTCGTCTAGTGAATATCCCTTCACGTAAAGTTCAATATATATATTTTCCATAAAGATATAGGAATCCCAGACATGGGTTCTCACATGTAGCAGTGATCTCTTGGTTCATCGAGCGATAGTACAGGCATCCCTTTTTTTCTCACTCGATAAATACAAAGTATATGAATTTCAACATGGCTGTTCTTCTCTCGTGAGTTTCACTCACTATAGGATACAGACCAAAATTGGTCATTCGTTAAATGTCCTCATTTCTTCATAGCTTCTATCATAGAGGTAATTGAATAATATCATATAATCTAGTGCTGATACATAGGAATGTCATCTTCCTTTGAATAAATATTCTTTTTCAAAAGTACCACTGTGCATCTGCTTATCGACAACGATGGCGAAGCCCAAGTTCATAATAAATTGTGGTTTTACCTTTCTATGCGAAATATAACTTTGCCATTCCTTGGCAAAAGAGAATAAACACTGGGGTAAAGTACATACAACATGTCTAAATGACTATCACTTTTCCCCATCTACTTATAGATCACTTTTCGGCGATAAGCCGGCTACAACAAAATTCGACATCCCGACAGGATGACAGCCATGAATCACCCCCCCTGCTAGCGATACTTCCGCTGCATAGCCTTTGACCTTTTCTAGCGACAACCAACATAGTTCGACTTAGAAATGTAAAGATATCCATATATAAGACAGACTCGTCCTACTCATACAAACACTACGTATAAATTCAGGCCATAGATATACTGAAGCAAGAACAATCTATTCCTACCCAGCCAAAGAATAAATCGCAGTAGGCCTAGATTCGTCCGCGGAGTCCGATCGAAGATGACGGAACTCCTTTCAAGGGAAGTAACTCAGAAATGACTTCTCCTTAAGCACTTAAAAAGGAAATACTTTGTTTACAAAATATTTGCGAACATAATAAGTATATAAATGTATTATATTGCAAGATAGTAAAGATTGCACTTTACACATAGATACATAGATAAATAGATAGATAAATAGATAAATAGATAGGTAGGTAGATAGATAGATAAATAAATAAATAGTTGTGGTTTCGGTAAGGTTTGTTTTACAAGATTGAGGCAATATTTGCTATTGGAATTTTGTAGTTATGTTATATAATATGTGTGAAATGGACTTAAAAAAAACAAAAACAAAAACCAAAAAAAAAATTTACTCTCGTATCGGTCAGTCCGTTGATAGATAGATAGATAGTTAGATAGATAGTTAGATAGATGGATAGATAGATAGATAGGTAGATAGATAGATAGATAGATAGATAGATAGATAGATAGATAGATAGATAGATAGATAGATAGATAGATAGATAGATAGATAGATAGATAGATAGATAGATAGATAGATAGATATTACAAGTATGTAAGTGATCGATAATCTTTTACAAGATTGAATAATCGGTAAGGATTTTTTAAGATTGAGGGTTTCGGTGAATTTTGTTTTACAAATCATGGCTAATACCGGTCATTTGATACTTTAGATTTTTGCTATTGTGTCTTTTTAACCATTTTTATTTATATAACATTAAAAAAAATGGACTTAAAAAAAAAAATTTACTCTCGTATCGGTCAGTCTGTTGATAGATAGATAGATAGATAGATAGATAGATAGATAGATAGATAGATAGATAGATAGATAGATAGATAGATAGATAGATAGATAGATAGATAGATACATAGATAAATAGATAGATAAATAGATAAATAGATAAAAAGATAGATAGGTAGGTAGGTAAGTAGAAAGGTAGGTTTTACAAGATTGAGGTGTCGGTAAGGATTGTTTTACAAGATTGTGGTTTCGGTAAGGTTTGTTTTACAAGATTGAGGCAATATTTGCTATTGGAATTTTGTAGTTATGTTATATAATATGTGTGAAATCGACTTTAAAAATAAAAAAAAAATAAAAAATAAAAAATTTACTCTCGTATCGGTCAGTCTGTTGATAGATAGATAGATAGATAGATAGATAGATAGATAGATAGATAGATAGATAGATAGATAGATAGATAGATAGATAGATAGATAGATAGATAGATAGATAGATAGATGGATAGATAGATAGATAGATAGATAGATAGATAGATAGATAGATAGATAGATAGATAGATGATAGACATAGAGTAAGATAAATAAATGACATGATAGCAGTGATAATAGATCTAATACATAAATTGACTAAATAATAACATTTTTTATGACAACATGTCTCGTAATAGTTCGTGCATCTTTTAAAATCTGGACTTTCCATAATCAAACTGTTCATTACAAGATTATGGTTTGCGTAACTTTTCTATTTTCGGGAGAGTACATTGAGAGAAACATTTACAATTACTATTTTTCTAACTTTCAACCACAGTTGCACCCCTAATAGCTGTGGTTGAAAGTTAATGCACTCTCTCGAAAATAAAAAGTGCGCAAAATTGACGGTGTTCATGATGTGACCGACCGACCGACGTACTTACGGCGGGAATTATAGGTATATGGATATATATATATATATATATATATATATATATATATATATATATATATATATATATATATATATATATATATATGTCGTAGATTTTTGATAGGGGAATTAAGACTTGGGTTGGTCCCTTCTGAATAGATTAGAATGAGTGATAGCCACAGTGAGAGATGATGGTAGAAATAGATTTCCACGAGTGAGATGGTAGAATGTGATAGAGGCTGTCTCTGAGATCGAGAAATCTTCTCTCTCTCTCACCTATCTTCTATGACAGATTTAGAGTAGTCAGATAGTCTAACACCTATACATATATTAATATATATATATTACCACTCACGTGCACACACACAATTGACGACAGTGAGACACACAGACGTGGGAAAACTATAGCAATGATTATAGAGATATTTTGGAACGAGCTGACCTACGCGCTGATTAAGTACAAGAGAAATTTTAATTATCATCTAAAATTTCATCACAACACATAAAATTTACATCAAAGCATATACAAATAGTCATAAAGTCAATAAAAATGCTACAAGAATGATAGACCCACAGTATGATTGTAAAGGGCAATTTTTACTATCTTGCAATATAATACATTTATATACTTATTATGTTCGCAAATATTTGGTAATCAAAGTATTTCCTTTTTAAGTGCTTAAGGAGAAGTCATTTTTGAGTTACTTCCCTTGAAAGTAGTTCCGTCATCTTCGATCGGACTCCGCGGACGAGTCTAGGCCTACTGCGATTTATTCTTTGGCTGGGTAGGAATAGATTGTTCTTGCTTCAGTATATCTATGGCCTGAATTTATACGTAGTGTTTGTATGAGTAGGACGAGTCTGTCTTATATATGGATATCTTTACATTTCTAAGTCGAACTATGTTGGTTGTGGCTAGAAAAGGTCAAAGGCTATGCAGCGGAAGTATCGCTAGCAAGGGGTGTGATTCATGGCTGCCATCCTGTCTGGATGCAGAATTTTGTTGTAGCCGGCCTATCGCCAAAAAAATGTGATCTATAAGTAGATGGGGAAAAGTGATAGTCATTTAGACATGTTGTATGTACTTTACCCCAGTGTTTATTCTCTTTTGCCAAGGAATGGCAAAGTTATATTTCGCATAGAAAGGTAAAACCACAATTTATTATGAACTTGGGCTTCGCCATCGTTGTCGATAAACAGATGCACAGTGGTACTTTTGAAAAAAGAAATATTTATTCAAAGGAAGACGACATTCCTATGTATCAGCACTAGATTATATGATATTATTCAATTACTTCTGTGATAGAAGTATGAAGAAATGAGGACATTTAACGAATGACCAATTTTGGTCTGGGTCCTATAGTGAGTGAAACTCACGAGAGAAGAACAGCCATGTTGAAATTCATATACTTTGTATTTATCGAGTGAGAAAAAGGGATGCCTGTACTATCGCTCGATGAACCAAGAGATCACTGCTACATGTGAGAACCCATGTCTGGGATTCCTATATCTTTATGGAAAATATATATATTGAACTTTACGTGAAGGGATATTCACTAGACGAGGTTAGGTCTAGGAGCCTTCCTATATATTGGTTATGGTCTGACGTGCCCAGTCAGTAAAGCCAGATGATTTACATGATGGAACTCTGAATGCTTATTTACGAATGCTCCATTATGATATTTGCCAAGCATGAATGCTAACTTAAGATGATATTCCTGTGATCAACATTATGCTGTCTATGTCGACATTTGTTCCTGTAACCATACACGTACTGTCCAAGTGTGCGTCCCATTAAATGTTATAAAAAAAGACCACCGTAGTTCCAGTACTTCTTGAATTCGAACAGTGTGAGTATGAGTGATGTACTATCAACCTGTCAACTCTATCGAATCATTCTACCATTCGCGTTCTGACATTCACATACACACTCATTGTTTACACTCACATTCTTGTCGGAGCCTCATCACGTTCCAGGACAAGATGACCTGTATGACCAAAACTGTGCTGGGTTTAATGAGTTGACAATCGTTACACTTTACTACACCAGTCCCAACATCTACATTTATCAACTGGTGGACATTCACGTCATTTAACAAATAAAGCGTGATTCAGCAACTAGTAGCCAGTATGAGTAAACAACTAAACAAGAGTTTAACAACTGGTGTGCCAGCTTCCTGGGTCAACCTGCACAGTGACCATATTGAGAAGTAAACTACTGAGACCAGACGTTCCTTGGGGTCTGTTACGACACACAAATACATCAGCAGTACAACTCTACAGTGATGTCAGCGTGACCTGTCCTGTCGACAGTATGCGGTAACTAGGTCAGCGTTTGTTGACATTTGGTTCGTTGGACATTTGCCATACAACTGACAGTGTTACACAGCAAGCTTGGTTGAAACATAGAACATTACACATCAGGACTGGAGAATATTTGACAGTGTTTGCGAAAGGAAATGTTATTGAACTGAGAAGTCCTACATCGATTGTTATCATTCACATCAACGATGGAGCTTCTATTTCTGTGTTGAATTTAAAATAATTAGACCAGAAGTATTTGTTTAATAAAGTACCACAGTACTGTACTATTAGGCAGTGTAACTGAGCCTTCTTTACAACACATTCTTTCTGCAACACTCTATTTACATCATATTGCCATACTATTTATGCAATTATGTATTTATGTTTAAATATTTATATGTGATATTTGTTTGTATCCAGCGGGTTGTTGTTTTGGTTGGGCGGTGTCACACAGCAGAGTATCCCACGTAATAGAGGGTCTGATGTGTGCGTTTCTATAGGTGCAATTTTCTTGATTGAAAATTTGCTGCGACAGCTGTTGCTATTAGTGTTAGCTGTGAAGACTGTACTCATTGTTGTTTTTGTAATATTCCTCTGTTCTTTAGTTTGTTTTGATTTGTTTGTAATTTGTTGGTCTACCCTATTCTATCTTTCAGTTCTATTCTCAATTTATATTTATATACTGTGGCGTTATTTGTATTTGTTATCCTCTTGCGGTTTATCTTTTATTGTTTTTCCCATTTGATTTATTTCATCTCCGCAAATGTTTTCATGTTCTCCTGTATAACTGTTTTGTTTTGTGCCTGATCGACATACACTATTTAAAATATAGTTGATCATATAAATTGATGTACAAGAATCAACTGATAGTTAATTGCTATTACTAAAGGTACACAGTTGATGATATAAAACACTATTTCTGGTGCACTGCACTTATATTATAGAGTGAACCAGCAACTTATAGCTGTTATTATATAAGGATTTATACAAGACCTTTGTAAGGCTTGTTTCCCACAGTGATTGGGATAGTTAAGTACTATTTTCCACAGGTTACAAAGTTATCATACAAGGTCTTTGATTAAGACTAAGAAAGTGAATTTATTTACTTTTGCAAATTACTGATCTTATTAGACAAGATGTCTACTTTAGATTATTTTATCACACAAGGCAAGATTCTTGATAAGACTGGTCAGCAATTAGAAGAATGGGCAGTTGCTCAATATGACAAAGCATTGGCTGCTGAAGAAAGAAAAGCATTGATTGAAGAAAAGAAATTAGCAGCTGAGGAGAAAAAATTAGAAGCTGAGGAAAAAAAATTACAAAGAGACTATGAACAAAAGAAATTGCAGATACAGACTGATGAAAAAAGATTCCAGATGGAAATCGAAAAAGAGAAAAGAAAAGAACAAGCTGCTGCAGAAGAGAGAAAATTACAAGCTGAAGCTCAAGAGAAAAAAGCAATAAGAGAACATGAACACCAAAAAGAACTTTTAGCATTTGAGTTAGAAAAGTTAAAGTTAACAAACATAAGTGATGGTAATCAAGCATCTGGTGGTAATGGTAAACCCTTTACTTACAAGGTCAAGGTACCAGCGTTCAACCCTTCCAGTGATGACATAACATTCTGGCTAAATAGATTTGAACGCTCGTGTCGAGCACATAATGTGGACAAATCACAATATGCTAACCAGTTATCAGAAAATCTGAAAGGTGATTCTCTGACTAGTTTAAGTTTGGTTGAAGAGGCTGACAAAGATAACTATGATGTTATTAGGGCAGCCTTATTAAAGAAGTATCAGTTGTCTGAAGAGGGTTATCGGAAGTTGTTTAAGACAATGGTGCCTGAGGCAGGTGTAGAATTCTCAGAATTCATTGCAAGGACACGTCTTACATTTGATCGTTGGATTGAGCTATCCAAAACAGAAAAGACTTATGAAGCCCTTATGGACTTGATACTCAGAGACAAGATTATGTCAAGTATAAATAAACCTTTCCTCGAATTCTTACATGAGCGTAAACCTAAGTCTCTAAAAGAAATGGAACAGTATTGTACCCAATACGTCACTGCACATCCGGACGTAGCTATTAGCAACAGTAAGGTTAAAGAAGGTATGCCAGTTGCTTCTGCAACACCATACAACCCTAATCACTCTCACAAATTCCAAGGACCTCAAAATAAGTTTAATAAAAAAGGTAACTATTACAGTTATCAGAACCAAGGTAACCAATCATTTCAGGGTTCTTCTCGAATACCTGGAGAAGAGCTGACAGCCCTCGATTCAGGGGTGGTCATAATTACAGGAACTTTCGCAAAGGAAGTCATTCTAGAAACTATCCAAGTTTTCCTTCATGGAGACAACAAGATCATAATTACAGAGATACTCATTATAATGAATATGATGATAGTAACCAAAGGAGCTATGATTCAAACCCGAGTAGAGGTTATAATAGTGGAAACAATGATAAGTACAGAGGCAATAATAACAGAGGTAGAGCACAATTCAAAAAACATAAAGCTCATTACCAGGCGAACTCTGCACAGCAAGAGTCCCACGAAGCCTATAAACAAAATAAAGATAATGATGACTCTAATAATATGGCATGTGCCGCTTTTGATTTTGGGAGAGCATCTCAGTGCCCCCAATGCAAAACATTATTTGAGCCAACCACAGTGTCTACTTTAAGCTGTGGGCATCCTCTTCCCGCTCTTCCTGCGTCAATCGCGCATGATGGGAGAGGTTCTCTTGTCTTACACAAAGGTTTAGTAAATGACAATCCAGTCTCAGTACTTTTTGATTCTGGATGCACAACTATTGGGGTTAGGCAGTCACTCATAGATCCTTCTCATTCTACAGGCAAAGTAGTCAAATGCGTAACATTTGGCGGCACCATAGAGAAATACTCTACCGCTATCATTAGGATTGCTACTCCTTTCTTCACAGGAGATGTACACGCATGTCTTTTGCCGGATCCGATCGCTGATCTTATCATCGGTCGCATTCACGGAGTCAAAGAATGCACTCCGGAGCAAATTTCCGTTTGGGAAAATCAAAATATGCAATCTGCTAATGCAGTAGTCACTAGAGCTCAAGCTCTCAATATGCCTGAAACTTCATCTGTTGAAGATAATGAAGTGCATAACCAAGATGATCCCTTGGTAATTTCTCGTGACTCGTTTATAAAACAACAAGAAGAAGATCCGACTCTTAAGAAATTCTTCACTCTTGTAACGAAAGGTGATCCGAATAAAGATTCAAATTGTAAATCTTGGATTACAATGAAGAATGGCGTACTTGTACGTATGGTGCAAGACTCCACTAAGTCAAGTCATTCTCAGATTCTTGTACCCAAGAATTTGAGAGTTAAGATCTTACAACATGCACACGACTCTCAGTGTGCTGGTCACATGGGTTTTTCCCGTACAAAGTCAAGAGTTCTTGCGGCTTTCTTTTGGCCTTTTGTGAACAAGGACATACGGATCTATTGTCGATCCTGTAAAGTATGTCAAGAAGTCAAATCCAAAGGTCCTCGTCATGCTGCGCCTATTCAGGCTGCAGATATTCCTATTCGTCCATTCCAGAAAATGGCGATAGACATCATTGGTCCATTCAAGATCAAATCTGCTAGAGGACATCAGTTTATCTTAACGTGTGTAGACATGTGCACACGTTGGCCAGAGGCTATCCCTCTAAAGAGCATTACTACCGCTGACATTGCAGATGCTCTTTGGCTTATATTTTCTCGGCTGGGATTCCCCGGAGAAATATTATCAGATCATGGCACCCAACTGATATCGGATACCATGTCTCAAGTAATGTCTACTCTACAGATAGAGAGATCTTTGAGTAGCATCTATCATCCTATGTCCAATGGGATGGTCGAGCGACTAAATAGAACACTTAAGAACTTATTAGGGAAGATAACTGAGGATCATCCTCAAGATTGGGATAGGGTTTTACCCGCGGCCCTCTTCGCGTACAGAGAGGTCCCCAATGAACATACAGGGTTTTTCTCCCTTTGAACTTGTCTTTGGCGCGCGACCGCGCGGCCCAATGTCTTTGCTGCATGATCTTATAACAGCTGACAATATTGACGATGACACAAAATCTTCTTACGAGTATGTCATCGCGCTGAGACAAAAGATTATCGAAGCATGCAAATTGGCAACGTCCTCTTCTGAATTTGCTAAGCAGAAGGCAAGACAATTTGCTAATAAGAAGAGAACTTTACGACAACTTTGTCCTGGTGACAAAGCATTTGTTTTGCTACCTTGTCGTGAAAATATACTCCTTATTAGTTGGAAAGGTCCGTACGATATAATATCGAAAATTTCAGATGTTGACTACATCGTCGATATAACGGGAAGCATAAAACCTTCCACATCAATATGCTTACGGAGTTCCATGAACGTCCTGACTATCTACAGCCTATTTTCCAGGCAACGGACGATTCTCATGTCAAACATGGTCATTACTCATTGTCATGAAATATTCTAATCCACATATATAAATTATTAGGTAAATATGAAGCCTAACAAATAAAATTAATAAAGAGAAGAGCAATGGTAAAATGACATTGCTGTCACAAGGAATGTACTCGAAATCCCCCTTGTTTTCTGCTTCGTCTGCAAATTGTAACGCTTTCACGTTGATAGTAAAAGCTTACTGTATTATACCCGCTTTCTTCAATGAAACGTGTGCTGTATTTCTTGGAAAAAACATTGAGAGACTGCGTAATGACCTAAATTAATCCTAACATTAATTATATTACGTTACCAAAACGAACGAACAGATGGACAAAAGGATAGCGAGAGGGGAGGGCTGAAAATCAGGAACGCATGCAACACGCGACGCGCGATATACAAATGCTGGCATCACGCGTGTAAGTCTACAAGCACTAACTTTTTCAGACGGACAGTGATAAAATACACTACCCTTTCCCAGAGTTAGGTTTATAAATCATAACAGACTCTTATTAGAAAAGATAACATTAGATGGGTTTACGGTTGAAAACATAACAGTACCCAGACAGCACATCTTCCAAACAGGAGGTAGTAGAAAATACATATTTTGAACGCAGCCACGTAGCTCTTTTAAAGTGGGAAAATTGGGTTCCTTAGGGCTTGCTGACAAATAATATGTAAAACGTTACGCCAATAGTCCAGGAATTAATAAATTATACCCAAAATAAAATAGTGAGGCTGCCTGACAGCATGAAATCATTTCTGCTCATAAAATTTTTTTTATAACGTGTTTGAAAAAAACCTTACGTTACATAAATAGCCTACCATGTAAACTCCAAATTGATTGGAGCGCAACAAATGAAAGCCTAACCACGATTGGTCGGGCTATAAATACTATCTTGGTTGTTAGGGGAAACGGGGGAAAGGTAACATTTTTTCAAACACTTGTCGAAACGGGGCTCATTGGTCAGACTCGCTGATATACACACTTGGGAGCGTTAGTTCGAAACCACTTGTTTAAAATAGCTTGATAAAGCATCAGTGCGTTGAAGCCAGCATATATTTGGCTCAATAAAAGCCTGGAACATAGGCAGATGGAAGTTTGTGCCAGTTTGTGCCAGAAATTCATTGCTAATCAACGTATCTGTGTTATTCGTATGAATTGTGGTAAGCTTGAACCATTTAATATCTTTTAATGAAAATTGAATGTGAATTGTTGATTTATGCCTGTATATATATGTGTAGTTCAGTGGCAAACGTGAGGTAAAGCCTAAAATGCTCCAGCCTGAACAGAGGGTGTCGGAGAGAAGTAAAACGGCATGGAATGGCCAAACAGTACACTGACACCTGGATGATTGACTAGAAAGAAATAATGCTGGAAGTGCAGAGGCGTAGTGACCATTAAGGATGGTAATACTGGAATAAAGTATTTCAGATGAAGCTGACTGTTGGCCTAACGCTCTGAACGCAATGTTTGTGCTGTATTGTGATCAGTGTAAAAGAGAATATAAATTAGTTATGAAGTAGAAGGTACATCCTTCTTGATTTCAGGGACAGTGGTCTTGATGGTACTGAGCAGCACCTAGTCAGAGATTTGCTGAATCCAGTGTCGGACAGCATACTCCTTGGTCTTTTTAGCTATCAGTGAGGTGTCTCCTGAGCCCAGAGGAGAATTCGAGCAGAGGAGTCCTTTCCTGCCGCCATCACTCAAGATAAGCAGAGTTGGCCAGCTGAGCTCAACATTATGTCCCCTCATCTTGAACTGACTTTATAAAATTAACATTAAGAGGGGAATTTACTTGTCTTAAAATCAGGAACTGTGAACATCTCCAATACTGGTCCCTAAAGACAAACTATTGAAGTCATGATGACAAATACCAACAGAGCTTGAACAAAACAAAACCAGTATTACCTCATTTTACTACTACACAACTGACACACATAGAACATTTGTAATAATATATGTCACTACAATATTCATATTAAATACATTCTGTACATAACTTGTAATTTAAATTGATTGTGATTCCTGATTCCCTTGTAGTTGAATCAGGACACATATTCATTCATGCCAGTAATGAATACATATTGTTATTTGAAAGTTATCAGTGCCTCCTTTAAGATATTCTCATAGAGTGTTATATGTATGTGAGTGTCACAGTGTTGTCAAGAGTAGTGGATTACATTAAATTGTTTATCTGTCTGTTGTTGTGACTTACACTTCTTCATACACATACCCTAGACACATAACGTAGCATCACACTATTCCAGAATAATTCTGACTGAGATAAAGAGATATGTGGTAGCAAGTAAGGTTATCTATAATACACTACTTTTAATAGATATAGATACCTTCACAGCTGATCTCAGTCAGTACACTAAGTCCCCTATAAATATTTATAACATCCCACTTCACCACATATATTGGGGTCTCGCTCTTGGGATTTTGAATCTTTAACTATTAAAAATATGGGGGTAATTCACTTCAGGGAATATAAGAATTAAAAGGTATCCTTGGGTGGAATTAAATAAGGTTGAGCTCACGGTGCCTGTGTTGTCCATTAGAGATTGAATTGTTGGTTAGACATTGTATAAATTTACATAATAGACAATGGCGGACCTGGCCAAATTTCGATCTGCTGCGGTTCAGACTGCAAAAGAGTTAGGATTAGATGGGCAAGTTATGGTTGCCTATGTTACTACGGAATGTGACAAATTTATTGAACGCGAAGAAAGAAGGTTTGAAGCCGAAAGAAGGTTAGAGGCTGAAAGGGAAATTAAGAAGTTACAGTTTGAAGCTGAGGCTGAGACTAAGAGGTTGCAGATTGAGGCTGAGGCTAAGAAATTGGAGGCAGAAAGAGAAGACAAAAGATTAGCTGCAGAAGAGAAGAAATTGGCTGCAGAAAGGGAAGAGAAGAAATTAGCTGCAGAGAGGGAAGCAGAAAAGGAGGAGAAGAGATTACAAAGGGAACATGAGTTACGACTAAGGGAGTTTGAGTTTCAAGGCCATGCTCCTGAAAATGGTGCCAGTCCCTTTGCCTCTGATGCTACGGTTACTCAAGGAGCCTCAATCTCAGCTATGAACTTTCATTTAGATCATTTTGTTGAGAAAGACGATGATATTGAGAGCTATATAAATAGGTATGAACTATTAGCCACCACGTATGGGTTAGAGAGAGAAAGGTGGAGCTTAAAGTTATCTCAGGGACTTCGTGGGGCAGCTTATGAAGTTTTTGCAAAAATGAGCAGAGGTGATCAGGAAAATTATGACATGCTAAAGCAGGCTCTTTTGTTAAGGTATGAAAAGAATGCAGAGTTTTACAGAAAAAAATTTAGGAATGCTAAACTACTGTCAGGTGAAACCTATCACCAGTTCTCTGCACGAATCGAGACATACTTGGAGAAATGGACTTCTCTGGGGAAAACCCAAGATCTTAAGGAAATGGTCCTTATAGAGCAACTAAGAGAGTCCATGGCTCCAGACCTGAGAAAGTTTCTCATGGAACAAGGTGCAGAGAGGCTGGGTGAGTTGCTAAATGTTGCTGAAAGGTATCAAGCAGCTCAAGCAGAGGTAACAGGTAATAAAAAGAAACAGTGGATAACTTTAGGGCACCACAGAACTTTAATAAATTTGATCCTAGGGATCAAAATAAAGGTAAGCACCAATTTGATAGGCCACGGTATGACAATAAAAATAAATTCCCACAATTCGATGAAAGGAAATATGATGAAAGAAAATCTTTCAACCAAGGAAAAAGGTGGTGCAAGAATTGTCAGATGGACAATCATGACACTGACCGTTGCAGAAGGAAACCTGTGTATATGGCAACCCTTCAGGTCAGGTCGACCTCAAGACAGGAGGAGGATATTATGTTAGATACCACTCCAGAAGAGATGAGGAAGGCACAGGCTGGGGATAAAACACTCAAGCCTTGTTTCAGAAAATTGTCAACTTGTCATACAACTCCAGGCAAGGGAGATTTTTACATGAAAAACAAGTTGATGTATAGGAAGGCCGGAGCTAGATCCAAAGGTCACGGACAGCTGGTTCTTCCAAAAAGATACAGGACAGAATTAATAAGGAGCCTACATGTGAAACCAGATGGGGACCATGAGAAGATAGGTACCATCATTCAAAAGGTGGCTCACAATTATTATTGGCCCAAAGCAAGATGGGACATTGAGAATTTTGTAGAAAGGTGTAGCATAGCACATGAGGGAACACCCACAAGTGGGAACATGGATCAGGACCTGGACACGCCCCGGAGCAAAATTAGGCCTGATAATAGAAAGAAATATAGATTTGATAAAGTGGACCAAATGGAATGGGAAGCCCCTTTTCACGGACAAGCTTCACTTAACTGTTTTACAATGGCCACTATGCGGAGAGTGCAAAAAGATGTCTTACCCCAGGATAAGCCGACAATCCCTCAATCGGACTTAAACAAACTGGAGGAAGAAGATGTAGAGAGGAAATCTCTCATCAAGAATTTTAAGAGGGGAGAAAGCCCCAACAGAAAAATTGGTAGCGGTCGTTTTGTGAATGATAATTCTGGGAGGAAAAATCATCACTATAAAGCTTCGAGTGGAAGAGACCATACCGGTGCATGGACAAATAGGTCCACACAATTAAAGGTCCATATGTAGCTTTGTTAAGAACGTGGACTGATGAAAAGGCAGAGGAAAACATTACATCTTCATACCAATATGTGAATGAGCTGACCACTCGGTTAAAAACTGGCTGGAAACTTGCCAATGAAAATGTGAAACAAGCCAGGAAGAAACATGCTGCCTATTATAACAGGAAGGCGAAAGACAGAAATTTGGCTGTGGGAGAGAAGGTACTGCTTCTTTTGCCCGGGGGATCAGAATAAGTTACAAATTGGATGGCAGGGTCCATATACAGTTCTAGAGAAGGTGTCTAGAACAAATTATAAGATAGATAAGAAGGGGAAAGAAAAAATCTATCATGTGAATCTCCTGAAGAAATATTTGGAAAGAGAACATCAGGAAGAGACACACTTGTTGACCTTGTCCATCGCCATGGAGATGAAAAAGGAACCACTTTCATCATTTGAATATCCATTACACCCCTGTGAGACAGCAGCACAGGTGAAAATCAGTACACATTTAACGAAAACTCAGAAAGAGAGAGTGCAACAGGTTCTAAATAATCATGCAGAGGTGTTAACAGACCGACCAGGGCATACAAACCTATTGGAATATGATATGAAACTCATAGACTCCACACCTGTCTGTATGAAACCATATTCGATTCCGTTTGATAAGGAAAAAGCTTTGAAGGAAGAGATAGACTATCTATTGAAGGAAGGAATTATTTCGCACAGTGAGTCTTCGTATAGTTCCGGTGTTGTACTCTTAAGGAAGCCCTCTGGAGAACATAGACTCTGTATAGATTACAGGAGACTGAATGCTATTACAGAAGGACAGGTGGATCCATTGCCGGATACAAATCAGCTGTTTGCCAGACTAAATAAAGCTAAATATTTCTCAAAAGTGGATCTGAGTAAAGGATACTATCAGATTCCAGTAAAACCTGAGGTTAGACCATACCTAGCTTTTAGTACCTCAGAAGGACACTATGAGTTTAATAGATTGCCATTTGGATTGAAGAATGCGCCTAGTGTCTTCTCTAGAATGATGAGAAAATTATTGGATCCTCTGAATAATCCCTGTATAACAAATTTTATGGATGATATCCTTATAGCAACAGAAACATTTGAGGAACACATTGACTCTCTGAACATGCTGTTTGATCGACTTAGGGAGGCAAATTTAACAGCCCGTCCAACCAAATGTTGCGTTGGATGTAAAGAATTGGAATTTTTGGGACACACAGTTTATCAGGGAAACATGACCCCTGACCCAAAGAAATTAGAGAAACTACAGAAAGCCCCGAGACCACAAACCAAGAAGGACGTGAGATCCTTTGTCTCATTATGTGGTTTCTACCAGAAGTATATCAAAAACTTTAATTCCATATGTGCACCGTTAACTGAATTGACACGTAAAGGACTTCCAGATCGCATTACATGGACACCACAATGTGAAATGACTTACCAAGAATTGAAGGAAAAGCTCACAAGTAAACCCATTTTGAAATTACCTGACTTAAGTCAAGAATTCATAGTAAGGACGGATGCAAGTAATATTGGGTTAGGTGCAACTTTACTACAGAAATCAGATGCATTGGATGGGGAATTAAGCCAGTGGCATATGCTAGCAGAAAGTTGAATAAAGCTGAAATCAACTACTCAACTAGCGAAAAAGAATGTCTTGCAGTAATATGGGCAATAAAGAAATTCAATATTTATCTATATGGGAAGGCATTTAAGTTGCAAACTGACCACAAACCTTTATCGTTTTAGCACAGGCTAAGCATGAGAACTCTAGGTTACTCCGATGGTCTTTGCTTCTGGCTCCATATAATTTTAGCATTGAATATATATCTGGAAAAACCAATCTGGGAGCGGATTTTTTAAGCCGCCATCCGTGTGATGAGAATCACCGTAAACCCCAGAAATAATAATAAATTTCTCTATGTGTATATAGAATAAAGGACTGACATATAATGTCTGTTTTAAGAGGGGAGGTGTCATGAAATATTCTAATCCACATATATAAATTATTAGGTAAATATGAAGCCTAACAAATAAAATTAATAAAGAGAAGAGCAATGGTAAAATGACATTGCTGTCACAAGGAATGTACTCGAAATCCCCCTTGTTTTCTGCTTCGTCTGCAAATTGTAACGCTTTCACGTTGATAGTAAAAGCTTACTGTATTATACCCGCTTTCTTCAATGAAACGTGTGCTGTATTTCTTGGAAAAAACATTGAGAGACTGCGTAATGACCTAAATTAATCCTAACATTAATTATATTACGTTACCAAAACGAACGAACAGATGGACAAAAGGATAGCGAGAGGGGAGGGCTGAAAATCAGGAACGCATGCAACACGCGACGCGCGATATACAAATGCTGGCATCACGCGTGTAAGTCTACAAGCACTAACTTTTTCAGACGGACAGTGATAAAATACACTACCCTTTCCCAGAGTTAGGTTTATAAATCATAACAGACTCTTATTAGAAAAGATAACATTAGATGGGTTTACGGTTGAAAACATAACAGTACCCAGACAGCACATCTTCCAAACAGGAGGTAGAAGAAAATACATATTTTGAACGCAGCCACGTAGCTCTTTTAAAGTGGGAAAATTGGGTTCCTTAGGGCTTGCTGACAAATAATATGTAAAACGTTACGCCAATAGTCCAGGAATTAATAAATTATACCCAAAATAAAATAGTGGGGCTGCCTGACAGCATGAAATCATTTCTGCTCATAAAATTTTTTTATAACGTGTTTGAAAAAAACCTTACGTTACATAAATAGCCTACCATGTAAACTCCAAATTGATTGGAGCGCAACAAATGAAAGCCTAACCACGATTGGTCGGGCTATAAATACTATCTTGGTTGTTAGGGGAAACGGGGAAAGGTAACATTTTTTCAAACACTTGTCGAAACGGGGCTCATTGGTCAGACTCGCTGATATACACACTTGGGAGCGTTAGTTCGAAACCACTTGTTTAAAATAGCTTGATAAAGCATCAGTGCGTTGAAGCCAGCATATATTTGGCTCAATAAAAGCCTGGAACATAGGCAGATGGAAGTTTGTGCCAGTTTGTGCCAGAAATTCATTGCTAATCAACGTATCTGTGTTATTCGTATGAATTGTGGTAAGCTTGAACCATTTAATATCTTTTAATGAAAATTGAATGTGAATTGTTGATTTATGCCTGTATATATATGTGTAGTTCAGTGGCAAACGTGAGGTAAAGCCTAAAATGCTCCAGCCTGAACAGAGGGTGTCGGAGAGAAGTAAAACGGCATGGAATGGCCAAACAGTACACTGACACCTGGATGATTGACTAGAAAGAAATAATGCTGGAAGTGCAGAGGCGTAGTGACCATTAAGGATGGTAATGCTGGTATAAAGTATTTCAGATGAAGCTGACTGTTGGCCTAACGCTCTGAACGCAATGTTTGTGCTGTATTGTGATCAGTGTAAAAGAGAATATAAATTAGTTATGAAGTAGAAGGTACATCCTTCTTGATTTCAGGGACAGTGGTCTTGATGGTACTGAGCAGCACCTAGTCAGAGATTTGCTGAATCCAGTGTCGGACAGCATACTCCTTGGTCTTTTTAGCTATCAGTGAGGTGTCTCCTGAGCCCAGA
This sequence comes from Oreohelix idahoensis, assembly GCA_024509875.1. NCBI lineage: Eukaryota > Metazoa > Mollusca > Gastropoda > Stylommatophora > Oreohelicidae > Oreohelix > Oreohelix idahoensis. The sequence goes on from JAMPIV010011171.1 coordinate 301,919, forward strand.
GGAGAATTCGAGCAGAGGAGTCCTTTCCTGCCGCCATCACTCAAGATAAGCAGAGTTGGCCAGCTGAGCTCAACATTATGTCCCCTCATATTGAACTGACTTTATAAAATTAACATTAAGAGGGGAATTTACTTGTCTTAAAATCAGGAACTGTGAACATCTCAAATACTGGTCCCTAAAGACAAACTATTGAAGTCATGATGACAAATACCAACAGAGCTTGAACAAAACAAAACCAGTATTACCTCATTTTACTACTACACAACTGACACACATAGAACATTTGTAATAATATATGTCACTACTATATTCATATTAAATACATTCTGTACATAACTTGTAATTTAAATTGATTGTGATTCCTGATTCCCTTGTAGTTGAATCAGGACACATATTCATTCATGCCAGTAATGAATACATATTGTTATTTGAAAGTTATCAGTGCCTCCTTTAAGATATTCTCATAGAGTGTTATATGTATGTGAGTGTCACAGTGTTGTCAAGAGTAGTGGATTACATTAAATTGTTTATCTGTCTGTTGTTGTGACTTACACTTCTTCATACACATACCCTAGACACATAACGTAGCATCACACTATTCCAGAATAATTCTGACTGAGATAAAGAGATATGTGGTAGCAAGTAAGGTTATCTATAATACACTACTTTTAATAGATATAGATACCTTCACAGCTGATCTCAGTCAGTACACTAAGTCCCCTATAAATATTTATAACATCCCACTTCACCACACTCATCACTGTCTGTAATACAGGATGAGGAAACAAGTTTTTCGGATGTTAATCTTCCGCTCCCAATGATCCCACTTCATTCTAGTGAATCATGGAAAGACGTTACTGTTTCTCCTGATTTGTCTCTAGGAGAACAACGACAAGTTTCGTCTATGTTACAAACATTTCAGGATGTCCTCACTGACATCCCTGGACAAACTCATGTCATTGAGCATGACATTGTTCTAACTGAACATACTCCAATTAGGGTTAGACCTTATCCTATCCCTATACATTTCCAAACACAGGTTGAAAAGGAGTTGGATGAAATGATAGATTTACAAATAATCGAACCATCCACTTCTGCATATTCTTCGCCGATGGTTATTGTTCGAAAAAAAAGACAATAACATACGTCTTTGCGTTGACTATCGCAAATTGAATCAAGTTACGAAGTTCGATGCTGAACCTATGCCTTTACTAGAAGAGCTACTTACTCGTCTTTCTAAATCGCATTTTTTCACTAAACTTGATTTGTCTAAAGGATATTGGCAAGTTCCATTATCCGAACGCGCCAAACCTCTTACCGCTTTCTCTACTCCCAGAGGCCTTTTCCAATGGAATTTTATGCCTTTCGGCCTTATGAACGCACCAGCTACATTTGTACGCATGATGCGTCGAATCCTATCGTATCGGTCGGATGTCATTGCTTATCTAGACGACATCTGTCTTTTCAGCGATACTTGGGAAGATCACTATTCAGGGTTAGTTGAATTATTATCAACTCTGCGTGAGTATAACCTGACAGCAAAACCATCTAAAGCTTGTATTGGCTTTAGCGAAATTGCTTTCTTAGGCCATCGAGTAGGTCACGGTTTCTTGAAGACAGAAGACCATAATATCACTAAGATACTTAACATCTCTATCCCTAGGACTAAAAAGCAAGTGCGAAGTCTTTTAGGTCTCATACAATTTTATGGACGTTTCATTCCGAATCTGTCCTCTATCATGGCACCTCTCTTTACACTATTAAAGAAAGGGTCGCCTAACATGGTTCACTGGTCTCATGAATGCCAATCTTCACTGGAGAAGATCAAAACTATGTTTTCATCACCACCTATTTTAGTGTTACCTACAACAGATAAGACATTTGTTCTTCGTAGTGACGCTTCATCCACTGGGATTGGAGCGGCACTAATGCAAGAGTACTCTGGAACTCTGCATCCTGTAATGTATATATCCAGAAAACTTAATGCTGCAGAAAGGAATTACTCGGTTTTAGACCGTGAATTATTGGCAATGGTTTGGTCAATTCTCAAACTCCAAAGATTCCTTCTGGGCGCGCATTTCGTAGTGGAAACTGACCAAAAAGCTCTTACGGCTATCCAAAGTAAGAACTTGAAGAGCTCGAGATCAACTCGATACGCAATCGCTCTTCAACCTTTTCATTTTTCGGTACGAGCTATCCGTGGTTCAGAAAATGTGATGGCGGACATTCTGTCCAGATGCCCACATGATGCCACTTAACTGTTAAATATTGGATCTTTTTAATATGTATAACTTTACAACAGTTATTTTTGTTTCTTTACTAAGATACACATTTGTAATTTAATAATAGAATGATGGTATCGCTACTTAGCGGTTTATTGATGTTTATTCACCGCTGTTCTTTGATGATTGTTTCTTCATAAATCATAAATTTAAGATTATAGTGTGAATTTTTGGTATGCATTGTATAATTACCAGAATTGTATTATACGTACATCACACCTTCCTGGAAACATTTATTCGTAGAGAAACAATTTCTCTCAGATTTTGAGATATATTCTCACCGGTCATATTAGGAATTATAGTTATTCCTGATATTTTCATCTGCGCAGTATTCTTCGGTTTTTACCCTATTTTATGGCGCTCCTAGATGTATTTAAAAAAAAAAAAATTTTTTTTTTTTTTTCCCGGGAGGTGTGGTAAGACTGTAAAGGGCAATTTTTACTATCTTGCAATATAATACATTTATATACTTATTATGTTCGCAAATATTTGGTAATCAAAGTATTTCCTTTTTAAGTGCTTAAGGAGAAGTCATTTTTGAGTTACTTCCCTTGAAAGTAGTTCCGTCATCTTCGATCGGACTCCGCGGACGAGTCTAGGCCTACTGCGATTTATTCTTTGGCTGGGTAGGAATAGATTGTTCTTGCTTCAGTATATCTATGGCCTGAATTTATACGTAGTGTTTGTATGAGTAGGACGAGTCTGTCTTTATATATGGATATCTTTACATTTCTAAGTCGAACTATGTTGGTTGTGGCTAGAAAAGGTCAAAGGCTATGCAGCGGAAGTATCGCTAGCAAGGGGTGTGATTCATGGCTGCCATCCTGTCTGGATGCAGAATTTTGTTGTAGCCGGCCTATCGCCGAAAAAGTGATCTATAAGTAGATGGGGAAAAGTGATAGTCATTTAGACATGTTGTATGTACTTTACCCCAGTGTTTATTCTCTTTTGCCAAGGAATGGCAAAGTTATATTTCGCATAGAAAGGTAAAACCACAATTTATTATGAACTTGGGCTTCGCCATCGTTGTCGATAAACAGATGCACAGTGGTACTTTTGAAAAGAATATTTATTCAAAGGAAGACGACATTCCTATGTATCAGCACTAGATTGTATGATATTATTCAATTACTTCTGTGATAGAAGTCATGAAGAAATGAGGACATTTAACGAATGACCAATTTTGGTCTGGGTCCTATAGTGAGTGAAACTCACGAGAGAAGAACAGCCATGTTGAAATTCATATACTTTGTATTTATCGAGTGAGAAAAAGGGATGCCTGTACTATCGCTCGATGAACCAAGAGATCACTGCTACATGTGAGAACCCATGTCTGGGATTCCTATATCTTTATGGAAAATATATATATTGAACTTTACGTGAAGGGATATTCACTAGACGAGGTTAGGTCTAGGAGCCTTCCTATATATTGGTTATGGTCTGACGTGCCCAGTCAGTAAAGCCAGATGATTTACATGATGGAACTCTGAATGCTTATTTACGAATGCTCCATTATGATATTTGCCAAGCATGAATGCTAACTTAAGATGATATTCCTGTGATCAACATTATGCTGTCTATGTCGACATTTGTTCCTGTAACCATACACGTACTGTCCAAGTGTGCGTCCCATTAAATGTTATAAAAAAAGACCACCGTAGTTCCAGTACTTCTTGAATTCGAACAGTGTGAGTATGAGTGATGTACTATCAACCTGTCAACTCTATCGAATCATTCTACCATTCGCGTTCTGACATTCACATACACACTCATTGTTTACACTCACATTCTTGTCGGAGCCTCATCACGTTCCAGGACAAGATGACCTGTATGACCAAAACTGTGGGGTTTAATGAGTTGACAATCGTTACACTTTACTACACCAGTCCCAACATCTACATTTATCAACTGGTGGACATTCACGTCATTTAACAAATAAAGCGTGATTCAGCAACTAGTAGCCAGTATGAGTAAACAACTAAACAAGAGTTTAACAATGATCTTATCCCTCAAGGTATGCCCACAGTCCTGTTAGAAGAAAGTGATAGCCCCAAGGAATCAAGGATACGTTAGCGGTAATCTAATGATTTTCCCCCTTTTAAAGGTATGAACAGACTTAGATATTAGTATGATCTATCCTAAGGAAAAGTATCTTGTTTGCAACAAAACTTGCCTAACGAAATTACAAAGTGGGTGAAATTTGGTATACTATAAAAGAGTCACTCGTTCCTGCTTTCTGTCGGTTCATTCATCAGGGCCCTGTCTCACACAACCTTACCTACAATCGTGCTGCTGTTCGCCGTCTGGCGCACGTTATGACACAATCTGTTTTATCGTTTGATGAAGAGGATACCCAGCTCTGCAGATCTTGGTTTCATCCAATTTGTCCAGGGAGCTTCCTCTTCAGGCGATAATTTCGTTCAGATTTTAAGTTAATGTCACTTTATCAGCTCAGGTAAGAATTAGGGTAAGCGGGTTCACAGTGTCAGAATCACGAGGTTTCCACTACTTAGGGAAAAATGTCAGGTTTGTAACTTTTGATCAAAGGTAACCTTCTTGGTCACACCACAAGTTGACATAATTTGCGGAACGTTACTGTTAGTAATAGTTTACTTGCCACAAGGGCTGAACTGTACTTAAGTTTTCTCAGGAAGAATAAAATCTGGCGCCACAGGCCCGTTATGTCATTTCACTTTTAAAAGTCTTGTAAAGATTTGACACCAAGTCTTTTAAGGAGAATATTCATAAAATCAGTCATCATGAATTAGGAATACATACGTATCCCGTTAATACTCACTGATGTAGCAATGCAGTTATAAGTTTAGTGTTAAAATATATTCTCGTCTGATTATTTAGCAGTTAAATTTAATTCCTTCTAGCTACCTGGTTTTAAGCTAGAAATTATAATTTATTCTGCTTTCCACTGAAACACGTCAGCTAGAGAATATAACAGACTTATAAATTAAGCACTCTGAACAAAAATCTAACTAGTGAAATATGAAATAAGTGATTTAACACTTTAAACACTTTACAAAATACTAGATATCTAATATAATATAATATTTACCTCCGCACAGAACTACAGATTAATACAACGGACTAGAATGGTAATCTAGAACTCGGCAAAGATTGCCCAGAAACTAAAGACGTTTCAATACACAAGATATTCTTCTAGCCTGGCGATCTGTCTACTGCAGATTTAGGAGTACGAATGAAAATCTAGTTTCAAACTCTGGTTAATATCTTAAACCAGACAAAAGATCCCACTATTTCCAAAAAACCCGATCTCTCCCCTTTCCTAACACCTACGTACCTTAGACGCTGGACATAACATGCCAAACGCGTCTTAGACACCTCACGCTACGAAACTGGCCCCGAGTGCCGTGACAGAGGGAACTACCAGACAAATGTCTCATTCTGCGCCGTGCAGATGTCGGGTTTCACAACTCACCTAAGCACTCAGCCGATGAAACTACGTTGTGACAGGTGAAAATGCAGACGATATGTCTGCCCTATGTCTGAGATAGATGGATATTCACAGTTTTACGTCTACAACGCAATAACCTCCAGAGCCTGACATCTACGTAATAGAATGCGTATCAGTATGAGAAAGAAAAACGGTAAAGTGAAAATGGGAAAGAAAATATTTTTCGCAAACGAACGAATGCGAAAAATACAGGAAAAGGATAAAGAGCGATAATAAAATAGAGGACATGGGTAGAAAAAGAAGAGAATATAGAAAATTTATTGATCATAATCTCTATGCGACAATATATGTATATAGAAACCAGTTGAAACAGAAAGGTTATATGAACTGTTTAAACAACTACATTACTTTCAGCTTTCTGAATATCTTTGAGCAGCCTAATGTTTTCCAGGTCACAAATTTCTGCCCGATTCTCCCTCTCTCCTCCATCCAGCATAACCTTGACAAAAATTTAAAGAAGGAGCGCCATACTATCCTATCGTCTGTTTTCCTTCTGGCCTGGTTCCAATCTAGTCATCGGTGCTTCAGCGATTGTCCTTCCAGCAGACTTTGGGTCGTCCTGGAGGTCTGGATCCTGGATCTTAGTTTCCCATACTTGTCGTGGTAGCCGATCTTCTTCCATTCTGCAGACGTGGCCAAACCATCATATTTGCGACTGTTCTACTTGAGTCTGCAGTGGCTGGGTGTTGAGGCCTTGCCGTATCTTCTGGTTGCGAACCATATCTCTTCTTGTTATTTCAACCACCTTTCTCAGATACCTCATTTCTGAGGTTTGAAGCTGGCTTTTTTGGGAGGTCTTAGATATTGTCCATGACTCGCATCCATATGTCAAAACTGGAATATAGGTGCAGTTTTTATTCAGGTCCGCTGTGAGAAAGCATAGGTTATTGATTTACTTACGTATTCATTGGACCTGTTTCCTCATCATTCATCATCATTTTACCGTGCGTTCCTTACGGAGCACTGAGCCACCATTGCAACTGGTCGAGGAAGATGAAATGATATCCCCAAATGTGTTCTTGAGGCTTTTCAACTCTTGTGGTCAGCCAGGTCTTTTTATTTGGTGCAATGGAAGCTGTTTCCAGTTTCAGTATTACATTTTGCTTCTATTTTTTTTAAGCACTCGACGTTATCCTTTGGTTCTCTGATATCGTTTTCTTCAGGTTTCGTAACTGAGTAATACTTTCTTGCTTAAAATAATATAATTATGTGATGTCTGTATAGTTCTCTGGTCCCCTGCTGGAAGCCGACGCATTAATTCACAAGCAGAAGAATTGGTGGTTTATGTGGTAGTTTGTGTTGCATGATGAGATTGCCAGTCTTATGCATAACCTCATTAGTCACCTTGTCCGACACGCTTTAGAAGTTAACTTATGTGTGTCATAAATTTATGGGCGTTAAAAATGACGTTTTTTTATCTTAGGTTGTAATGGCATTTGTACAACCACGAGGCTTCGAAGCAATCAAAAAAAAGGGGTCATGACGCTTTCTAAAATATCCCCAAATAAGACCTAAAGGTTTGGGTACCACTGTTCTAGATAGTGCACTTAATTTGCATTGCGTTCCCTTAGGTGTCCACGGACTCGTCAGGATGGTCGTTCTCTTACTGTGTTGTCAGTTACGGCGTTCTTCATCGCTCAGAATACTTCCGGTCCTCATTCATCTGCGCTGTTCCTGGTCTTAGACATCTCAATTCTGCATATCTGCCATGTTCACTTTCACTTGAGGCTGTGAAAATCGCTTATGATTAGCACATCTTGCATATAGCGTCTTTTCAGTGCGCTCACAAACACACACACACACACACACACACACACACACACACACACCCCACACACACACACACACACACACACACCCACACACACACACACACACACACACACACACACACACACACACACACACACACACACACACACACACACACAAATACTTTCTTGTTCCAAATAGTGTTGTCTTTATGGTGCTGCACTTCCCAGTAGTCTTCTGTGTTCTGTGAGATTTCAGTTTTCGAAGTCATGATACTTTCTTCAATCCATTGCTATAAACGCTGCAGCTAGCCATCGATTAGTACTAGAAGAGGATAGCAGATTAGTTCTGTGTCTGATGCAACCTTCTATATGTACGGATGATTTATTTCTCAAAATTTTTAAATAACTATTTTGTTTCTTCGTCGCACACCTTTTTTCCGCACTTCCGCTTCTTCTCCTTAAAAACAAAACAAAAATTGTGAAATTCCTCCCTTTTTTCTTTTTATTTCGTTTGCTCATTTTTATTTTGTCTACTTTTCTATTGTATTAACGCACTTCATTTCATACGCGGCCATTTTGTCCTCTGGAGTTCACAAGCGTCACAGCGACGATGGCTAAGTCTCATTACGGGTCGTATAACTCTCATTTATCATTTTTCATATATATATATTACTTAGTTCTCGCTTTCTTTCTTTTTTCTTTTTTTTTTATATTTTAATTTTTGATCGTTTATCCCTGACGAAGACCTTCTAGCTGTAATATAGGCAACTCTCTTGGCCGTTTGTCAAAGCAAGAAGCATTATATATATATTCTTGGCACCGCCGACAATGTCAGTACAACACTTGACAAATATTCAAGGCCTCGCCAATCTGCTTTCCGGGATCGGTTTGCGTTTTGGACTGATTAGTTTAATTATATTTCTGGGAATTGTATAGATCAGCATTCACCATCTCGATTCTCTGGGTCTTCATCTTTCCAACTCTCTTTTTACTTTGTGTTGTGGAAGCTGTCTCCAGTTATTACATTTTGCAAATAGTTTATTTTTTAGCACTCGACAAAGGCCTCGGGTTTTATCCTTTGGCTTTCTGATATCGTTTTCTTCAGGTTTCGTAACTGAGTGATATTTTCTTGCTTAAGATAGTATAATTATGTGGTCTTTATAGTTCTCAGTAAATCACAGCATTACCTCGGATTAGTGTGCTCCGTTCTTCATTCTTCAGCGACAGGAGAGAAGCTGTTTTGCGGTGGTACTGTATTAGTATAATTTCTGTCTCACGTCTAACTAATTCGTCTAGCCACTGAGTACCTCATTCCGCGAACTAACACATCCACGAGCACCCATTGTTACATTCCCACTGGTCCACTAGCTTGATAACTGCACGGAGATGGACTAGTCCCTTCACCCAGCTGCTGAGCCGAAAGGTCGGTTATATGTGGACTTGCGCCCTAATATAACCAGTGGATTTGTATCATGGTTGAACGGAACTGTCTATTGAACTTTTTGTCTTAATTTCTGTACTGCTGTTATAAGGACCTCACTCTGAAAGGTTAAGGTCTGACCTTGCTTCATATAGAAAGCTGTAAATTGTGATTAGAGCATATACTTTTTTGGCTTATGTGATTCATTAGTTCCACACCCATGTCATTCCTGCCGTTTTGTGCCTTTTTTGCCTTTACCTCTACCATGATTTTCAACATGGCGTTACGCCTCTTTACAGGCGCAAAGTGTTACGTATATAATTTTGACCTCTTATATTCTTCTGATCCTATTTCTTTAGTGGTGTGGTCGTAGTACTTTGTACTATTAAAGAGTATTGGATGGACCAACAATTTTGAACGAGTAATGCAATGGGAAATGTCATAAGGCTAACTCTGAAACTCTCTGGGTAATCGTAAACAATGTTTATGGACCAGTCGCTTTACAGTAAATGAGAAAAGAATCACTTTCATTGTCTCCATATTTGGAAGCAGAGGGGGGAAAAACCCTATCGCTGTTTCTACAGTATGCGGCGATAAGATGAGAAGCCCTATCGTCGTTTCTACAGTCGGAGGCGATAAGAAAAACAGCCCTATCATTATTTCTACAGTCGGAAGTGATAAGAAAAAACATCCCTTTCATTGTTTCTACAGTCGGAGGCGATAAGAAAAGAGGTCCAGTCATTGTTTCTACAATTGGAGACTATGAGAAAAGAGGCCCGTTCATTGTTTCTGCCATTGAAGACTATGAGAAAAGAAGCATTGTCAGTCTCTACAACTGGAGGCGATGATTAAGGAAGCCCTGTCATTGTCTCTACAGTGAGAAGCGATGATAAGAGAAGCCCTATCGTCGTCTCTACAGTTTGAAGCGATGAGAATGTTTAAGAACTATTGCACTATGGAACGAGCTCTATAGACGCACTATAATGAAATGCGGACATCCAATCTCGCAAACTCAATTTCTGACTGAACCTAGCTTTGTGCATTTATAGATTTGATTTATAACTTAATGGACCTGTTCACTTTTCCAATATCTTGTGACAAACACTGACGTATCTTCTGAAACACTTTTTGTGCTTTTACTCTGTATTGAGATTACTCCATATTAGTGGTTACAATGAAATCTTATTTGCTTCCCATTCTACATTCTTTCTAATAATAGGTTACAGTGTTTGAACAGAAATGCACAATAATCATCTCGACATTAAAGCCAGTGTAGACGCTGTCAGTAGGTTCAAACCGTTCGGGATAGACGTAGGCAAACTAAGTTTCCTTTACCCAGTAGCGTACTAAACGGGTACGGGGGGGGGGGGGGGGGGGGGGTGTCTGCCCCTGATGACAGCCAGGAAAGAGGTACTATAATAGTACTAAGTCTAAGACTTACTAAGACTAAAAATTCTATAATAGTACTCACTGTTAAAAATGTACTTGCAAGTGTGTTTCTTTCTGTCAAAGGTAGGATCCGCCCCGGGTGTCAAATACTTTCCGTGCATTGTACTTTCATTATTAATATGTTTCTGTCTTAGAAGCAACAAACCATCTGATAATCGTATGATTCACACACATTGATGATTGTATGATTGGACACTGGACATCGATAAGTGTAGGATTACGGTCTTATCATAGGTGCAGGTTAATGGACATCACATTGTTGAGTGTAGTGTATTGGGTCATATAGATGAATGCTCCCTTGTGTAGTGATGAAGGAGATGGTCAACTCAAACCAACACAGTGAGGTGCATACATGACATCTTGTCCACCAAGTATTGGGGCCCTGACAAGGGACAGTGTTTGTATTGAGTGAGAATGCAGGTTACTCGAATGTATGGAATGTTCGTATGTTGACAAGTATAAGGCACTCATTCACTCATGTGTGAAAGTCAAAGATGTCTGGAACTGCTGTTGATAATTTCTTACACTTTTAATGGACGTAAACTCCGACAGCATAGTTACAGTCATAGGAACACGTTGACACAATAAATCATTAGGTACTTGAAGAATAGGTGGCAACATCAAATATGCATACGTATAGCATGAGAGTCTAATCGAAACAGTATGCAAGTATATATATATATTCTGAATGTCTGTCGTTTCATGCCTCCACTGACTAATCGCGTCAGTGTGAGGTAACAATAATAATGTTCATCACAATGCTCCCTTGTAGAACCTCTGCTGACCAAGTCTTCAGGCTAAGTCTTTTTAGGCTATAACTTCACAGGGTTTTATAGTTATGCTATCAATCATAAATAACGAAGAGTGGACTCCAAAAACAATGTAGGTCGTGATATCGCCATCAGATAATAAGATATTTCCGTTCTCTGACCGATGATTCACATAGACCCCAAAGTGGGATTCAAGATGGCGCAAGTCTCAGTGAGCGGCGCTCATACAGAAGATATCCTCACTATAACTGAAGGCTCCGTTCATATATTCAACTAGTACCTTGGGTTTTCATACCTCATAGCAAAGGGTTACACATGTCCACTCCTAGTGCTGCTAATCAAGGAATCGTCCATGTACGATCCATTAAATACATATATAACGATGATATGGCATCCGCCTATCGTTAGCCCTAGGCAAAGTCTAGAAAATGTTTCTCACTTTACCTTAGGTTTAGAAAAACACTAATAACAGCACACGCCATTCCCTTGGCGTAACGAATGTATTCTGGGGAGGAACCTAGACATTATAGACATACAGACGATGTCACCTTCCCCAGAATTTCACAGCAAAGAACAAATCTTCGGACTTCTGTCAGTACAGCTTTCAGCAACCCAACATGACGGAAAATCCCCCTTGACGACCAATCGTCTGGGCATGCGCCAAAGTTTAACCCCTCAACTATTCAAGTGGGACAACCCCATATTTACATTTACTCGAATCCAAAGATGAGTATCCGCCCCTTGACTAAAGTTCTAACGAAACATATCTAAACCCAAAATCTTATACCAAATATTTTCAAACATACCAGGTATACCGACAAATAAATATCTTCCTATATATATATATATATATATATATATATATATATATATATATATATATATATATATATATATATATATATATATATATATATATATATATATATATATATATATATATATATATATATATATATATATATATATATATATATATTCATTGTCCGTAGTAATCTGTTGGTAACAGACTACCGCAACCCGCGGGAAAAAAATGAAATTTTTTTTTTATCTGAGAGCAACATACAATAGGCTCACAACGCACGAATAATGCGCAGATGACTAATAAGAGTAATTTATAATGTCAAATTAAGGTAAAGTCATAGATCGACTCGGGAGAATATATCTCAACATCTCAGAGAAAGCATTTCTCTTAAGTATAAATATTTCCAGGGAGGTGCCACCAACGTATACTACAATGCTGGCAATAACACAATGCATATAACAATTTCATATTTAAGCACTATAAGTACATGATTGACAAAGAAGAAAAATCATCAAAGAACAGCGGTGAATATATATCAATGAACGTAGTGATAGTAGTGATACAATCACTATATTACAAATTACCATGTGTATCTATCTTGATATAGAAAAAAAACTGTTATAGACTTAGATGTGTTAAGAAATCCAAGACCTAACAGTTAGGTGGAATCATGTGGGCATCTAGACAAAATGTCTGCCATCACATTATCTGATCCACGGATAGCTCGTACTGAGAAATGAAAAAGTTGAAGAGCAATTGCATATCGAGTAGACCTCGAGCTCTTCAAATTCTTACTCTGTATAGCTGTAAGAGCTTTCTGATCGGTTTCTACTATCAGTGGACCATATTAGGCGACCCTTTCTTTAGTAATGTAGAAAGAGGTGCCATGATAGAGGATAGATTCGGAATGAATCTTCCATAAAATTGAATAAGACCTAAGAGGCTTCGCACTTGCTTTTTAGTCTTAGGAATAGAGATGTTAAGTATCTTAGTGATATTATGGTCCTCTGTCTTTAGGAAACCATGACCAACTCGTTGGCCTAGGAAAAAAATATTTTCGCTAAAAACCAATATAGGCTTTAGAGGGTTTCGCTGTCAGGTTATGCTCAACGCAATAGAGTAGATAGTAATTCAGCTAGCCCTGAATAGTGATCTTCCCTAGGATGGCTGAAAAGACAGATGTCGGCTAGGTACGCAAGGACATCGGACGGTTGAGATAGGATTCGACGCATCATGCGTACGCATCTAGCTTGTGCGTTCATAAGGCTGAAAGGCATGAAATTTCCATTGAAAAAGGCCTCTAGGTGTAGAAAAAGCAGTAAAGAGGTTTGGCGCGTTCAGATAAAGGAACTTGCCAATATCCTTTAGACAAATCAAGTTTAGTGAAAAAAAATGAGATTTAGAAAGCCTAGTAAGTAGCTCTTCTAGTTAAAGGCATAGGTTTCAGCATCAAACTTCGTAACTTGATTCATTTGCGATAGTCAACGCAAAGACGTATGTTATTGTCTTTCTTTCGAACAATAACCATCGGCGAAGAATATGCAGAAGTGGATGGTTCAATTATTTTTCACAAATCTATCATCTCATCCAACTCTTTTCTCAAACCTGTGCTTGAAAATGTATAGGAATAGGATAAGGTTTGACCCTAATAGAATTATGGTCAGTTAGAATAATGTCATGTTCAATGACATGAGTTTGTCCAGGAATGTCAGTAAGGACATCCTGAAATGTTTGTAACATAACCGAAACTTGTCGCTGTTCTCCTAGAGATAAATCAGGAGAGACAGTAACATTTTCCATGATTCACTAGAATGAAGTGGAATCATCGGAAGCGGAAGATTAACATCCGAAAAACTTGTTTCCTCATCCTGTATTACGGACAGTGATGAGTAATGACCATGTTGGACTGGTGAATCGTCCGTTGCCTGGAAAATAGGCTGCAAATAATCCGGACGTTCATGGAATTCCGTAAGCATATTGATGTGGAAGGTTTTATGCTTCCCATCAATATCGACAATATAGTCGACATCGGAAATTTTCGATATTATATCGTACGGACCTTTCCAAGAAATAAGTAATCTGTTTTCCCTACAAGGTAGTAAAACAAATGCTTTGTCACCAGGACAAAGTTGTCGTAAGCATCTCTTCTTATTGGCAAATTGTCTTGCCTTCTGTTTAGCAAATTCAGAAGAAGAAGTTGCCAATTTGCATGCTTCGATAATCTTTTGTCTCAGCGCGATGACATATTCGTAAGAAGATTTTGTGTCATCGGTAATATTATCAGCGGTTATGAGATCATGAAGTAAAGACATAGAGCCGAGCGGTCACGCACCAAAGACAAGTTCAAAGGGAGAAAATCCTGTATGTTCATTGGGGACCTCTCTGTAAGCGAAGAGGGCCGCGGGTAAAACCCTGTCCCAATCTTCAGGATGATCCTCAGTTATCTTCCCTAGTAAGTTTTTGAGTGTTCTATTCAGCCGTGCGACCATCCCATTGGACATAGGATGATAGATACTGCTCAAAGATCTATCTATCTGCAGAGTAGACATTACTTGAGACATGGTATCTGATATTAGTTGGGTGCCATGGTCTCACAATATCTCTCCGGGGAACCCCAGACGAGAAAATATAAGCCAAAGAGCATCTGCAATATCAGCAGTAGTAATGCTCTTCAGAGGAATAGCCTCTGGCCAACGTGTGCACATATCAACACACGTCAAGATAAATTGATGTCCTCTAGCAGATTTGATCTTAAATGGACCAATGATGTCTATCGCCATTTTCTGAAATGGCCGAATAGGAATGTCCGCCGCCTGAATGGGTGCAGCATGCCGTGGACCTTTGGATTTAACTTCCTGACATACTTTACAAGATCGACAATAAATCCGTATGTCCTTGTTTACCAATGGCCAAAAGAAAGCCGCAAGGACTCTTGACTTAGTACGGGAAAAACCCATGTGTCCAGCACACTGAGAGTCGTGAGCGTGCTGCAAAATTTTAACTCTCAAATTCTTGGGAACCAGGATTTGAGAATGACTTGACTTAATGGAGTCTTGAACCATACGTACAAGTACGCCATTCTTCTTTGTAATCCACGATTTACGACTTGTGTCTTTATTCGGATCACCTTTAGTTGCAAGAATGAAGAATTTCTTCAGAGTGGGATCATCTTCTTGCTGTTTTATAAACGAGTCACGAGAAATTACCAAGGGATCATCTTGGTTATGCACTTCATTATCTTCAGTAGATGAAGTTTGAGGCATATTAAGAGCTTGCGCTCTAGTGACTACAGCATTAGCAGTTTGCATATTTTGTTTTTCCCAAACGGAAATTTGTTGTGGAGTGCATTCTTTGACTCTGTGAATACGACCGATGATAAGGTCAGCGATCGGATTTCGGGCGAAGAAGACATGCGTGTACATCTCCTGTAAAGAAAGGAGTAGCAATCCTAATGATAGCAGTAGAGTATTTCTCTAATGTGCCGCCAAATGTTACACATTTGACTACTTTTCCGGTGGCACGAAAAGGATCTACAAGTGATTGCCTAACACCAATGTGTGGTGCAACCAGAAATCAAAAAGTACTGAGACTGGATTGTCATTTACTAAACCTTTGTGTAAGACAAGAGAACCTCTCCCATCATGCGCGATTGACGCAGGAAGAGCGGGAAGAGGATGGCCACAGCTTAAAGTAGACACTGTGGTTGGCTCAAATAATGTTTTGCATTGGGGGCACTGAGAAGCTCTCCCAAAATCAAAAGCGGCACATGCCATATTACTAGCGTCATTATTATCTTTACTCTGTTTATAGGCTTCATGGGACTCCTTGCTGTGCAGAGTTTTGCCTGATAATGTGATTTATGTTTTTGTATTGGGTGATCTACCTCGATTAGGTATGGCCTCTGTATGTCATTATCATTTCCTCTGATTGTAACCCCTATTGGGGGGTTCGAGTCATAGTTTCTCATGGTTACCATTATCATTTTCGTTATAATGAGTATCATCTATAACTATTGATCTTTGTTGTCTCCATGAATTGATGACTTGGATAGTTCCTATAATGACTTCCTCTGCGGAAAATTCCTATAATTATGAAACCACACCCTGTATCGAGGGCTGTCGGCTAGTCTCCAGATTCTTCGCAGCTAGTAACCCTGAAATTGATTGGTTACCCTTGGTTTTTTTATAACTATTATGTTACCCTTTTTATCAACAAACCTTTTTTTGTGGGTCCCCTGAAATTTTGGTGAATAATTAGGATTGTAGGGGTGTTGCGGAAGCAACTGGCATACTTTTCCTTAACCGTAGCATTTGCTAAAAGCTACGTCCGGATGTGCCGTGACGTTATTGGGGTACAAGTGGATTCTTCCATTATCTTTTAGTGTTTTTGGCTTACGCTCATGTATAAATTTCAAGGAATGGGTTTATTCACAGAAGACATTATCTTGTCTCTGAGCAACAAGACCATAAGTGCGTTCATTTGGTCTTTTCTGTTTTGGACAGCTCAATCCAACGATTAAATGTAAGACGTGTCCTTGCAATGAATTCTGAGAATTCTACCCCTGATTCATTGGTTACCATTTTTCTTAAACAAAAGACGGTAACCTTCCTCTGTTCAAATTGATATTTTTTCAATAAAGCTGCCCTAATAACATAATTATCCTTGTCAGTCTCTTTCAAAACCAAACTTAAACGACGTCCAGAGAATCACCTTTCAAATTTTCTGATAACTGGTTAGCATATTTGTTTTATCCACATTATGAGTCGACAATGAGCGTTCAAATCTATCCAGCCAGATGTGTTAGATCATCACTGGAAGGATTGAACGCTGGTAACCTTGACATTGATGTAAGTAAAGGGTTTACACTACTATTACCATTTGACTGATTTTAGCAATACCCATATTTGTCAATTTTAATTTTTCTAACTACTCAAATGCTTAACAGTTTTTTCCTCATGTTACCTTTTTGCTTTTTCTCTCCTCGGCTTCAGCTTCTCTGTCTAATCTCCTTTTGTTTCAGCCTCTATCTTTCTAATCTTTCTTTTTGTTCAGCTGCTGCTCTAATCTCTTTTATCTGAATCTTTTTCTTCATCTTTGCTGCTTTCTCTCTTTCTAATCTTTTTCTTCCATCTGAATCTTCTTCCTCCACCTGCATCTGCAAGTTCTTTTGCTCAGCTCTCAGCTTTCAGTTTTATCAATTTTCCAATGTTTGTGCTTTTTTCATATTTTTTCTTAGACTGGTAGCATACTCCTCCAACATAGTCATCTCCAGTCCTTGCCTAGGGATTTCCCTTGCTCAATAAAGTCAATTCTAAAGTCGACATAATGTTATACTAATATGTGACTAGATTACCTGAAAAAGCAATAATGAACTGCTATCTCCAAATAAATGGAAACTGAAAAGCTCTTTGATATAGCTTGAATAATCATTTTCCCTGGTTTATCCCAATCTCTGTGCGAAACAAGCCTTTTAATAAGGTCTTGTATAATCAACTGTGTACCTCTAATAATAGCAACTAATCATCAGTTGATTCTTTCTCATAAGTCCACTACACAGCTAGTAGTGTATGATCAAGTATATTTTATAGTATATGTCAACCAACAACATAAACAAAAGACAATCAAGAAAGACAATACGAAAACATTCGCAGAAATCAAATAGGGAAATCAGTGAAAATAATCAACAGAATCTGTGAGGACATAACTGCAAGGGAATAAAACAAAACAAATGACGTCACAGTGTATAAATATCAAGTTGTATAGAACTAAAAGACAGGAAACATGAGACCAACAAATACACAGAAATCAAAACAAAAACTAAAGAAACAGGAAAATATCACAAATACGACGGAGATAAAAACGCGTCTTCACAACTAACAAAATAGCTAACAAATTGTCCCGCTAGCAAATTTTTCAATTAAGAAAATTCGCACTATAGAACGCTATTATATGACCTCTCTACGTGGTATAACCATATATTATATAGTCACCTTACCCAACCTCCCACAGAATATATATAACAACTATTACATATAAACATGTAAACATAAATTATATAAATACATGTAACATCAATACATACATCAAATAATGCAATTTGTGTGTTGTGGATAGAGTGTTTGCATGAGAAGGCAACAGTTTTCAATCAAAATAAATTGCCACTTTAATGATAACAAATTACTGGCCTTAAGTATAATTTAAAATTTAACACAGTATATATAGAAGCTCCACCGTTGATGTGTACAATAACTAACAGATCGGTAGGACTTCTCACTAGCTCAATAGTAACTTCCTTTCCCGCCAACACCGTTAAATATGTCACTGAGATCAAACTGACAGGTCACGCTGTACATCGACTGTAGAGTTGTACTGCAAACTTGTCCCACATGGTGTTAATTTAGTTGTACCGTTATGCTGCGTATCAGGGATTGAACAGGCACGCTGCCTTTCAAATGGTGTAGACTGTGAAGGTTGGACCCATGAATCTATGGCCTACCACTGATAAACGTATGATTCACACACACATTGAGATGAATTGTATGATTGGACACTGGACATCGATTAATCTGTAGGATTTTACGGTCTTATCATAGGTGCAGGTTAATGGACCATCACATTGTTGAAGTGGTAGTGTAATTGGTCATATAGATGAATGCTCCCTTGTGTAGTGATGAAGGAGATGGTCAACTCAAGACCAACACAGTGAGGTGCATACGTGACATCTTTTTTGTCCACCAAGTATTGGGCCCTGAGAAGGGACAGTGAGTTTGTATTTGAGTGAGAATGCAGGTTACGCGAATGTATGGAGTGTTCGTCTGTTGAGAAGTATACGGCACTCATCCACGCATGTGGGAAAGTCAAAGATGTCTGGAACTGCTGTTTATAATTTTTTTCGCTTTTGATGGCCGTAAACTACGGCAGCATAGTTACAGTCATAGGAACACGTTGACACACAATAAATCATTAGGTACTTGAAGAATAGGGGCAACATCAAAATATGCATACGTATAGCTTGAGAGTCTAATCGAAAGGGGGGTATGCAAGTATGCATATATATATATCTGAATGTCTGTCGTTTTCATGCCTCCACTGACTAATCGCGTCAGTTTGAGGTAACAAAAATAAAGTTTCCAACACAATGCTCCCTTGTCAGAACCTCTGCCTGACCAAGTTCTTCATGCCTAAGTTACCCGTTTTAGGCTATAACTTCACAGGTGTTTTTATTATTTATGCTGTCAATCACAAATTAACGAAGAGAGGACTCCCCTAAAACCAATGGTTATTCGTGTATATCGCCATCAGATAAATAAAGATATTCTCCGTTCTCCATGACCGTTGATTTCACACAGACACCAAAGTGGGATTCAAGATGGCCGCAAGTCTCAGTGATCGGCGCTTCATACAGAAAATATACGTCACTAATTACAGAAGTGCTCCCGTTCAATATAATTCCAACTAGTACCATGGGTTTTTTCATCACCTCAAAGCAAAGGGTTAACACATGTCCACTCCCTTAGAGCTTGCTAAACACGGAATCGTCCATGTACGGATCCATTAAAATACAAAAAGAAACGTTGATCATGGCATCCGCCTATTCCCCCCGTATGAGCCCTATGCAAGAGTCCTAGAAAAATGTTTCTCCACTTTAACCTTAGTTTAGAAAAACGACTAATAACATCTCACTCCATTCCCTTGGTCGAAACGAATGTAAATGACTGGGTGAGGAACCCTAGACATAATAGACCATTCCGACGAAGTCAAACCTTCCCCAGAATTTCAACAGCAAAGTAACAAATCTTCTGAACTACTGTCCAGGACAGCTTTTCAGCCAACCCAACATGAACGGAAATTCCCCCTTGGCTACGGACCAATCGTCTGGGCATGCGCCAAATTTTACAACCCCTCAACTATTCAATTGGGACAACCCCATATATTACCTTTACTCGAATCCAAAGATGAGTATCCGCCCCCTTGAACTAAAGTTTCTATAACGAAACAAATCAAAACCCAAAATCTATATACCATAATATTTGCAAACATACCAGGTATACCGACAAATAAATATCTTCGCTATATATATATATTAAATATATAAATATATATATATATAAAAATAGTATATAATATATAATATATATATATATATATTATGATATATATAATATTATTAGAATATATAAATATATATATATATTCATTGTCCCCCATTAAATCTGTTGGTAAAAACCATCATCGTAATGCAAACTAATAAAAGGTACAGGAAAAATCTCCACAGCAGAAACTGCCCGGTGGGGGGGTGTGGGTGAATTAGTGAAGAGTTTAGAGACAACATCATCACTAGA
This sequence comes from Oreohelix idahoensis, assembly GCA_024509875.1. Classification (NCBI taxonomy): domain Eukaryota; kingdom Metazoa; phylum Mollusca; class Gastropoda; order Stylommatophora; family Oreohelicidae; genus Oreohelix; species Oreohelix idahoensis. The sequence continues at coordinate 322,228 of JAMPIV010011171.1, forward strand.
TTCATCTTTTTTTAAGGTGGAACGAACAACCACCGTTTCCCATCCTAGCAGGCCGTTTTCAAACTTTTTGCCTTTCAAGAGCAGCATGTTATGTCCATTCATTAAACAAAATGGTTTAGACTTGATAGAGAGTATACTGTTTAGCTACAGAATACTGGCGCGTTTGGTGGCGCTTCCCAAGTAATTGATTAATCAAGAACCCTTTAACTGTGCCAAGCATGGAAATCGATATAAAATACCGCTAGTACATTACGGTGGGTGTGGAACACTCATACAATAATGCAGGGCTAGATACATTTATCCACAACCCAGAAGTATAGAAAGCAACGTGGCGATGGAAAAACAAGGAAACATGAAAATTTGTAAGAAGCAAACAATACCATTTACAATTCGATTAAAAACAATAATAAATGAATTGAAAACACGCGAGAAAATAATAACCAAAAAAAAAAAAAAAAAAAAAAAAAAAAAAAAAAAAAAAAAAGAGCTAAGCCCAAAAAGAAGAAACCAAATAAAAAAATAAATAAATAAACACCGATAATACGTAACCAACGGTAAAAAAAAAAAATACCGTTTTTCTTGCATATTTTTCTTTTTTTCCCCATTAGGCAAATTATGTCTGTGTGGTGGGGTATACTAATAAACTTACAGGACAAAAGTTAAGGGGCGCTATTCAGTTTAGACAAGGTTTATATAATTCTCTCCTGAGCAGGGTCGATATTTCCAAATGTCTGGTTAGCTTGAAAATCTCTCAGAAAAGTCTCTGAATGGTAGAGTGGGACGACTTGCTAAAACGTCCTTGCAACATGACGAACAGATTGAAGCCATACGAAGAAACCCTGCCATTGCTCGACCCCAACGGTCTACTGTGCAAGAGACCTTCTCCTTGGTGGCATGGCCTAATGCAGTGAACATCTTTCTTCGTATCCAACTTTTCATACTGAATTATATATATGTATACCAACCAACGCGGAGCGCGCTATGAAACGACTCTTTACCGCGTTCTGCGATGATCATTTTCCCCACGTGCATTTTCAAATTCAACTCACTTTTTCACCTTTTGAACTAGTGGGGCGTGTTGCAAAAACCACTAGTTTTTGCAGCAACAATGGGCAATTTTCACGTGCGAGTTAAAGTGGCCCAGTTTTTTTTAACATTTAAAAAAAATTAACCTAGTGTACACACATGAAAATGTATACACATTTCTCTGAGCTCAGTTTTTTTAATGACATTTTCACACTTGTCCTTACAATTTTCCAATCAATAATAGAAAAAACCACTGTCTAAACGTGGAAAAGCATGAGCAGGCCCCTTAACTTAATTTGTTCCAGTAGAATATATGATATAGTTGGTCCATAAAAGATGCCCGAATATACGTGCGGAGCACCAATACCAATTTCAACCATTAGGGCGCATACCTTACGGAACATGGCGCCCATCATTGCAGCTTGCATCGCATAACATGCCTCCTTGCAGCCTGTGGTTTATTTACAAACTTTAGTTTTACATGAAATTGGAGATGGACGCCCATTCACACAACCTCACACAAGTCGCCTTAGTCCCGTAAATATGGCCTTATGGAAACGCCCTTGTCTCTATATACCTGTAATTGAACAAGCAGACCTACGCTTTCTCTTATGACTTCTGATAGAAACCCCGGTCTAGAACATATCGAGAACTACACATCCGCCATTCTTTCAAACTATATAGAGATAAATGTATGTAAGAAAACATCGAATTCAAAGCCCATTGAACTGATCACTATCATGTCTAACATCGAAATCCCATCATAGCTCAGGGACCGAACAGTAATGTAACCTGTTAGTTTTCAACATTTGACAACTCTGCGGTAGCCTATTTTTAAAATATTAAATAGTAGCTCCATTTTTCTAGTTTCCTCTCATATTACACTTTTTACTCTACAAGTTTCATGCATATCCCTCGTAGCTAAGATCCCTTTAAAGACGTCTATAATTATCCATCATATTCCCAATGGAATAGGCTAGTACTGACTCATGATCACATTAATGTTGCTGGGTCGATTACACCTTGCGTCCGTGGTTCGGAGCACTCGCCGGCTTAATCCATCAGGCGGTTCACTGCCGTTTCTGTAACGCAGCTTCAATAATTCAGACCCACCAATGTACTTTGCTCTTAATCTATATAACGATTAATTTTTTTTTAACCAGTGAAGTACCTAAGCTACTACATTGTCCGTATAATCGTCATCATCATCATGAAAAGTCTTTTTTCCCTTCGCGTGCAAAGTTGCGTGATCAAGCCAAGACAGAACTGTCCTCTCAGCCTACCTTTTGAACCTTTTTTTCCTATTTCTTGACTGTCATTCCTTCTGTAAGAGTTCCCTCATTCTAGTTCGTCTTTTTTAGTCTGATTTTCTCTGTCCCGCCCCTACGCAGGGGGGGACAAAAAGTTACAACAATAAGGATGATTCCAATAGAATTGGACACTTTCAAAAAACACCCCTATTACTCAGTACACCACCACCCACCAAACCGTACAGACCCAGTGTACGTACTAACCAGTTTGTGAAGGAAAAATCAGCAGTCATTTTTTTCCAATCTTACCGAACAATAGGAACAGCTACACATACAGCCCCAATCCAAACACACTCCGCACCCGAGACCCATCCGTCATCTAACCACGTTTAATAATTCAAAATCCACCCCCAGACATTAACATTATGATAGCAATACAGCTTAACATACTTATACATAAATATTGTTTCCGATTGAGTTAACTGAGGGGCAAATATGAAGCTTTTGTGTAAGATGATAAAAAAACCCTGTATCAGCTTCTCTACAAAAGAATATAGAAACCCAGTGCGGACATGACTTAGTGTCAATACCCCTGGCAACACAGGACATGTAGTTAACTTGAAGCAGAATCAATTAAGTTAAATGGAGGGCTAGGGTAAAATTGACTAGTAGGGCTTGCAAACCTCAACAATGTAAATTAAGTACACCATAAAAGGCCGGCGCAATGAAAGGAAAACAAAGCAATAGAAACAGGATTCAACCTAGCACATGAAGACTGCTGCAGTGGTAGCGCTAAAGGCTCCATAGGAGATCGAAATGTGAAAACAATAAACGATTCCATAAAAAGACTTTGGTAGTCCATCACAGTTAACCATTTTCTTTAACGTGCCGTACTACACACTTCATCAATCATCATCAGCCTGCCCTCCATCCCCCCCCACAACGAATGATCATTGGCCAGTAATGGGATCTCCAACGACTTGTGGTCCTCTTGTATTTGGTGTGTGCCAGGAGAGTTAGAGCTCTGATAAGACTTCTTTCCTGTCCCATTTTTTTCTTTTTTTCTTGAATGTTTATCATCTCCACTTATAGCGGCTGTCTTTCCCTTGGCAACGTTTTTGCCTTCACTCTCTCCCTTCCTACGATATAAATGGTCTTTCTCCTGACCAAGGTGTTATTGCCTTTAATAAGTGGCCAATAGTAATTTAGAATGCCGAACATTTTACCTCCCCTCATTAGTTCTTCTTCATGGCACCTAGATATTGAAGGACTTCCCTTATTTGTTTTCTTTCTACTATCCATGAGATTATGTCCCCATTCTAATATAGTATATCCACGTCTCAATTCATCCTTCCAAATTGCTTATATTCATTTTGACCATGTGTTTTTTTTTTCTACACCTTTTTAATCGCAGTTAGTGGCAGAAATATATATAAAATTCTATTATTTATCATTTTTAAATTGTGATTTAATAACCTGCCAGTCTTTAATGTCCGTATATGAATCATGATGTTGGATGTATCTTGGGTCCCCATTCCTATTCACATCATGAATTTCAGTTTTTCAACAACATGGGCCATCTTAAATCCAATTAAAATACTTTCTTCATTCAAATATTATCCTATCTCCCACCTTTCTTCTTCATATTGACTTTTTTGCTAATATGTAAACCAAAACAAGAAGACCATGCTAACTGAATATAAAGAAATGAAGGAAATACCACTCTTAATTATTAGATTCCCGTTTCGTTGTTTGTAATTACAGTATCTCATGGTGACAAATTAACACAAGGTCGCAATTAAGCCAAGACCTGCCCAAGGTCAATAACCGAAAAGACAGGCAACATTCGGAGCCTGTAAATCTGAGAACTATTAATAGCCATCTCAGTTGCTTTCAAAGTGAATATTCTTCTTTTCTTCTTCGTCCGTCTCTTCTTCGTCGTCTTCTTTTCTTCTTCGTCTTCTTCTTCTTCTTCTCTTCTCATCTTCTTCTTCTTCTTCTTCTTCTTCTTCTTCTTCTTCTTCTTCTTCTTCTTCTTCTTCTTCTTCTTCTTCTTCTTCTTCTTCTTCTTCTTCTTCTTCTTCTTCTTCTTCTTCTTCCTTCTTCTTCTTCTTCCTTCTTCTTTTTCTTCTTCCTTCTTCTTCCTTCTTCTTCTTCTTCTTCTTCTTCTTCTTCTTCTTCTTCTTCTTCTTCTTCTTCTTCTTCTTCCTTCTTCTTTTTCTTCTTCCTTCTTCTTCTTCTTCTTTCTCCGTCTTCGCTCTTCTTCTCTCTTCTCTCTCTCTTCCCTCTGTTCTTGTTTCTGCCTTCTCTCGTAGTTCTTCCTTCTTCGTCGTCCCTTCTTCTTCTTCTTCTTCTTCTTCGTTAGCTTCAAGGAACGACTTCAAGCAGTCAGGAGTCCCATCATCGCCTTCTTTGTCATCTTGAAGAGGGCAACAAGCAGATTGATTTTCTATGTCTGTAGTTCATCTACACTTCTTAGCGGGTTCATGTACTACGTAGGGCATACCAACAGAGATAGTATTCTTCTATCTCCTATCGTGCTTCGTTGGTTCCGTCCAGATTCTTCTTGGAAATTCTGGTGCATAGTTGTGACAAGGCTTCAAATACGGCAAGTGATTTCAGCCCCATTGGGCTGAATCTTATGATATGTCTTGTTGTTGCGAGAAAGAAATTCAATTGTCCAGGAATTATATTGCTTATGAAATAGATAAATCGTGTACCACGCCATGTTTTATTATGTTTTGATGGTCCTTCCTTTCACAACCTACTGTTTATCAGTTCAGCTAGCGACTTCTATTCATACCAAGCGTCAAATTGCCCATTACATAACGCCCTTTTTGTCGTGCTCTGTCTATTTTTTGTTTATTCAATCTGTCTTGTTTGTCACAGTATACTCCCAGCTTTCTCCTTCTTATAACAAGCACTCAAAGAAAGTGGATTGTTTTCCTTGCAATGGTGAGTGAATAAGCTTCTTTTGAGCATTGTTTTTATTTTTCCATGACATCCAGATTTCTCTAAAGCTGTCCATGGTATTCAAAAACACACTTCTGCAAAAACCACAGGAAACCTGAGGGCACCAATGCGATTCACGTGCGTGCTCTCAGGGTGGTTTCTGTGGCAATTAGTTTTGACATGGTGAGGTTGCCAGCCTCTTGCACCAGTCTCATATTAGTCGCCGTTGTACGACATGGCCTGATAGTGTAGTAGTCCAATATTCTTTTGTCTCTTCATAGACACCCTGAGGATCTACCACGGGACAACAGAAAGTTCAAATTTTGTATCTTTTTTTGAAATATGTCGTCAGTTTTGTCGTACGTGCTGTCACATAATGGATTGCGGCGACCTTCTTCTTCCTAACCTCATGTTTCCCTACGGCAGTAATCGGTACATTTTTGTATTGATTTTATTGCGATTTTTTCCGAGTCGCACCCTTTCTTCTCTGTCCACTGGAGCAGATATTTTTGTATCTACATTCTTTCGCTACTTTAAGTATATTGTGTCCTTGTCTGTTTTTATCTCACACTCTGAGGATGATACTACTAAACATTTGCAGGAGCAGCAGGAGGTGAACATTATCGACAACCAAGGTGGTTAATCTCAGGTGCGGCCGATATCAGCACACAGATTAACACGTACATCGCCCCAGCGCAATCTGCTTAATCACCGATTAAGGCACCTGGTGGCCTCTCCTATCCAAGGTTGTAAAAGAGACTGAATTTTGTGTGTTTCTCAAGCAACAGATACGAACAATAATTTAGCGAAAGTAATAATTTGTTACATCTTTACACACATTGTCGCGTGAGGTTACCAATATGTCTGTAAGTTCGCCTGCCGGCAATCGGTAATGTTTACAGCCTATTTTCAGAAAAGTTAGGGGTGTTTGAAATTTTGACCTTTTATTTGATTATCAGGACTTACAAAAAACAGCCCAAGAAATCTCTATCATTTTAATAAGGAATCCGCTGTCTGCGGAAACTGAAGGAAAACGCACAAAGTCAAAGAGGGAACTTATTAAATTAACGACACCCCAGACGCGTGCAAGAGACCGATTCAAGTCTCTTTAATTCATCTGAGCAATAAAAGTATGTGAGCCAGGATTGGTTTATTGGTGGTACCAGCAGAAAATACTATCTCTGGAACAGGAAGGGAACCGTGGCATAAGCTTTAAGACGAAGGACCCACGTGGTAGACTCTCCTTGACATTTCTGGAAAACGTGCTTCCCCCGACAACCTTGATCAGAGACGAGCGTGAGCAGAGTGAAAAGAACCAACCCATCACGGGAGCAGAAACTACTTCTGCAGCTAAGGTGCAAATTTACGCTGCCAAAGTGAATTTTTTTTTATCGTCTCTATTATCAATCAATGATGAAAATGGGGGGTGGGGGGTGGGGTGGGGGGTGGGGTGGGGGTTGGGGTTGGGTGTGAGGGGTGGGGGGGAGGTGGTGGGGGGTGGGGGGGGTGATAATGTGTTCTTGTGGGGGGTTTTTTTATGTGTTGGGGGTGGGGGGTTGGGGGCTGGGTAATGGGTGGGTGGGTGGGGGTGTTGGGTTTTTTTTTTTTTATTTGGGGGGTGGGAGGTGTTCTGGCACACTGAACAACCCGAGTGGAAACAATGGTGGTGGTGGTTTGTGTTGTGGGGGTATGTGGGGGGTTTGGAAGGGTTTGGGGGGTGGGGCCGCCTGGTTTTTTTGTTTTTTTTTGGTGTTTATGTTTTTTTTTTGGGTTTTTTTGTTCCTTTGTTAGGGCCGGGGGGGGGTTTTTTTTTTATATTTAATTAGTTTATAGGTTGTGGGGTTTGTTTTATGGTTATGCGGGTTGTTTGTGTGGCGTGGGGGGGTGGGGGTGGGTGGGGGGGGGGGGGGGGTGCACATTGGGGGGGGTGGGGTGGTGGGCGTTTTGGGGGGGGGGGGGCACGGGGGCACA